>CM076578.1:383937243-384292111 GCA_034641835.2 Pinus albicaulis | reverse complement strand
AGTCGTTTTTTTAGTAACTAATTAGCTAATTTGTACTAGTGTGTTGAATGAGATCGTAGTAGCCTCTCATTGCATGTTTACCCCGGTTGGTCGGTTATTTGGGTATATCTGGGAGTAGGGTGTTATATTTACCCTACTAAAGAGTCACATAAGGTGGGACAAATTCACAACAAATTCATAATTGAGATGTTAGCCAGAAAATATTTCTACTATAGAAACAATAGGGGAAAGACCCTTGTATGGGAGGTCTTCTCGTAGATATCTAATAAATTTCTTAACATGATCTATAGGGATAGAGGTATTGGTTTCCTTTTGGTATACAAGTGGGCTCTTATTGGGTTAATGTAGCTTTAGCCCAGTTTATAGCGTGTAAATCCATCACATTCTTGAGCTCTTGTGGTAACATTAACATAAAATTATACTAATTTTATATAAATTCAAGAATGAAGCAAGCTCTTGAATTTTCGGCTAGATTGAGTGGGAGAAGTAGGTTGTTAAATATAGAAATTACCTTGGAAGAAGTGGATGACCATTGTGAAGGTTGACTAGATGAAGATGGATGTTGAGGGAATCAATTACAAAATATTACCAAAGGGAAATTTTTAGGGGGAATAGGTCTCCTTTGAAGTCACTATTATTCTTTTAATTGCTTCACTCTTTAGTATATAGCACATTCTTCCATAAAATTCCTCAGTATCTTTTGATAATTGTAATAATTGCTAGGGTGAAAGGGAAAATAAGGAATGGATTCCTTCTAAGCTTGTCATAATTTTGTTCCACTAGTTATGGTGGAGATGGCTCAATTAGAGGTGGTGGAGGTTGAGTGGATGGTTGTATAGGTAGAGGCTTTGAAGAATATGGTTGGTCATTATTTTTCAAAAGTCTCTTTATGGCTGGATTAGCACGAGTGGAATAAGTGGAAGTAAAAAATTCATGCAATAAATTGGTAATACAACCCCATGCAACATTTCTATCATTTTTGTTTCCTTTAGGTTTAGTTACTCTTGATTGTGGGTCACCTAAGAGAGAAGCTACTTCACTAGCTATAATAAGAGGATAGTAAGTTCCTAGATGATTTCTAATGTTGATAGTTTGTAAGTCAAAAACCTTGTTGATATCATCCTAATAGGGTGCCTATTTATTATTAGTACATTCTGGCTGAAAATCTTCTCTTATACATTCTACCAAGGTTTTCCTAAGTTCATCTAGAGAGAATTTGGTCTCACATCCAGTTAACAAAAATTAGAGTCTATGGACGAAAATTTCATAACTTCCCACTTTCCTTGCTTCAATTATATAATAATAACCACTTCAAATACATCAATTGGTTTAAGAGCATACATTCCAAAAAACCTATCATATATTTTATCAAAAGTCTTTATAAAGTTCTTGGGAAGGTTTTAGAGCCATTCAAAGGCTAAGCTAGTAAGAGTGTGTGGAAATAATTTGGCCATAACTTCTAGCCATTTCCTTAAGTATTTAAAATTATGATGAACCTCGAAAAGTGTGCTAGAGAGAGATAACCATAGTATGCTAGAAAGGCCCAAGAAAACGTGTTCTACACAAGAGATGCACGAAGATATTTGTGTTGAACCCTTAGTTAAACTGAGAGGGAGGGAGGTGGGGGTGAATCAGTTTAACACATTCATGGACTTTTAAAACTTTCCTTAAACTAATTTGCACCTTCATTTCAAGATCAACTTAATATGTGAGCAATCTTAATTTCTGAGCAGCAAGTATCAAGCAAATTTTTTTATGTAACAACAGTCTTAATATGTGAGCAACAAGTATTAAGCAGATTAGATAAACCACATCAACACATAGACATCATGCGCAGAGACACCAGATACAAGTGGAAACCCATAAAGGGAGAAAACAACATCTTATTATTGTTGTGATGCAAAGGCAAGCTCCAACTCCCTCTCACCACTGATTTTCTGTAGGCATCAACCTACATGAGGCTCCTACCTCAATTCCGCAAGCTAAAACTTGCAAGGAAGCTCCTACTCCCATCAATTTTCTGCAGGCACCAACCTACAGGAGGCTCCAACCTCATTCAGCTACAACTGACATTTTATCAAGCTACAACTTGATGTGGAAGCACCAACTCCCATCTATTTTCTGCAGACTACTACCTACAGGAGGCTCCTACCTCAGTCAGCTACAACTGAAATCTATCAAGCTACAACTTGATAGGGAAGCTCCAACTTCCTTATTCTTTCAAAAGAAAACACTTGTTGATTTACCTTGGATATCAGCTCTGTTCTGTTTCTTCCTTTCTGTTGTCCACCAGCCTTCATATCTGCCCTGCATCATCTCTGCATTTTCTCAGATTCTCTATCAGCTCCTCTTTCTTCTCTGCCTCACTGCTTCATTTCTGAATTCTCTAAACTTTTTATGCATATCTATGATATATCATTTATAGAGTTCCCCTCTTGACTGTTTGAATTCTACAAAGAATTTGGAGTGAATAACCATGACTCTTTGACTTCTACCTTTTCATTCCTTTGTCCAACTCATTTAGAAAAAGTATAACAATATGTACAAATTTCAATATTACAATGGGATTTTTGTTTTCCTCCGGAGACTTGCCAATGCATTACAAACAATATGAAATCAATTAAAAACATTTATATTCACATTTTCAGTTACATAAAACAATTTCACTCAACCCTTTTTCTAGCCTTTGACTTTTGCTGGTCTTGTCTTTTCTGCTGCTGTTAAGTAATTGTTCTACATACCTCTGCTATTTACTGCAATTGTGTGCACTTGTGCATGTACACTTGTCAAACCCGCATTTTCATTCTTGTGCATATTCACTTGTTTATTGCAATTCTGAATTCCTTCGCTACACACCTCTTCAAATCTGCAATCTCTGTTTACCTCTGTCAGACCCACATTTTCTCTCTCTCTATGCATATAAAATGCATACAACAAATTTGTACTCAATACAACTGTCGATCTGGGCAATTTCAATACTCTGTTTTCTGGATTGGAAATTTAATTGAAAAAATGCAGAAGCTCTTTTATAAATCATCCCACTATGGTTTACAAGGCCATACCACTAAATGCGTGAGTGGAACTTTACCTTTCAACCAATGGTCAAAGTTATATGATGAAACCCACAACACAATTCAATTGCTTCTTACCTTCAATATAGGGTTATGAGACCATATATATCGGGACCCACATATACACCAAGCTGCATATATAATTAACCCAGATTTTAAATTTCTCTTGGAGAAACTCCACCTTTGAACATATAAGAAGAACCCATTTATTATGTTCGAACCATTTCGGTGCTCACTCTCATCAAATACATATGTCCACGGCTCTATTACATGAGATATATATATATACATATATATATACACTTCCCAAATCAAATGTTATAACACATTTTTACTGTTCAATGGTAAGGTCCCACCATTTTATGTCTCATTACCGTAAACCTTCTCCTTTTTTAAAAAAACTTAACCAACGCATATTTATGCATGATCTTTATTATGGAAATTCATTTAATTTACCATTTTATTAAACCCCCGCAATGCATAAAATATGCCTTTTCATTTAAATCCAGCCAAGCCTCGTGTCCAAGGGTTGTCATTTAACTTATTCATGGCTGAGAGCCCCTTTCTAAGTAATATCACCACAACAGTAATATCACCACAACTATAGGTTTGACAACCATATAATAAAACTCTCTTCTTGACATCTAATTCAATAATGCGGAAACCTCTTTTCTAAGGTTATAAGCCCCCTCGTAGCATATTAGTTACTCTTTCTATTAAATCCAAACAAACCTTATACCTAAGTTCTATCCTTTGTTTTATCCACGGCGCGAACTCTTTTTCCGAAGGTATCGTCGCAGTTATTGGGTTTAACCACCCACATAACTATTATGGTCCACACTTATATATATATATATATATATCGCTTCCCTCTCAATTATATCTATAACCTGCCTCATACAATATTTAATCTCCGACTTGGGGGTTAAGACCTCAGCATAACACAACAACATATATTGAACCAAGAATGCGAAGGGAAATCGGGTCCCACACCCTTAATACATACCTCGTAAACCATCACGCCCATCCAACGGCTGTGACGATGTGGCTTCGTTTTTGGTGATCCAACGAGCATAACACATTATCGTGCAACCAAACAACACGGGGGTTAATCTTCAGAAATTACGCAATGTCTTTAATCTTCAGAAATTACCTAGGTGGAATCTGAATGTTGGTCTTTATCAACGACCTACAATGTCTTTCAATACTCAATTACCTTTCCTTGCTACGTTGGAACTGTCTGATGTGTCAAAGTTGACGAACGATCCTATCCTTCATAACCTGTATTGGCCTCCAGTTCCAACTAAAACAATTACGCGATTGTCCCAAATTTGAGGGCAAGTCCGGAGAAGACCCCCAAGCGCATGTTATGACATACCATCTTTGGTGTTCCTCTAACTCTTGGGTTGACAATTCTATTCGACTATGTCTTTTCGAACGGACTCTCACTGGTGCCGCTACCAAGTGGTACATCGAACTTTCCCGCAGCATCTTCCAATATTTCAACTCTTTAGCCATGGCATTTCTCACGCACTTTTAGTTACCAGTTCGGTATGAAACTCCTTATCAACTTCTAACTGATTATTTCACTACCTCCTTCATTTCTCTGAGTGATAAGGACATTTCTATGTGGGCATGCGTTACTGAGGAACAAGCCATTACTCGTGTCCAGTACCTTGATCTCGTGTACTCTCAGTTCGGCACATTGTACGAACTCTTGCCTGATGCCCCTCGACCTGGAACTTCCAAAGCACTGGAAACGCCATCCGTCGACAGTATCATTGGTTCCGTGTCTCAGACTTCTCAGAAGTCTTCTCCTTCAAATCCTGGGAAGAAAAAATATACTCCTTCCAATGATATTGCTTCTTAGCCAATCCAGAATTCTGGTAAAACCGCGGAAGTGAATGTCGTCCAAGCCAATCTGGCGAATAAAAATTCCAAGGGTAAAAAGAAGGGTAAAGGTAAGGCCAAAGTCGATACCCTGAAACAGGATTCTCAGAAATCCCGTGCTGATGATGGTTCGCAACATAAACCGAAGTACCCTTATTTGATTTGTGATGAAGAGCACTACACCAAGGACTGTCCCTGACGGGCTGAAGTGAGTTGATTGCTCAAAGGCACCCAAGTCACTCGAGTTGTTCTCAAAGAACTATTTCCGTCACAGCAAACCCAGTTGGTAGAGCAACCTTAGTCCTCTGCCCCATTTGGCTCTCAGGTTTTCATGATGAACGGTCCTGCATCCGTTTCTATTGCTACCCGATCGAAAGATTATACCGCACCACGTCAGGCAGCAGGGAAAGAGATCGCTGATGGTCCTCCTCCTCCACCTGCTTTTGGCCCTCTTTAGATTGAAAGGCCCAGTACTGAGCCCATTTTATGGCCACCTTCCAAAGGTGTACTCCGTAAGTCTTCTTACAATCCTAACGCCCGTGCTGCTCAACATTACAGTATTGTTGAGGATTTGGCTCATGCATCATCTGCTATGTCTGCATTAGAAGTACTTCAAAGTTATCTGTCTCAACGGAAGGCTTTGTTATCTGCCATTAGTGGGGTTGATCCCGCTGATTTGAACCTTATCACTTTCGATTTGGAGAATTTCGTCCCGCGTCTCCCTCTCCATCTTGCACTGATCATCCAAGTTGGGATTAATGGACTGAATATCCATCGAGCGGTCGTGGACGAGAGTGCATCTACATGTGTCATGTCATCTTCCTGCTGGAAAGCCATCAGTTCTCCAGCTCTCAATTCATCTCCAAATGCTCTAGAAGTGTTTGATGGAAGGGTATCTAAACCTCTTGGTGTTCTCGCTAGTTTACCGATTACTTTAGAAGGGAAAACAGTTAACGTCGAGGTTGAAGTAGTTGACACCAAGCTCAATTACAATCTTCTTCTCCGTTGCAGTTGAACTCATGCCATGATGTGTGTTCCATTCACTCTCTTTCGTGTTTTGCGATTTTCGCATGAAGGAAATATTATCATTGTCGATCAGTTGTCTTTTTTCACTTCTTCATCTTCCGAGAGAAACGTTCCATACGTAGATCAAATTCCTACACCTTATGAGAACGTAGGGCCAGGTATTTTCAAAGATCCCACCCTCATGGGTATTTTTCCTCTTCCTCCACCCAACACTGTTCAGGTTAATATGATCTCCAGATCTTCTGATCCATGGATCATCCCTTCACCCGAGAAGATTGATTCCTTCGGAGATTCGATGTCATTGAGTTCGATCGAGATCGATTATTGTGAACTTATTTCGGCCTCGGATCATCCACCTCCTGATCATGCTCCTTTGAGTATGGCTCTTGACACTTATTCTCAATCCCCTTTGCTCAGCGATTCGGATTCACCCGATCCCTTAAGAGAGATATTTCCCTTCGATGGGGCCATCGTGGAAACAACGGTGTCTAATTTGTTTTTCTTGGGGAAATATTGGTTCTTTTTGCTCCTAAGGTCATATTGCCTATGGACCTCCATTATGGAATTTTCAAATCCTAATTTGTAGTCTTCAGAATCCTAATAGTTGCTTTCAGTTTGATTTGAGGAGAAGAAACCTTGTTCTTCTTCAGTGAGAAAAACATCACCCTCATTATCAGAGCCTATCAAGTTTACATGGTTTTCTTTCGGTTGTTCAATATATCTTTCCTCTTCATATACATATTTGTATTAGAAAGGAGGCATAATCTGTTGGTCATTTTCCCTTTGTCTGATTTGGGGAGGGTCTCTTCTGAAATTTTGATTTATATTTCAGTTTTGGAGATTTGGTTGATTTTCCCTAGGAGGTGTTCTTTCATTCAAGTTGATCCTCTCCATCATCCTTTCCATTACCCTCAATAAATTGTCAATTTTGGCATCATATGAAGAGGTTGAGGCCATATTTTCATCCTTGTATGTGACTTTATTTTCTGACCTCATCCTAACACTCTTTTCAATCAGGTAGGCCTCTGCACTCACAACTCCCTTTTTCATGTCTTCTAAAGTTAGGGGATCTCTCTCTCTCAATTGGTAAGTCACGTCTGGATCAAAGCCTTCTGGAAACTTCACTAGTGCTAGGCCTTGTGGGGGTTTCATGTGAGGTGGGAGGGCATTTTACACACTATTGAACCTAGTGCAATAGTCTTGGATGCTTTCCCCGACATTTCTCTTAAGGTTGTTATATTCTGAGAGAATTTGGAGAGGGTTTTTCTTAATCTCCCATTTGTTTATGAATGTTTGGTAAAGGGAAGGGGATCATGTATGTTGTCGGGAGTTAAGTTTTTAAACCATTTCTTAGCTTATCCTCCTAGACTCTGGGCAAACATCCCCATTTTTATGGTTTCCTCTTCTAATTCCATGTAGTCAAAAGCATCATTTATTATGTCTACATGTTGTTGGGCAGTTGTAGAGTCAGTTCCAGTGAAGTGAGGGATTTTTGATTAGTAGTCATTTGGAAAAGGTATCAGAGGTTTTGGTATTACTAGAGGGGCATACCATGCCGCCATGATGGTAGCTAATGGAATCCAAGGAGGTTTTTTGAGGGGGGGGGGGGGTTGTGAGAGGAGGTGGAGTGGTTTGCGCAGTGGATGTGTGAATGGGGGTGGTAGATGTACTAGGTCCAGCAAACTGATGTTGAGCAGACCTGGAAATAAAAGAGCCAAAGTGATGGAGAAGCTGAAAATCAGGAGGAGTGGAAGGAGAGGCTTCTCTGTTAGGACTCTGCTGCAAATCTATGGGCTCAAGGTCATTCTGGACAATCCCACTTTGTGACTTAGTTCGGAAAAGGTTTCTTGTGTGGTGTAAGTCAAACTGGGGATTTTGCAAAGCTGTGAGATGTTCAGGGACAGAACTTGCTCTATGAATGGTTCTATCAGTAATTGAATCTTCAGTTCTAGAAATTTTCCACAAAATCTTTTATGGGTCATTAACTTTGGTAGGCAGGTTTGGATCCAGGTGAGATCTAGTATTGATCCTTTGCGAAGCTAGATTTTAAACTCAATAATGCAGAGAGGCTGAAATTTTATGAATGTTTTCGGAAGGCAGCCCTCTCTTAATGTTTGCTAAACTCACACAGTGTGTGACTAGGCCTCTAAACCGCTTTGGGCTGATTTGACACAATCCTAGGGAAGCCTATGAGAACTAGCGAAGTTAGTAGGCCTACTAGAGGCTAGTGGAGTCACCAGGTGGATGTTTTTTACTGTTTTGAAGATAAGTAATTGTGGTCCACCACCAACAACTTATAAAAAACCAATCTAGGGATTTTTTGGGGTTTTCTGAGTTCCTTTATGTATCCCTAAGTTTTCTTTAAGTGTCATCCAGTTGAGTCATCATTTTTCTAGGATGGTGAAACAATTATATTCTACTTTTGGCTAACACTTGAGTTTTCTAAGAATTGATAAGGGTTTCTGAAGTCCTAAGGAATACTTAGATTGTCACTAACTCAGAAGCTCCCACCGTGATCGCCATTATGTTAGGCGATAAGGTGGCGATAAATTAGTAGCTACTGTTTGACAAGGGCTTCTGAATTTTCTAAGGATGTATAAGCTTGTTACTTACTCGAAAGGTTCCATCGTGATCGCCATTATGTTAGATCCCCGTAATTTGTTAGATTGGGGAGAAAAAATGAACAGGGGTAACACCAGACCAGTCTTTGGAGTCCTAGGACCTAGCCTTCCTAGACTCAAAGAGGGCTCTCTCTATTTTGTGCAAAGAATGTGAACTTGTTTTCTTTTAGGGTTTGATTTTAGGCTAGTTGTTAAGTTTAGGGTTTGTTTGTTTGCTTTGGGTTGGGTAGATGATCAAGTAGAATATATGGAGTGAGATATTTTCAAGTCATTGGGCTATGGAGTCTACAAAAGGTTATGGAAAGTTCAACAATGAATCAGGGTGCATCAAAGGGCAAATCTAACATGGTCAAATGGATCTTCAAGGTTTATGTGAGATGGAACGAACATCAAATTTGTGAACATAGTAGGTGCAAAAGGGCAGTTAAGAATCCTTGAACAAATACCTTTAAACAAGAAGGGTCTTTAACACTACTCAACATAATGAAGTAATCATAAGACAAGGAAAACCAATAACTCTTTTATTAAACTCAAGCAAATAAACATTTAAGATAAACAATCCAGTGAACTATAGAAGGCAAGAAACTTGTATAACTTCTAGTAATTTCACCTTTCAAGATTAGAAAAAATTCAAGAGAGACATATAACATAGATCAAAGAAGAGGGAACTCCTAGACATCATTGATCACAGTCATAAATACCTCCAAAGAAACCTTTTAAGAATGGACAAAGGGCATGATCAAAACATAAACCTCTTTGGCTAAAACTAATCAGTGATATTTCAAAGAAAGATCTCAAGAACAATGTTTAAGTAACATCAAACAAGCAAGGCTAACCATAAAACATCTTTGATATCTACTGTATTGAATCATTCATAAGATAAACAGGCATAAGTGGGCCTAGAGAGCAACTGAGAATTCTCTAAACTGACCTAACAGAAGAAAACATATAAGCAGTGAAGGATAAACAGAACTAAGGTGCCTCTAAACAACATTTCTTAGTCTAAAACTTTTGTCCTACTGCAATAGAAGGATGAAAAAAATGATAATACAAGAAAACATGACCTAAATAGGAACATATCACCATTTGAAAATGCTCAAGGATCATGCAAGAAAGCCTTCTCCAATGTCAAACAATCCAAGCCATTCGCAAAATCAGAGCCAAATTGTCTTTAATCTCCAAGTCCATGTATTACTCTCAATAAAATGTCTAATCAACAACCAACTACAAAGAGTCCTCAATGATGTATTTAACAAGAAAGGAGGACAAAAAACCTAATTAGGTCTTTAGAATCCCATTATTTAATCATAAATGTCACTTTTGTCCTTTGAGACCTTGCAAGGCCCAAGGCACAAAATATCTAATGAAAAATATCTTCTTGAGCATTTTTGGAAAAAAAAAAAAATTGAAATTTAAGCTCCCCAAAGCCTCCAAAATGTTTCCTAGCGTACTTTGTTGAATTTTTTACTGTCAGGACGCAGCACTGAGATTTAAGGATGTATTTCCTGGCCAAGGGCACAACACATGCACAGGAAAACTGGGTTACCTTGCAGCCAAGTTTTGAAGGCCTTCCCAATGTCGGAATGGGCTCCGTGATGGCTCGTTCGAAAGCCTCTTGAGTCTACTTTCTAGAACTTCCCTTAGTTTTATGTTTGGGCCCATTTAACCTGTTAAAAAATTAAAACTCCCAAGACTAGTAAAGGCGCAGTGCCAGCCCTGAAAAATAGGCAGAAAGGTGAAAATTTGGGTGTTTTTGACCCTTTTATAGGACCAAATTAACTCCAAATGACCTGAAATTTGGTGAGAATGTTGTACTTGAGCTAAGGATTGAAAAAATCTAAAATTTACCTCCTAAGGATTCCTTGAGAAAAAGCGCAGCGCCAAGGGCGTTATGCCCTTGGCCCTCCAAATCAGCAAAAACCAAAAATTTCCCAAAATTTGCAATTACCTTCCTCATGGGGTTTTGGATGTCTGTTACGGAAGCATCAACTAATATTTTAAGGTTTTATTGGCCCTTGCAATTTGATTTCTCAAGGCATAGTGTTTGGTCATCTCATTTTGGAGGTCACGGTCCCTATTTGCCTTCTCCAATTTGGCCTCCAAGTGTGTGTTTTCTCTTTCTATCCAAGGCTCCTAATCATATTCTATCTCCATGGCAAGCAGCTCACTTAGAGGGAGATGCTCTGCCAAGGCTCGCTCTTGCTCTCTTTGTCCTGCCAAGGCCTTCTTTAAACCTATGGTTCTTGGTCTTCTTCTAGACTGTCCTTCTTCATCTTCACTTTCCTCATAGGTGCCCGTGAATTCCTTTATCTTAACCTGTGCTCTTTGAGCTTCTTTCCAGACTCTAATTTCTCTAGCCTCATAAATGACATTTTGTGCCCCTAACTGTTTGTTCTCCATCTCAAGGACACTATTCACATACTTGGCCCTATCTAGATTTTCTTGGAGGTCTTTGATTTGGGCATTTTTGTTCTGGAGGAGCAAGCTTGAGATCCTTGCCTCATTTTCCTCATCACTATCAATATGAATGAGTTCAGACTCTTTCTCAACCTCATGCTGATATTCTTCTTCTTCTTATTTGATCTTTTGTTTGCCTTTGTCAAGCTTCTTAGCTAAGGTGGATGGCATGGTCCCTTGCCCTTTAGAGGCAGCAAACACATGCCTCTTTCCTCTGTGGTATGTGAGAGGGAAAGGCTCAATATTGTTCATCTGAATGCCCTCACCATGGCTGACCTCATAACTATTGTTCTCTTCCTTATTGATTTATGCATTGTTGTTTTCTGCATTGTGTTCTTGACTGCTTTCATTAGCCTCACTTTCTTTTTCTTCCATGCTGACATCACTATTGTGATCTTCATTCGTATCATCATCCCTTTCTCCTTTAATGATATCATCTTCATTATCTTCTTGACTTATTTCTTCATTTGTGTTTTCACTGTTAGAGGTGTCATCATTAGTTTCTGCACTGTTTTCTTCATTTCCTTCAATACTGCTAGGAGCCTCACTGTCTTTGGCACTGCTCTCTACAATATCATCATTACCACTATCAGGCTCATTATTTTTATTGCCTTCTTAGCCATCATGATTGTTGTCATGACTGTCACTAGCTCCCTCATTACTGTTGCTTGCATCATTGTTGTGATCTTCACTGCTATTATCAGCCTCTTTTTGCTCCTCATTGTTATCATCAGCTTTGCTGACATTTTGGTCCTTGGTGTCACTGCTGGTATTAGCATCTATAGAAATTGAATAACTGATATATTATTCACCGAGATTCTCCTGATCACACACTATTTTAGCTTCATGCATAATACAGAATCTCTTCTACCATTGATCATCACATGCGGAAATAAAATCAATTGCATGCATACATTAAAACCACAAACAATCACACATATGAACACAGTATTTAATGGGAAAGCTTAAAGCTGAAAACCCCAACTATCCGTATATTATATGTCATGGAGATCATGTAACAATCATAGTACAAAAGCTCCTCACAAGCTCTCATGCACACCCTCAATTGCTACACACTATCAAGCTAGATCTAGCAAAACACATGCTCCAATATTTTGCCACTTGATAGCCAGCCTCTATTGTGTTTTCAATGCTATGGGATGGCTTCATTAAATAGATAAACCACTTGGCTTGTACTGCGCAATCCTCATGGGCTTCTCCACCTATCTGTGTGTTGCAAATAGCAACAGTATAGTCACGACTGATAGTTAACCTGCTCTTTCACCTATTTCTGCACTGGTCTCCACTGAAATTGTCCATGCACTTAAGTTAACTGATGCATTATTTAGTTGATTAATGAGTTTATAATTAGTGAATTAGTTAATAATTAATTCACACCACTCTCACTAATTGTATCAATTAGTTAAACTAGATACAAATAGCTCAACTATGTTTAGATTAGTTAAACTGAATACAACTCCACTAACTTCCTCAATCAACTCCACCAAACTCCGTCACATGAGTTCTAACTGAAGTATCCATGCAATAGCTCCACATAACCCTCAGGAATAGCGTAATTCCTTCTGTCAGCTCCTGTGCCACATCTGTGCACTTAACTGAAGTGCTCCAAAAGAATAAGATAATGTTTAGAGTCTAAATATTATTAAGAGCTAATAATATTTGACATATCTATTTTTAGACTGGCAATCTAAAAATAGATTCCGCCCAGTATGTCTAAAAATAGAAGTCCATCTATTTTTTCCGACTTGACCAACCATCCACAAATAGCATTCTGCAACTCATAGAACATGATCCATATGTCTAAAAATAGACTTTGCGCCAAAAATAGCCTGCGGGCCCACTTAGTGAAGGCGACTCCTTTCCACTAAGCTCATCATCTTGTTGCAATCTCAATACTCCCTCTCAACAAGATATGGATTATCTGCAACCCCTATCCTGCCCCTGTGGTATTCGAATTTGCTCCTGGTGAGTGCCTTCGTCAAGATATCAGCATCCTGATCCTCCGTGGGAATGTATGAAAGTAACATGACCTTCCGCTGCACACAATCTCTGATATGATGATATCGGATGTCAATGTGTTTAGATCTATCATGAAATAGTGGATTAACCGAGAGTTTGATGCAACTCTGATTATCACAATAAATCACAGTAGGATCTAAGTGTGAACCGAACAACTCGACTAGGATCTTCCTCATCCATATAGCCTCGCATGCAGCCAAACTCGCTGCCATATACTCGGCCTCTGCTGAACTAAGTGCCACGGATCTCTGCTTCCTGCTGTACCAAGAAACTGTTGTCGACCCGATACTGAAAATCCCTCTAGATGTGCTCTTTTTGTCTGTTGGGCTCCCTGCCCAATTTGCATCCGTGAAGCCACATAGCTTCACCTCATCCGACTGTCTATACCACAATCCATATCCCGATGTGCCTCTGAGATATCTCAATACATGTTTGTCTGCCTTCCAGAAAAGCTTGGTTGGCTTAACCATAGCTTGTGAAAGTTGGTTCACAGCATAGCATATGTCAGGTTGTATATTGACTAGATACATAAGCGACCCCACCAACTGTCGATAAACAGTGGCATCCACTACCTCCGCCGAAGTAGCATCCTCCTTCCTCCATCCACCAGGAAGAGGAGTATCAACAAGCTTACAGCCATGCATGTTGAACTTCTCCAGTATCTCTCGGGCATACTTACCCTAAGAAACAAACAGTCCACCACTAAGCTGCCAAATTTCCAATCCTAGGAAATAATGAAGGAGGCCCAAGTCCTTCATCTCAAAATCCTTTGCAAGATCATCCTTGCATGAGAGTATCAACAGCTCATCACCTGTCAAAATCAAATCATCTACATAAAGTACAGTGATCATCAACTTACCCTCCACCACAATCTGGTATAGGTTAGGATCCGCCTCACTCTTGGAGAATCCAAGCCCGGTGAAATAACTGTCTATCCGTGTGTACCAAGCACGAGGTGCTTGTTTCAACCCATACATCGCTCTCTTGAGCCTGCACACATGCGACTCGCTGCTAAATATCTTGAAACATTCGGGTTGCTCTATGTACACCTCCTCCTCAATGACTCCGTTGAGGAACGCAGTCCTCACATCCATCTGATGAATGTGCCACCCCATTTGCGCTGAGAGAGCAAGAATCGTCCGTATGGAAGAATACCTTGCGACAGGTGCAAAGGTCTCCTCATAATCGATCCCCTCAATCTGTGAAAAGCCTCGGCAATAAATCTTGCCTTATACTTCTCGACACTCTCGTCAGCTGCCTGCTTCACTTTGTAGATCCATCTCGAACCCACCACTGATTTCCCCTCCGGCCTCAGGACAATCTCCCATGCATTGTTTCTGACAATCGAATCATACTCTTCCACCATGGAATCTACCCATGCGGGGTCCTCCACAGCTTCCTCGAAAGGATGGCTCCGTCACGATAAACTTGCTCATAAGAGCCATGTATCCAGTATACTGGTCAGGTGACTGTCTCTGTCTGCGCTGTGATGTAGGTGCTCCTACAACCTTCTTTGTATCTTGATCTAGTGGCTCAACTTCTATAGTGCGCTTCCACCCTCTGATGGTTGGCGCTACCTGAGTGGTCTCTTCCACTCCATGAACCTCATCTTGTGGCTGATCCACACCTTGAGACTCATCCTTAGGAACTAATAGCTCCTCATCTGCATGCAAGTATGGCTCTCTCTCAAGCGAACACTTCATGGCTTTCTCCTCATGAAATTTGATATCTCGTCGCACAAAAATCTTGCAACTGTCTGGAAAATACACACGATAGTTGTGGGGCGTATTAGTGTACCCCACAAATATCCCAACCTCTGCGGTCGGCTCCAGCTTCTTTCTGGCATCCTTCGTCACATGAATGTAAACATGTGAACCAAAAATCCTCAAATGGGAAATATCAGGCCTATTACCAGAAAACGCCTCCTCGGGTGTACTCATGCCAAGCATCTTGTGAGGACAACGGTTCTGCACATATACTACAGTAATGCATGCCTCAGCCCACAAGTGTATGGGTATGCCATGATCATGCAACATCGCCCATGCAGCACCCACGATCATTCTATTCTTCCACTCAGCAACCCCGTTCTACTATGGGTTATGAGGTGTTATGAGCTCTCTTCGAATTCCTTCTGCGCTGCAAAAGTCCTTGAATTCGCCAGATTTGAATTCACCACCATTGTCGCTCCTAAGAGCCTTCACCTGCTTCCCCGATTCTTTCTCAACCAGTGCCTTGAACTCACAGAACTTTGAGTATGTCTCGCTCTTCTTCTGCATGAAGAAGATCCAGCACTTACGAGAAAAATCATCAACAAATATCACATAGTACCTGTGCTTTTCTATCGAAGCTACTGAGAAAGGTCCACACATGTCTGTGTGAATTCTCTCAAGGATCGTCGTGGCGTGACTATCCTTCTCGTGAAAGGTGGCTTTCAAAAATTTTGCCAAGGTACATCCCTTGCACTGATCTGACTGCGCAAGATTACCCTTAGGAAGCCCAGTAGAAATCTGCTGCAGTATCTTCAAAGCTCCATGGTGAAGGTGGCCCAATCTTCGATGCCACAACTCGCCATCATCCCGGCTCACCACTCCTTCTGCCTTGCCTGCCATTGTTGCGCAACCATCTACCTGCAATTGATAAAGGTTCTTAACTCGAACCCCTATCCTCCGGGTCTCACCAGTTGCCTTACTGCGCAGGAAAGCCTTTCCCTCGCTAAAGACAACATCATATCCCTTGTCTTCTAACATCGCCACGGAGATAAGATTCTTCTTCAATCATGGAACATGCATCACTTCCTTCAATACGAAGCGCTTACCAGACTCCCTCTTAAAGGAAATGGTACCGATACCGGTCGCACTGTATCTACCATCATCGCCCATCTCGATGTGCACTCCAAGATCTTTCTCATCTAGATCAGTAAACAAATCTCTATCTCCTGTCATGTGAAAAGATGCACCACTGTCAAGAAACCACATTGAACCCATCACGCTTGAGACCAAGCATGCGATCAGTGAAAAATCCAGCTCAAACTGCGAGGCTAAGGCCTCTCCAGCTGCAGTCCCAGCAGCCTGCTTATTTTTCTTCTTTTGTGGACAACTAGTAGCGTAATGTCCGTGTTGGTGACAGTGAAAGCACTTCACCTTGGACATGTCCTGCTTCTTGCCTTTCACACTGGATTGAGAAGCTTTCTTGCTCTTCCCCTTATTTGCTTTGGCAGCCAAAGTGCAATTCTCTTCATCAGAGTTATTTGATGAAGATCCATCCCTGGTACTTCGCCTTATCTCCTCTTGCACAAGATCCGACCAAAGTCGCTCCCATCCTGGCAATTTTTCACGACCATTGACAGAGTCCTGATAGGAATGCCAAATCTTCGGAACCCAAGGAGAGCCAAGCTCACCAAGTCCTCGTCATCAACAGTCACCCCCACACTTCCTAGCTCATCCTTGCATTGGATGAACTTCGTGAGGTACTTGGGCATACTGTAGCCTTTCTCCATCTTTATGTTTCTGAGTTTATCCTTGAGCGCCAACTTCCTATGGTTGCTCTTGCTTTGGAATAAATCTGTCAAAGCTTTCCACATCAAGAATGGAGAAGCCTTACCATGAAGGTTGGACACTATGTGATCCTTCACACCTTCCAACAGAATCCTTCGACACTTTGTTGTCTTCTTTTGCCATGCATCAAGTATGGCAGCATCAGTAGAAGTAGGCTTTGGGACTTCAGTATCTATGAACTCCTTCAACCCATTGTCATCTAGCACCGCCTCCATCCTGTCCTTCCATGCAATATAATTCAAGCTACCCTCAAGGGCATACTCCAATCGCAATCCGTTGAAAGACATCTCAACTTCGACACCAAGAAAACACTGCTGCAAATTCGAATTCCACCAACACAAAACTCAACCGCTTCAATGTTTTGCAATTGCTCCAATGATCAATATCGCTCTGATACCATGTAGAAATTTGAATAACTGAGATATTATTCACCGAGATTCTCCTGATCACACACTATTTTAGCTTCATGCATAATACATAATCTCTTCTACTATTGATCATCACATGCGAAAATAAAATCAATTGCATGCATACATTAAAACCACAAACAATCACACATATGAACACGATATTTAATGGGAAAGCTTAAAGCTGAAAACCCCAACTATCTGTATATTATATGTCATGGAAATCATGTAACAATCATAGTACAAAACTCCTCACAATCTCTCAGCACTACCTCAAATTGCTACACACTATCAAGCTAGATCTAGCAAAACACATGCTCCAATCTTTTGCCACTTGATAGCCAGCCTCTATTGCATTTTCAATGCTATGGGATGGCTTCATTAAATAGATAAACCACCTGGCTTGTACTGCACAATCCTCATGGGCTTCTCCACCTATCTGTGTGTTGCAAATAGCAACTATATAGTCACAACTGATAGTTAACGTGCTCTTTCACCTATTTCTGCACTGGTCTCCACTGAAACTGTCCATGCACTGAAGTTAACTGATGCATTCTTT
This sequence comes from Pinus albicaulis, assembly GCA_034641835.2. Classification (NCBI taxonomy): domain Eukaryota; kingdom Viridiplantae; phylum Streptophyta; class Pinopsida; order Pinales; family Pinaceae; genus Pinus; species Pinus albicaulis. The sequence goes on along the minus strand of CM076578.1, from coordinate 384,274,486 downwards.
AGTTGATTAATGAGTTTATAATTAGTGAATTAATTAATAATTAATTCACACCACTCTCACTAATTGTATCAATTATTTAAACTAGATACAAATAGCTCAACTATGTTTAGATTAGTTAAACTGAACACAACTCCATTAACTTCCTCAATCAACTCCACCAAACTCTGTCACATGAGTTCTAACTGAAGTATCCATGCAATAGCTCCACTTAACCCTCAGGAATAGCGTAATTCCTTCTGTCAGCTCCTGTGCCACGTCTGTGCACTTAACTGAAGTGCTCCAAGAGAATAAGATAATGTTTAGAGTCTAAATATTATTAAGAGCTAATAATATTTGACATATCTATTTTTAGACTGGCAATCTAAAAATAGATTCCGCCCAATATGTCTAAAAATAGAAGTCCATTTATTTTTTCCGACTTGAACAACCATCCACAAATAGCATCCTGCAACTCATAGGACATGATCCATATGTCTAAAAATATACTTTTCACCAAAAATAGCCTGCGGGCCCACTTAGTGAAGGCGACTCCTTTCCACTAAACTCATCATCTTGTTGCAATCTCAACAGCATCATTATTGCTATCAGTTACCATGTTTTCTACTTCATCACTGTCTTCTTTGTTTCCAACATCATCACAACCCTTATCATCATTTGTGTTCTCACCATTAGAGGTGTCATCATTAGTTTCTTCATCACTATTTGCCTCTTCACTGATTTCTGCATTTTCATTTTTCTCATTGACTTATGGGTTGTTTTCAACATCATCATCATTTTCTTGGTTTATTTCTTCATCACTTTCCTCATCTTCATTGTCATCTACCTCCATGTCTTCTGCTTCATTGTTGACCTCTACCTCTTCATCTTCTTCCTCTTTAGTGTCCTCTTCTTCATCATTGCTTGACTTATCATTTCCCTCTCCTTCATTCTCATTTGATGGTTCATCTTCATTTCCCTCATTGTCTGATGCATTAGGAGAGGGTGAGGAAGGAGGATGGGATGATGAGGGCACATTTGGCTGAGGATGGGGTTGTGGGTTTGTGAACACTTCATGGGAGATGAACACCTCCCATGGAATACCCTTTTGCTCTAATTGATGCAACACAACCATATTAATGAGAGAATGGTGAAAGAGGCTCTGCATTTTTTGTGAAGGGTGTCTCTTTTGCACAATATAAGACATCTTATCAATACTCCTATAGAAATAATAGGGAAAATGTAGCATCTTTACCCTAGTGAAGTGCATGATAAATCTTATGTGGTATGAATAAAGCCTAGAAAACCTCCCCTCACATGTAAAATATTTTATGATAACTCTCATCGAGGGCGCATATCTCTCCAAAAAATGTGAAAAGGGAAAAATGGATTTGCAATCATATTTGTATCTAGGTTTTAGGAAAGGTTCATGGTGGCTCAGGTCCAAATTAGCCTCCTTGAACCATCTTTCTCCCACACTAGGTATCCCAGTGGCCATAGAAATGGTATTTGAAGATAGCTCAAAGTTTACCCCTGTTAAATTTACTAGCCTCCTTGAACCACCTTTCTCCCACATTAGGTATCCCAGTGGCCATAGAAATGGTATTTGAAGATAGCTCAAAGTTTACCCCTGCTAAATTTACTTGATCATCATGAAGGTTAAGGATAAAAATCCTGGTCATCTCAGGATGACCTTGTACCTATTGTACTCTTTCACAAAATTTAAAACACCCCACGTTCTGGAAACATGAAACTGTCATAGGAGAGGTCATCAACCCCACAGTGTTCAGTGGCTTAAAACTATTTATTCTTCCACCTCTGCGTTGATGTCTTCTAGGCCCTTGGCCTCCCTCATCACTGTCACTATTACCTTCCCTTAACATCTTGATTTCACTATTGCCTTGAAAACCAGAACCCTAACTCTACTTGTGAAATTATATGAAGAGGGTAAATGAGATGGTGATGAGAAAGGCAGTTTTTTGCAAGTGGAGGAGTAAATGAGTGAGGGTAGGGTGTATGACTGTGAGTGAGAGGTAAAGGGAGACAAACTTGATGACCATTCTGCCTTAACTGTTCTTTTATGTTTTGCATATGAGGGAGGTTTTAATGACATTTAGTTCATCTTCTTAGGGTTTATTCCTTTAACCAAATGACAAGAATCCTTGAAGAGGAGGTTGTGTTTTGTAATTACCCCTCGGAGGTGTTCAGAAAATCCTTGGAGCCTAATTTGAGGAGGCCTTGAGTAGATTGAGGATTTGAACTGGTGCAGAGGCCCTCCTAGCCAAACACGCAGCACCTAAACGTGTTGTCGGGTGGCTGAACGCGTCATCGGGTCAGCCGAGGGTGTAGCATTGAACGCGCAACATCGGGCTAGTCAGGCCTTTTGGGTGGCGAATGCGCACCATGAACGTGGTCGGGCTGTGTCTGTCGTGCTTTACCCCAAGAGGGAAGCACTTGAATGTAGGTCGGGTCGGGTGGATGGTGTTGGGCCTTTGTGAACGTGCAGCACCACCAGGCCTATCGGGTCTCTTTGTGAACATGCAGCACTGAAACCCTTCCTGCCAAGTGAACATGCAGCACTGCCGAGCAAGGTTGCACGCAGAGTTTGAACGGGTGTTGCATCTACACAGACCTGCCGAGTGAAGGCTGCACACAGAGTTTGAATGGGTGCTCAGTGCGCACTTACAGGCGCACAGCGCAAAGATATTTTGCACAGAAAAAACCTCCAAGAGCGCAGCACATGACTCTAGGCGCGCAACACAGAGTAACTTGCCCGTTTTGACAGAAAAACACTCGCAGTTTCACTCCTCGACTGTTTTTGATCCTTGCAAGTGAATAATGAATTGAGTGAAAAACAAAATGACCCTAAATATGCTTTTAGAATTTTAAATTTAATCCCAGCAAACCCACTTTCTAATGTTTTTGCCTTTATCACTTTTACTGATATTTTATTTGACCTTTTTGCTGCAAGTGACTTAAGACAGTTTTTTTCCTTTCTATTGTTTTTCTTAGTAAATATTTATCATTTTGGTTTGCAGGTGACTTCAAAGGATGAAGTTGGTCTTCTTCTGCTTCATTTTTTCATTTCAACTCAACCATTTACCTCTTCTTACTGATTTTTTACATTGTTTGCTTCTGCAAGCGATTAGATGATGAATTTAGACTTTATTTTGGTTCCTTGAGGCATGAAGAGCTCATTCCTACACTTTGGTGAATTTGGCCATAAAACAGCCTCTTCAATTTGATGTGAAACCTCTACTATAAAACTCAGTTTAACTCTTTGATCTTCACATAACTCCTTTCATTGTTTGTAAGCAAATTTGCTCCATTTGGTGAATTTTGACCCCTATGTAATGCTGGGGGCTTGATGTGTTTGCATTTGGCACCTTTGAGACTGAAACACAGGGGGAAAACCTTCACAACACTCTTTTGCCAATACCATGGGTTTTAAACAATGTCTTTCACCTCCCTAGGCCACTTCTGATGTGCAGGTGCCTAAATTTATAATTTAAAACTTTGCTTATTAATACTCCTTACCTCCTTTCTCTGCAGATTTTGTTTGAGTCACATGATTGACTGTGCTTTGGCTTGTTTATGTCCTTCAACATTTTTACTTAGAAAGTGTTATGAAACCCTGAAATGGCTCTCCCTTTATCTTTGAAGCCTGCTAACTTTATTTTTGACAACTTTAGAAGCTTACACAGTGGCAGTATCTCCAAAACCTATTTGTTCTTACCTTGGAACTCATACCATGTTTTTCTATCTTTTGACCACTAAGTGTAAATGATTGAAATGAGAGCTTGACCCTCCTTCAAGTTTTTTGTTGCATTGGATATCTTCTTGGCATATTTCTGATCCAACTAGGCTTAGAAACCTTGATTTCTCCTTAAGACCCAGTGCTTCATGTCTTCCTTTAGAGACTCATTAGTTGATTTATCAATTTCCTTTGTTGATTTACCTTTTGACATTCCTACAGAAATGCCAAGAACATTTACCTTTTGCAAAACTTGAAATTGACAAAGTAGCCCTCTTTGGAGATCTTCTGCTCTTTCTTGGGAAATCATGTGTTGCTCTTCTTTTACATTTGGAACAGCCTCTAGCACAAGAACATCAGAGCTTCAAACATCAATGAAAACCCTACAACCTATGAAAACCCTAATGATCTAGTGGGAGGGTTTTAACTTGGTCTTTGACTAAAATTGGGCTTGGGATCTTAATATTGTAAAAACAAAGTTTTTGACCAATTGATGTATCTTCATATATAGAAATTGATGTACTTGATTGATCTAAAGGAGCCTGCAGCGGTGGTTTTGAGATCATCAAGGTTTGAGGAACTTGATGAACATGGGGATGAATAGGTTGATTGGTAACCTTAGATGAAAAGTGAAGGAGTGAGGCAAAGGCAAAACAGAGTGTTGGGGTTATAGGTGGGAAAATAGGATATAGATGAGTGGCATAAGCCCATGAGGGGCCCTTTAGGAATGGCAAGTTAACCATGGAATGCTAAAATATTAGAAAAATGAAAAAATTGTGACAAGGATAATGAACGCAGCGAGATTTCTAAAACTCACAATATTTAGGAATCTTGTTTTTAGAAATATATGACTAATATTTAGTCATCTAAAGATAGTAAAAATTGCTGATGACTAACACGTCCCATCCGGGAAGCCAGTCAAATACACAACAGGGTGCGTCACAGACCAACCCTCATCCTAACCAGAACTTTTTGTTTTCGCACAGTGCAATGACGTCAACCTCCCAGTCATATTTCTTAGCTTCGTTGAATCTACTCGATTTAACCAAGCTGACGAACGACCCCATAGCACACAATCCTACGTGGCCTCCCATGCTCACGAATCTCCCTTCAGATATTGCAAAATTCGAAGGCAAGAAAGCAGAAGACCCAGGTAATCATGTCATGAAGTTTCACCTGTGGTGCTCATCGAACAGTATCATTGAGGACACTATTTTATTGAGATTATTTCAACGCACTCTTATAGGAGTAGCCACAAATTGGTACGTGGACGAACCCTCTGCTTCACATGGAACCTTCAGCGCCCTCACTACTACGTTCCTAACATATTTTTAGTTACCCATTCACCATGATTCCAAAATGGAATTACTAACGCAGTTTAGATAGACCCCCGTTGTCCATATTTCGGACCATCTCCATGAATGGAGGTGGCATCGTAGTTTATGTAAATCTAAACTCGATGATCGGGTTCTCTTAGATTTGTTCTTGAAAACTCTTACAGAAAATATTTCAAAGGATGTGGCGCAACAGAAGCCCATATCTGAAGAGGATGCTATCAGCAAAGCCTAGCAACTTGATCTGATTAATATGCAGTCAGGATACATTTATAAAATCCTGCCTAACGCCCCACGCTTGCAAACTTACCAAGAATTTCTAGGCGCGTCGAACTCTACAGACGGACTAATTGGGTCATTGACCTAAGGTTACGTAGGTAGCAACAGTCAAAACCCTAGTTACACATACAGTTCTACCCAAAACGTACCTCAACCTGGTTTTCAAAGTCATCATATGCCTCAGCAAAATTTGACCAATAAGGTGCCAACGTATCACCAGGCAGGACCTTATCCTCCAACTCAGGGGAATCAGTACGCAGAAAGAAACACTGACGGAAGAGCTCCCCTCCAACAGCTAGGTGCAAACTAGGGCTCGCGTTATGCTCAGTCCCTAGCACACGACCCACCTATGCAGAAAAATGCACAGGTGAACTTTGTGCAGCCATCCCAAAACCAACCACACCAATACAACCAGGAGAACTACCCTCTTAACGTGGTGAACAAAAAAACCAAAAACAAGCCAAAGGGGAACCCTGGACTAGGGGGCAACAACCAACAGCGCCCACCACGATCCCAGGGTGGAGGAAACTCCAACCGAAATCAGAGCCAGGAGCCAAGCAATGCCCAACGATAGAGCAAAAGGCTACCTCTTCGAACAAACCATTCTTGTTCAATATGTGGTGAGTACGATCACTATACTCACCATTGTCCCGATCTCCCTAAGCTGAAGAAGCTATAGAGTAACCGAGGACAAGGAGGATTTTCCCAGCAACCAACTGTGATGCAAGAACCTTTCCCCCATCAAGGGACTGTAAAAACTCAGCAGCAAAATACATATGACTCCAGGAAAAGCATCCATGAAATATACATCACTGGCAAAGAGATGTTTTTCCAAACATAGAATCGCAATTACGACACCCCACCAGACACCAATACGTTAGGGGCAAGTACCAGTGCACCAACTGCACCTTTGACCATTTCAAAGATGCTTATAGAACCATTACCAAATATGGCGAAGGGACCTAATAAGTGAGCAGGAAACTACTCCAAAGCGGCCCATAGTTATAGTATCGTGGACGGTTTAGCACAATCTCCCGCTGTTATGTCAGCTTTGGAAGTATTGCAGTCATGCCCAAAGCAACGAAAAACCCTAATTTCCGCAGTAGGCACTATCGACCCTGTCGATACACGCCTAATGGCTTTGACTTAGACAAATCCACCCCTAGGCTTCCTTCCATGGTCACCTTCCAAATACCAGTGTCGATGCAGAATATCACTATTCACCGATGTGTCATAAACGAGCATGCATCCACGTGCATCATGTCCAAAAATGTTTGGTAGAATTTAGGTTCTCCCGAACTAAAACCCTCAGTCATCACGCTTCGAGAATACGATGGTCGTCCATCAACCCCCATCGGCCTCTACCAAAACGTCCTAGTCTGCTTAGCCAGAAAGATGGTCCACATAGACATTGAAGTCTTTGACACTCACCTAGACTAAAATATACTCCTTGGGCGGAGTTATATGTATGCCATGTCTACCATAGCCTCTTCTGTCTTTGACATCATGATGTTCCCCCACGAGGACCACATCATTATCGTAGATCAGCTGACGCACAGTGAGAAGCGACCCCTAACAAACACTGATGTAATCCTACCCTACGTAGATACATCCTCGGATGCACTTTCACGGTACCAAGAATATGGCCCTGGCCAATTCAAACTGTTGTCCGTTCTAGGGTCATTCCTAGGAGATCCTCCCGTAATCCCTGAATCATCACCCTATGTCACAAGGGCTTCGGTGTGCATGATGTCCACATCAAGCACCGAAGCTAGTCAGGACACGGACACAAGCAGTAATGGCACCGAGTCATCGGCCATGACAACCTATTTAGCCTACGCTGCCTCCCAAACCCCTTTCCTCTAACCCCCAGCTGGTTTCGTCTCCCAACAAGTTTTTGCAACACTGGTATTACCCAACATATCATTGGAAATTCCAGTTTGGTACCTTTTTCCCCCTGCAGGAACAGGAGCCACCCACGTTACTTCCACAGGATTGAAGCCACTCAGTCCCGAGGAGGCCCCACTCCTCCAAGAAATAGTCGAAACCACCCTTGCAAAGGAAATTCCCATTGCAAAACCAGTGATTACGGCTAATAAAACCAAGAAAAAAGGAAAGAGGATGGTGACCCCCGCCATTCAATGGGAATCACCAGTCTGCGCCATATGCGACGCAATAGGTCACCCCACCCATATCTCTCCAAAGCTGGATGAATTAAAACCACTCCTTGGATCTGAGACAGACATCGCGACGTCGTGCTCCCATAAAATGGAACCTACCACCAAAGTTAAAGGCAAAGCGTTGCATACCAATCACGCATGCGCTCTCTGCAGAAACTATGGGCACTATACCCACCATTTCCCAGAGATCCCAAATATAGGGATGCCCTACACGCCATCGAGCAGTCCTATCAAGAAGATCCCTCCACCCGGGCATCTGGAAATGAACCTCGTACCATCCTGTACTTACAGGAGGAACAACGAAGGGCAGAAGAAAGACCCCCAGTCATGCCCGTTATACGTTGCATGCTATGCGATGAACGTGGTCACTTCCTCGAAGAGTGCGCAGTCCTAGAACTCATCCACAGATGGTATCCTATACAAAGGGTTTACTACGTTGGATTACGAGCAGTGAAATTCAAATGTTCGTTATGCGCCGACAATCACCTTTTGGAGAATTGTGACTATATCCCCCAATTATGGCTAGCCCTCACTAGCATATGCTCTACCATAGTCCGCCTCTCCCAAGAAGATGATATGGATGTGCAGTCCATGGACAGCTCCACAACCTAAGAATATGTGATGAGCAGATCCATCATGTTCTTGTCAGTCAAAAAGCGACCAATCGGGGAATCCCTAGTTACCCCTAACCGCTCTCCATAGAGAATACCAACATGCACGTTATGCAAAACACCCAATCATGCGGTCGCCACTTGTCCTGATTTAACAACATTACGACGATGGTTCCCTGCCAGACCTCAAACTGAGCACAGCAGAACCTCCATATCAAGGATATTATGCCTAATATGTCAAAGCAATCATTATGAGCGGCATTGTACTTATGCCTTGCAACTTCGTCCCACCATCGACATGATTCATACCATAAATATGAGACAGGACGACCTCCGGGAATGGCATAAAAGGTACATCGTCGGGTCAACATCCCCACCCTCGTAGTGGCATAATAGGTAAGCTAAGACAACACACCAACCAAGCATGACCCCCGCCAAGCCTAGGATAACATGCAGGCTATGCGACCTGAACGACCACCGGGTCAACCAATGCAGAGAAATAAAGCACCTTGCAAACAGTTTTCGTATAGTCTCTTCTCTCCCTCAGAAACTTCTCTCTAACCAAGAGAAATTCACGCGTACCTATTGCCGGATTTTTTCACACTTTCACCATACAATTAAATGTGTACACCTCCCCAAGCTAAGAGTGGCAAGAGCAGCGTTGAGTCTACACTCCCCCAAAGAGGTAGACGCACCCAAGCCAACAATATGGAAATGGAAACAGAATACAACCTCTTCTACGACAGGCCCTTTCCAAGCATCCACATCAGGAACAACGAGTAGTGTAGAATATCACGCAATCTACTCTGTTGGCACAGTGATACCATGCACTATCTGCACTGGCCAAAATCACACACCAGAGGTATGCCCACTAATGGAAACATTCAAGCACCTCTACGGTAGGCACAATTTCCACCTACCATAAATTGACCATCCTAGTAGGGAACCTAACTTTGCGCTTCCACAAACTCCTGTCACAGAGATTCTCCCCCCACCGAACGTCAATGACACAATCCACCATATACGATGGGTATCATCACATATTGTAAATAGGATTTCAGTCGCCCCCACATCCCAGGATTTCCACCCCATTCTTGTCGCAAAAGGTCAAGGTACCTTGCGCTTTTACATTGATTTCTGCAAGAGCCCAAGTTTACATGCCACCATCGAACTCCTCGATGATACCCAACCTCTAAAACAGCGCCTAGTACAACTAGAGCTTGTCGACAAAATCCGACGACAGTCGCTGCAACAAAATGAGGCCCACAAGAAAAGGGTAAAAGCATCGTTCGACCGCCACATCACCCCTCGCTCGTTCTCTGAGGGAGAATTAGTCCTCTGCTATGATGCCGCAAAAGAAGCCCTAGGGCCAGGAAAGTTCGAAACATTGTGGAAACGACCCTACATCATCAAACATTTCCTCCGATAGGGGGCATACATCTTAACAGAACCAGATGGGACATGCCTCAGTAACCCCGCCAATGGCCTTTACCTCAATAAAGTTCACCCATAAAGGCCAAGTCGACCCTTCCCTAGAGTGAAAGTACACCAAAACCCAACCACTGAAAATTTTTGACCAAAAGTCTTATTTAAAAGTGCTCAAAGTGCCATCATGGATCACCAACCTGAACCCTATTTCGGATTTGTTGATGGAGCATCAAGATGGTCCCAAAGTTTAGTCGTAGCTTCCTGGGTCATCTACCACCCTGACTGATCGCCACTCTGCTCAAACGGCGTGTGCATCGGTTTAGGAATAAACAATCAAGCATAATATGATTTCGTCATCGGACTTATGTGTGATGCCCTCCATTAGGGTATACACCATATGCATATCTACCTTGATTCCCAGTTAGTAGTGTCACAGTTAAACCAAACATTTGAGGCCAGAGATACACATCTGTTTAGAAAATATTTGCGTGCCAAAAGATTAAGCAGACAATTTAACTATATCTCATTTACACATGTACCAAGGAGTCAAAACCAAATTGTTGATCGCATAGCTAACAATATCCTAAATTGGAATGCATCTTGAATAAACCATCATACATAAAAAAAACCAAAAATATAGATATCCATTAGCATAACATCATATATAAACCGAAACAAGTGACACATCATATAGAGCCGCAAAAAATATCTTTCATATATATATATATATATATATATATATATATATATATATATATATATCACAATGTCTATTTCTGAGTACAAAAAATAGTGTCGTTGGCCCAATTGCTAGCCCAAAGATACAAAAGTCGTAAAAAATAAGGGAAGTATCCTCATAATGGGTGCTTTCCCTGTGTACAAGCATACTCTAGGGTGATGCCCCCTCAGGTGGGGCACCTAGACCCACAACCGCACCTGGTGCCACCACTGGAGCTGTCGTCACAACCGAGATCACCACCCAACATAGAAGAGCTGATACTCCCTCTCGCGGGCCATCACGGTCTCCAACCAGACCTCCTCGAAGTCATCCATAAATACTCAAGCAGGCACCCCCTTGGTCAAGCGGTCCACTCGACCCCAGGCATCCTCAAGAGCTGACACTCGAGCAGTCAACTCCTTGATATGAGCCTCCGCCATATCTGTACGTGCTACTGCTGCATCAGCATGAGCCCGCTCAACCGTAGCCTCCACAGTGGCCGAGCTGCTGCCCTCTTGTGAAGGGCTAGCACCACCACCAGGTCCCCCAACATCACCTCCTCCCTGATCACCCCTAGGTCACCGTAGAGGATTGTGTCCAACCAACCGAGCCATAGGGTGACCCACCTCACCAACATCTGCAGAGTAACCAAAATGATGTCAGCATCACTAGACAAACACATAGGTACATGTATACTCAAATAAATGCAGAAAACATACACAACATACCTGTGGGCCCCCAAGCATAACCAAAAGGGAAACCCATGTCTGGATCCCCTCGGAAGTCCATCCCCACATATGGGTATGGTAGGAACATCTGTGGGTTGGCCTCAAACCAAGCCTCTATCGTGGCATTCCAATAACACCCCACCATGCCACCACCGCATCACGACATCACCAGAGCCCATCTCCTCATACGAGGCTCCTATGGCCCCCTAGGAGGCACCGCCACCACTGGCCTCAGCAGCACTACCCACTCGTACATAATGTTGCACAAGATACTGGCATACGCAAATGACTTAGATCCATGATGGACCTTGTTGAGCTGCACCACCATCCCGTCAAAGCAGAAACAGGAAAAGTCGTAAAAATGCCCGGACCTCAACTGGCGCAATACTCCAACCTGCGGGCCTGATGCCCAATGCGGAGCAACTGACCCTGTCAGTTTCACAAACACCGCCAGAGCACATCACTCTACTAGATCTGTCACTAATGCAATGTTGATGCATCCCTCTATAAGAGGCGCCCCACCACAATGACATCTATGAAATCTCTCCAAGTCCACTCTCTTGGAAGGGAGTGGATATCTCAAGGCCTCACCCTGAGGCAGTGATCCAGTCACAAAGTACACATTCGTCTTAGGACAGCTAGCCAGGTTCGTCCCATGCAACACGAACATGTTGCACCTCCTGCGGCAATGTCGGATCAAGTAGCATAGCAGTCGGTCTTGTGACTGAAGAAGCTCGTTCTCTGTGAACTTCAGGAGCCCCCAAAGCGCCAGCTCACGATGCGCCCCAGCATCAGTAGCCAGCGCAGTTCGGATCTCGGGCCAATCCCGCTCCCTCAACAATAAACTATCATCGAAAAAGGTACCCATCAGTATAGAAAAACCACAAAAATAGGTAAAAAACAAAAAAAAAAAAATTGCCTCGGCTTTGCACGCATGTCCCTCAGACAGGCGTGCTTAGCACGCATATTTTGCATAGGTGCGTTAAAAAAGAGGAACTGAGCACTTTAGCGCACTTATCCCCCAAAAAAGCGCATAGGGGGCGTGCCTTTGCCCTGATCGCTCGCGCAATCTAGGGAAATAAACATCTAAAATCTGTACAAACCAAGTCTATACGGACCCCGACACCATCGAACAGAAAAATTAAAGTGCAGGACATCATGGAGGTTACCTAGCATGATCTCGCTAATCCTTGGTGCTCAAGCTGACCGCAACGGCAAGAAATGCTACGCAAAATCCTTTGACCTCTCAAAAACTTAGCAAGTACAAATGAACTAAATTAGGGCCATATCCACCTATATATCGCCCTTTTCAAAAACTTCGGAGGACCATAATGAGAGATCAGAAGGTCCATTCTCCGAACCATAAGTTGCACCACAATCAGCACTCCATGATGAATAGAGGCGATGCCGCACATTTGCACTCCCGAAAAAATAATTTTCCAGCACCAGTAGGTATGCCCTCTCTCATCTTCTTTTTAAAGCTCATGATTTTCAATAAATTTTGATAAAGAAGTTGCTTTCACTTGAGGTAGTTGTTTTTGCAGGAAAAGCTTGCAAACCAACTACAACGTCATCTCCCGAATGTTCTAGAGCAGGTATCATTCTACCCCCAGGATGATAGAGTCCCAGAAAACTCTGCATATCCTAACATCATTTCTCCATCAGAAATAAACCATAGCATCCTCATACCCAACCGTGTTTATCTTCACGTCACCCTGCACATGATAAACATCCTTGCTGGTCGGTAGAGCCTCCCCTCCATGGCGCTCATCACCCACAATAGACCATACATCACAACAAAAGTGACGCCATGGCCATACCACTTCAGTTCGGGAAGCACCTCATGCCCATCCATTCACCATGCATAAAGTCAAGTTTACCATACAAACTAAAACCCCCTTCCTGGACGACCAGGTTGTACAAGCAGATCAAAAGCGCACCACCGCGCCTCGCATTGGGCCCACCATACCTCCACCAACATAAACCCATCTGCGATAATTTCTCATCCACTTCATCAATCCCACACATGAGACCAACCAATGGGACCCCAACCCTCATCAAAACACATTCCTCACAACATCAGTGAGCGAACACTTTCATGTTTTTTGGTACTCATCTCTGTGATTTGTACAAACCAATCCCCATTATTTTATTCTTTTGGTAATTGTACAAAGACCCTGAACGGTGCACTACATCATTCACACTCTCATTTCATATTTTCTCCCACGACAGCAGTCCCTAAACACCCTTGGTCGGAGTATTATACCCCCACGCACAAGCCACCTTGAAATTCATAGCCAGTTTATATGCACCCTTGAAGTCCTATCGACTCCAGGGATTTCCCCATTAGAAATAACTATGACTACCGCCAAGCTGCTTAGTATACTCCGACCTTGGGCCACTGAATCCCCATCGTCAGTTTTCAGTCACCCCTTGCCAACATGCCTATGTTAAACCCATCACATCCAGGTCCCCGATCCCTCATATCGGCAACCCCTTGTTCAGTTGAGGCTTCCTTTTTGTCGACTTCGACACCTATTTTCCAAAAAGGAAGCGATACCTTGGATCACCCCTCTCCATACAAGGGGCATCCTTGGGTGGCACTGTGGGAGACATCATTGTCCACATATGTAATCGATCCTCCTGACATTCTACTACGACAAAAGCTTTCATGTCAAGATGGTATCGTACCTTACAACCATTGCACTTTGATCAAATATGTCGAAGACCCATGCCTCCATAAGCGTCTCTTTCAACAATGCATACACGAGAAGGTCCCAGCCAGCACCTATGCGTACAATGCACAGCTATATGCCATACCAAGTTTACGCATATGGGTACCATATTCCACCTATTGTCAAAGAAAAAATGCCCTTGAGGGCATCAGCAGTCGTCGTCAACAATCGCCAACATCACTACCATATTAGTGACACAGACAGAACATGTGTCTGTCAACTAGATTTGTTTAACTAGCCACAACATTACAAACATGGGACATGCCCGCCTCGTAGAAAATTTGTATATATATTGTATTATATTTTCTTACAAGGGTTCCTTAGGACATGGTCATTCTTGGAACCGATGCAGGGTGTTTTCAATTCCAAGCTTCACGCAGGTCTCTCTCTCTCTACGCACGATACAGAAAAGAAACTATAATGTATTTCGGCTATACAGTTCTTCCTAGACCTCACACATTAGGGGGAAACTGTTCACACTGGAAATCATACAATAGAAGATGACATTAATTAATGTCAGGCAAAAGGATTTACAGGGCTGGAAGACATTACAGAATCTGGAAAGTATTTAAAAATCTCCAAGGTTTGAGGAAAATCAAATTTGAACAAGTCCTAAATGCTCTTTGCGCGCATAATCCTTCGTGAAGAGCGCCTTTTGCACGCTTTTTTCCTGATATGCGTGCAATCCTGGGAGTGGAAAAATGTCACTATCCGGGACCACACAAAGCAATGGACAAGTGATCCCTTACTTGGAGATGCCTAAGGACAACCACCAATGCCTCCTTAGACACTAAGTGAGCACACAATGGAATAATTGGAGGACACAAAGGAATCATACCCCAACACCTACCATCCACCTAATAAATGTTGATAGTTAAATTAAAATTTTGAAAACATATTCTTTCAAAAAAGACTTTCCCTATCCCATGGGGGCAGATCAATTGTTGGTGATCATAGTATTCAGAGAGGAGGACTTGGTCTTCAGAGAGAAGGACTATCATAGGACCCAATTCTTCAGAGAGGAGGACTATCATAGGCCCCAAAGGTATAGTGGTAGAGATCGAAATCGACCCTATGTCATGAGAGTATGAGCTTGACCTAGATCCAAGGTTCAAATCCCCCACAAGTAACTTGGAATATGAAGAGGAGGGTTGATGTAGGCCCCAAAGATATAGTAGTTGCAGCCATAATGAATCCCATATAACGCGAGTACAAACCCAACCTAGTTGTCGATTCCTCTCAACCTAAAAAAAGACACACTTTAAAAACACACCTATCTAAATATGTTACACTTATCCAATATTGGTTGCATTTATTCTCAAAATAATTAATATCTTCATTAACACAAATAAATTGCTTATACAAATTCAATTTAAATTAGAGTAATTTAAAATAATTAATCAAATTATTGGCAAAACCCAATTTTATTTTAAACACTAAAATCCACACTGCAACCAATTAATTTTTTAGCTACTCATTACTATTTAAAAACATAAACAAATATATATATATATATATATATATATATTAGCTTCTCATTACTATTTAAAAGCATAAACAAATAAACAACATACGAATAAAAAAAATAATATGTAATTACGAAAACAAGCACTCGTACCAAATAAAAGTAACATGCAATTGGGCCTGAAGTATGCCCTAAAATTGTTTTTGCTTAGCTAAGAGCTCATATTCCTTGGACGTAAGGAAACAAGTTAACAACCCAAGATCCAAAGGTATCTGGCAGGAATGAAAGCCTACACCTTTACGGACCACCAGCTGGTAATTCCAGGTGGTGTGGTTTTCCTTTAATAACAATGATATGTCAACATGCATTCGTGGACAGTAGCGAGTGATAGTTGTCCCTAGTGCTGATTTTACAATGGAGTTATGATAAGTTTTCCCAGTTTATAAAATATATATATATACAATTAAGGAAACAATCATCATGCCACGTAAAGGATCAAATCGTCGGATCTCTTGCTTTCCTATCATATGAGAAGTTTGAAGAAAACATGTCTTAAGTTGTAAGTATGTGCTAGTACTTATTATGACTTGATTTTTTGGAATATATCAAAGTTAAAGGTATTTTAGAGTCTTTTAATTATGGTAAAATTATAATTTATTGGAGTAATGTGGGTAAGGTTGAGATTCAAAATTTTCAATTACCACAATAACACTAAGAGTATATCAAATAACTTGTAAGTCAAATATACTAATAACTTATTTCTTAGCAAGATTCGAGAAGTATCAACCCCATTGTACTCGAATATATTCTGGGGATCTCCTACTCTTCAAACCTTATCACAATAAACCAAACATGCCCGTTAGAATTAAACCGGCAAAAAAAAAAAAATGTAAAGAACAAATTAAAAAAATTAAAAAAAAAAGAAGAAGAAAAAAACACAAACAAACAAACTATACTCCTAGCTACTCATACTACTAACCTAACACTAAAGCATTCCAAAATTACAAAACCAATTTTATTTTCATAACATATAACCCTTTCTTTTTACAAATATTACACCTTTGTATCTTGACAACAAAGTATGAAACATAGGGTTTCATGAGTGGACTAGAAAGAAGTTATAGTATATTATATTGTAATGGTTTAATGTTATAATATACCATCCTAGATCTATCTTAACTCTGGATCTACCAAGCACAGAGAGGGATCAAATCTTTTTTCACTCTAAAATATGTTTACATCTCATGAAATTTGATCCCTCTTGACACTTGGTAAATCTAGAATTAAGATGAATCTACATTGGTTATAAAAGGTGAAAAATGATGTCCATTATACTAATATTTATGATTGATATTAATAATAAAAATCCATACAGATGAATTTAAATTTCATTTAATTAATTAATTATAAGAAATATGAGTAAACAAACATGGAAAAAATTAAATATGTTACAAGTGAAAATTGACGTGTCCATTGTACACTTAAGTGAAGGAAAATAGACAACAAGGATGTAGAAATTTGCTAAATAAATCACTTATTCAATGGAGATTAACCTGATCACACATCAATTTCGAATTGCATGCATAACACATAATCTCCTCTACAATTAATTGTCACATGCGGAAAGAATAGAAGCGATCGCACATCAAATCATCACACACATTAGCACAGTATGTATGGGGAAAGCTTATAGCTGAAAACCCCCAGCTATAGTATATTATAAATGGAGAGAACATGCAGCAAATACATAGTACAAACTCCTCACAAGTACTCAGTACTATCTCCCAAAGCTACACAAAAACTAGCTTGATTTTGAACAAGTCACAGGTTCAAAACACACCCACTACTTCTCTGCCTCTATTGCGCAATCAAGGCTGGTCTAAATAGAGATCCAGGTTCGAATCTCACTGGCTCCAACTGCGCAATTGTCATTGGTAATTTTCTCCAAGTGTGGTGCAAATCTCATGCACAACTGATGTCGCAACTGATAGCTAACTCAACCCTTTCATCTACCTCTTTCACTTGTCGCCACTGAACTGTCCATGCACCGAGTTAAACTGATGTGTTCTTTAGTTGAATAATGAGTTAATAATTAGTGAATTAAATAATATTTAATTCACACAACTCATCTCTAGTGTATTAGCCAGTTAAACTAAATACAACTAGTTCAACTAGTTAACCAGAACACCACCTCCATTAACTGTCGCATCAACTCCGCCGAACTCCGCCACTTGAGCTCTAACTGAAGTCAACCATGCATTAGCTCACCTAACTCATAGGAAAAGCGTAAATCCTTCTGGAAGCTGCATGCCCCACCTCTGAGGGTCAAACTAAAGTGCTCCAAGAGAGTAAATTGAAGTTTATAGTCCAAATATTATTAAGGGTAAATAATATTTGACTTCCCTATTTTTAGGATAGGCAGTCTAAAAATAGACTTCGACCTTCGACCTATAGGTCAAAAAAAATAGATGTCCATCTAATTTTACCAACATGACCATTCCTCCAAGAATAACATACTGCAATCCCTGGACCATGCTCCATATGTCTAAAAATAGACATAGTCTAAAAATAGATTTTTCGACAAAAATCACATGTGTGGTCCCCACCTAGTTTAGGTGATCACTTTCCAACTAGGATCAAGAAAGATGTTTCAGGAGGTCTCCTTCACTGTTTCTTGTTGCCATTTTCAACACTCCCTCTCAACAAGAAAGTACTGTCTTTGCATGCGACATGCAACTCCATGCATTTGCCCTGCAACCTTCATAAGCGCCATGCAACTCCATGCATCTGCTCTACAACTCCTCTGAAACTGAATAGGCTCCAAACAACTCAATCAGTCTTGATGCATCTAGCATCTATCATCAAAGTCTTCGACTTCTGCTTGGCCAACTGCACATGTCATCAGGAACCACTGCGCTGTTGAACTCTTGCAACCATGCACTCTTGCACTTGCTGTCAACTCTGATCCGCGCTCCAGTATCCGACACTGTCACTTTGATCTGCCTGCATCACTCCAACTGATCATGCTACTGCTGCGTTGTGGGCACCTCGTAGCCAGGTTCAACTCATGAGATCCACACCATCTCATGAATCCTGCCCAGAAATATCCTTTTGGGATTAATCATGCATGTCGCCCCACCTCATACCTGGTGGTATAGCTGCATGCACTCCCTCTGCCCGTCTGGCACGAAATTTCTCTGCATGAGTGGTCTCTTCCACTCCATGATCCTCTTGTGGCTGCTCCACATCCCGAGGTTCACTATCACCTGCATGCAAAACCCGCTCCCTCTCAAGCTTCAATTGCATGTCTTTCTCGCCCGCATGCAACACTTGCTCCCTCTCTCAAGCTTCAGTTGCATGTCTTCCTTCCGCTTCCCAACAGTAGGAAGCTCCGTAGACATCCCATCTACTTCAAGTCTATAGAGATTCTTTGCCCGAATCCCAACCTTCTTGACATGTCCCGTTGCCTTGTGGCGAAGGAAAACTTTTCCTTCTCTAAAGACAACTTCATACCCTTTATTCTCTAACATTGCGACCGAGATCAAATTCTTTGTTAAACCTGGTACATGCAATACATCTTGTAAAAGAATGAGTTTACCTGACTCCCTCTGAAAGGTTATGGCACCAATGCCGTTCGCATTGTATCGTCCACCGTCGCCCAACTCAACATGCATCTGGAGACCTTTCTCCACCAAGTCACTGAAAATATTTGCATCTCCCGTCATGTGAAAGGAAGCGCCACTATCAATATACCACCCCGAGCCCAATGCACTAGACAACATGCATGCGATCAATGAGAAGTCCAGCTCAAATTGCGAGGCAAGAGCCTCACCAGTTGCAGCTCCAGCAGCCTGCTTGTTCTTCTTCTTCTTTGGGCAATTCGTGGCGTAATGTCCAAGATCGTGACAGTGAAAACACTTCACTTTGGACATGTCACGCTCTTTACCATCCGCACCGGATTGAGAAGCCTTCTCCTTGCCCTTCCCCTTCCTTGCTTTGGCAGCCAAAGCGCAGTCTTCTTCATCAGATACCTTTGATGAAGATCCATCTCTGGTAGTCCTCCTGATCTCCTCTTGCATGAGATCCGACCACAGTCGCTCCCATCCTGGAAACTTCTCCCGACCATTGACATTATCTTGATATGCATGCCAAGCCTTCAGAAGACCAAGGAGAGCCAGGTCCACCATATCCTCATCTTCGACAGTCACCCCCACACTTCCCAGCTCATCTCTGCACTGAGTGAACTTCGTGAGGTATTTTGCGATGCTGTCGCCTTTCTCCATCTTGATGTTCCTGAGTCTATCTTTGAGCGCTAGCTTCCTTTGGTCACTCTTGCTTTGGTATAGATCCGTCAAAGCTTTCCACATCAAATATGGAGAAGCCTTTCCATGCAGGCTGGATACAATGTGATCCTTTACGCCCTCCAACAGGATCCTTCGACACTTTGCTTGTTTCTTTCGCCAGGCTTCCACAACATCAGCATCATTAGAAGTAGGCTTTGGAATCTCTTTCTCCACGAATTCCAACATCCCATTATCATCTAATACAGCCTCCATGCGATCCTTCCATGCAACATAATTCGAACTGCCTTCCAAGGCATATTCTAGTCGCAACCCGATGAAAGACATTTTCACCGCGGCACCAAGAACACAAATCTGCAAATTCGAATTTCGCCACCAGCTGATAACTCAATCGCTTCTGATCTACACTTGAGAACAAATTATTTCCAAATCAGAGATTGACTGCATGGGCTTTTACCAGACCTTTCACTTTCCGAAGAAAGATGAATCCGAAGGCTATCTGGCCTGTATGCAGGCTCTGTCCAAGGAAATAAGTTTGCAATCACCGTAATAGATCTCGACAATTAATATTGCTCCGATGCCAAGTAGAAATTTGCTGAATAAATCACTTATTCAATGGAGATTAACCTGATCACACATCAATTTCGAATTGCATGCATAACACATAATCTCTTCTATGATTAATTGTCACATGCGGAAAGAATAGAAGCGATCGCACATCAAATCATCACACACATTAACACAGTATGTATGGGGAAAGCTTATAGCTGAAAACCCCCAGCTATAGTATATTATAAATGGAGATAACATGCAGCAAATACATAGTACAAACTCCTCACAAGTACTCAGTACTATCTCCCAAAGCTATACAAAAACTAGCTTGGTTTTGAACAAGTCACAGGTTCAAAACACACCCACTACTTCTCTGCCTCTATTGCGCAATCAAGGCTGGTCTAAATAGAGATCCAGGTTCGAATCTAACTGGCTCCAACTGCGCAATTGTCATTGGTAATTTTCTCCAAGTGTGGTGCAAATCTCATGCACAACTGATGTCGCAACTGATAGCTAACTCAACCCTTTCATCTACCTCTTTCACTTGTCGCCACTGAACTGTCCATGCACTGAGTTAAAATGATGTGTTCTTTAGTTGAATAATGAGTTAATAATTTATGAATTAAATAATATTTAATTCACATAACTCATCTCTAGTGTATTAGCCAGTAAACTAAATACAACTAATTCAACTAGTTAACCAGAACACCACCTCCATTAACTGTCACATCAACTCCACCGAACTCCGCCACTTGAGCTCTAACTGAAGTCAACCATGCATTAGCTCACCTAACTCATAGGAAAAGCGTAAATCCTTCTGGCAGCTGCATGCCCCACCTCTGAGGGTCAAACTGAAGTGCTCCAAGAGAGTAAACTGAAGTTTATAGTCCAAATATTATTAAGGGTAAATAATATTTGACTTCCCTATTTTTAGGATAGGCAGTCTAAAAATAGACTTCGACCTTCGACCTATAGGTCAAAAAAAATAGATGTCCATCTATTTTTACCAACATGACCATTCCTCCAAGAATAACATACTGCAATCCCTGGACCATGCTCCATATGTCTAAAAATAGACATAGTCTAAAAATAGATTTTTCGACAAAAATCACATGTGTGGTCCCCACCTAGTTTAGGTGATCACTTTCCAACTAGGATCAGGAAATATGTTTCAGGAGGCCTCCTTCACAGTTTCTTGTTGCAATTTTCAACAAAGGAGAGTGGTTTTAATGAACAGAGGAGGTTGGTTTTGAAGGAGGGAAAGGTTTCAAGTTCAATCCCAACAGCCACAATATTCTAGATCTTTAAGTTGATTGAACACGTGGATTGTGACTAGGTTCCACCGTACACATAGAAAAATTAAATGAACTGGATAGACTAACATTTGAATTGATTGAACACATTGGTCGTGATGGTCCCACCATACACGTCATATAAAGAGCCCGACACACATACATGCCTCATACCATTTATGTAACACGTGGGTTGTGATGGTCCCACCATACACGTTGGATAAAAGAACTTGATACACGTACATATGAAATGAAATGATATTTTACTGTTCACGAGGCTAAAAATATTCTATGGGACCATTAATTCCATGTTTTTCTCCTTTTGCAATTCAGTTCTTTTCTTATTCAAATTGATGATGAGCTAACCCAACCTTCCAACAATCCCCTCGCTGAAAAGACAATGAAAAGAAACTGATGCTAACATATTCCCATAACTTTCTCTGATGTCTTTGAACGCGTCACATAAAATGAAATATTTTTCCCATCCCATTGTCGTAGACGTACAAAATGTACACACCTATTCTTCCCAAGCTTCTTTAGGGATTTTCCACCGTCCTATTTCACATCGAAGTTGATGTGAATTGCTTATTAATTGAGCAATAAGAACCTTTTCCCTCCACGAAATGTTAGCTTCAATGCACTTTTTTTTTTCGAGATCACACGTAGGGTTGAATTCTTCAATGTAGTACTTCTTCTTTCTACACAAGTCTTTTCCCCATACCCATTTATGAGACTTCTCCATAAAAAAATTATTTAGCTCCTTGCTATTTGTGGGACAAGCATTGACTCTAGATATTCCATTTTTGCATCCATGTGTAGTTTTGTCTCATCCATGTTTTCTTTCTTTCAATCATGTCTTCCTTGAAGATAACATTAGGCCATCTACCTACTCCCATTTGCTCAATTCTTTTTAGATATCTTTTGAGCCACACCATAACAATTGCTTCGATGGGAGTTGCTCATGTTTCACTCAACATTATCTCATAAGGTACCAAAATTTTTATTTTGAACTTGCTCATGATCAAGCGTTTTTGGATTTTCTCAATTTGTTTCCATTTTGAGGCAGGGGTGCTGCTAGCCCAAAATTCACGCCCATAGCATCATTGGACAAACTAGGAGTCCAAAAATCACTTTAATCATTTTCCAATCCCATAACTCTGTCTCTCTGCGTTTGTTTTGAAGAGCATATAATGCTTTCCACCCTCCTAAAATTCTCTTCTTTTTGCAGTCCTCCCAATTAAGTTCGTTGTTGAAATAAATCCCAAAGTACTTGTACTCATTTACTTCTTCACGAATGTTGTCATCAAAGAAGAATGTATGTTGACTCTGATTCCTTTTATTAGAGAAAATCATTATTTTGGTCTTGCTAGTATTGACATGCTCACTTCTCTAAAAAAAAATTCAAGGGCATATAGGTGCACCTGCAATCCATGGGCCGATTTAGAAATCAATAAAATATCATTAGCATATAAAAGAAGCTTTATCACAAAATCCCCCAACGGAACATCACTCCTAGTTACTCATACTACTAACCTAAAACTAAATCATTCCAAAATTACAAAACCAAATTTCTTTTCATAACATATAACCCTTTCTTTTTACAAATATTACACCTTCGTATCTGAACAACAAAGTATGAAACATAGGGTTTCATGAGTGGACTAGGAAAAAGTTATAATATATTATATTGTAATGGTTTAATGTTATAATATACCAGCCTAGATCTATCTTAACTCTGGATCTACCAAGAATAGATAAGGATCAAATATTTTTTCACTATAAGAGATGTTTACATCTCATGAAATTTTATCCCTCTCGACACTTGGTAAATCCAGAATTAAGATGAATCTACATTGGTTATAAAAGGTGAAAAATTACACATGTTACAAGTGAAAAATGATGTCCATTGTACTAATATTTATTATTGATATTAATAATAAAAATCCATATATATTAATTTAAATTTCATTTAATTAATTAATTATAAGAAAGATGAGTAAACAAACATGGAAAAAAGTAAACATGTTACAAATGAAAATTGTGTGTCCATTGTACACTTAAGTGAAAGAAAATAAACAACAAGGAGAGTGGTTTTAATGAACATAGGAGGTTGGTTTTTGAAGGAGGGAAAGGTTTCAAGTTCAATCCTAGCAGCCACAATATTCTAGATCTTTAAGTTGATTGAACACGTGGATTGTGACTAGGTTCCACCGTAAATATAGAAAAATTTAATGAACTGGATAGACTAATATTTGAACTGATTGAACACATTGGTCGTGAAGGTCCCACCATACACGTCATATAAAGAGCCCGACACACGTACATGCCTCATACCATTTATGTAACACGTGGGTTGTGATGGTCTCACCATACACGTTGGATAAAAGAACCCGACACACGTACATATGAAATAAAATGATATTTTAACGTTCACGAGGCTAAAAATATTCTATGGGACCATAAATTCCATGTTTTTCTCCTTTTTCAATTCAGTTCTTTTCTTATTCAAATTGATGATGAGCTAGCCCAACCTTTCAACAATCCCCTCGTTGAAAATACAATGACAAGAAATTGATGCTAACGTATTCCTATAAATTTCTCTGATGTCTTTGAACGCGTCACATTCCAAAGTGAAATGTTTTTCCCATTCCATTGTCATGGACGTACAAAATGCACACACCTATTCTTCCCAATATTCTTTAGCCATTTTCCACCATCCTATTTCACATCGAATTTGATGTGAATTGGTTATTAATTGAGCAATAAGAACCTTTTCCCTCCATGAAATGTCATCTCCAATGTACTCTTTTTGTTGGAGATCACGCGTAGGGTTGGATTCTTCAATGTAGTACTTCTTATTTCTACACAAGTCTTTTCCCCATGCTCGTTTACGAAACTTCTCCATAACAAAATTCTTTAGCTCCTTGCTATTTGTGGGACAAGCATTGAGGTAGATATTCCATTTTTGCATCCTTGTGTAGTTTTGTCTCATTCATGTTTTATTTCTTTCACTCATGCCTTCCTTTAAGATAACATTAGGCCATCTACCTACTCCCATTTGCTTAATTCTTTTTAGATATCTTATGAGCCGCACCATAACAATTGCTTCGATGGGAGTTGCTCATGTTTAACTCAACATTATCTCATAAGGTACCAAACTTTTTATTTTGAACTTGATCATGATCAAGCGTTTTTGGATTTTCTCAATTTGTTTCCATTTTGAGACGGGGTTGTTGCTAGCCCAAAATTCACACCCATAGCATCATTGGACAAACTAGGAGTCCAAAAATCACTTTAATCATTTTCCAATCACATAACTCTGCCTCTCTAAATTTGTTTTGAAGAGAATATAATGCTTTCCACCCTCCTAAAATTCTCCTCTTTTTGTAGTCCACACAATTAAGTTCATTGTTGAAATAAATCCCAAAGTACTTGTACTCATTTACTTCTTCAAGAATGTTGTCGTCAAAGAAGAACGTATGTTGACTCTGATTCCTTTTATTATAGAAAATCATCATTTTGGTCTTGCTAGTAATAACTTGCATCCCCACTTCTCTACAAAAATGCTCACGGGCATATAGGTGCATCTGCAATCCATGGGCCGATTTAGAAATCAATACAAGATCATTAGCATATAAAAGAAGCTTTATCACAAACTCCCCCAACGGAACACTATCTCTACCTTGCAGATTTAGCCACTCTTCGAGTTTATCAATATATAAAACAAAAAGAGTAGGGGATAGAGTGCAACATTACTTGACTCCAATGTCACTTCTAAAGGATTGAAGACATGTTTTGTGGGGATTACGGCTAAGAATGATTATCAAAAGCCTAATCCCTGATTAAAAACATAGTTAAAGAAGAAAATCTTAAGTGTTTTATCGACAGAAAGCCTCCACCGCCACCTCTGAGGCAAATTGATTCCTCCCAGCTGCCGAAATTCCACCTGTGCCTCAAAGTATTCAATCAGAAGCCGAAGTTATTGATCAAATGAATATATTCGTCTCAGCGCAACCAGAGAGTTACTTCTATAGGGGAAATTAATGCAAACAATATCTGCGGAGTAACCCCAACATCACACAGAACCTCCAAGGTCAACAAAAGCTCCCACCGAGCTTAAAACTTTATGTAAATCATTTAATACAGAAGACACCTATTGCAAGTTTCTTCATTGAGCCCCCCAAAGGCCAAGAAGCCATTAAATCTGTATTAATTGTAATTGGAGATCTTTTAACAGATCTCACCTCCTCATTCTTCTATATATACTTCTGCAAAAGATGAGAGAGGGTTTGGTTTATTAGGTTGCTGAACATTGTAATGTAATTGAGCTTGAGACTTCTATCTCTAAATAGTGTTCACTGGCCCTTGAAGCTCTGTTTGTGTTATATTAGTTAGGCTGGATAGTGAAAATGATTGCTAAAATGAAACATTGGACCTGAGTATCGTAACTGGTTTGACATCAATAACAAGTTGTTTCTTGGGATCCTGGTATATATCACTGGTGAAGTGCCCCTTTCTTTGTTATTGTTTTCCTTCGATGTATGTCATATTGTTCACTATTCTTTGATAAAGAACAGCATTTATAGAGTTAGGACCTACTGTATATTAGTAACCTTCTCTGACTGAAAAGCTTTATTTCAATGTTTTCCTCCAATTTGTTTATTTAAGAATGATTTAATATAGTTTAAGCAGTTAGGAATGCTGGAGTTCCCTCGTCCTACTGTTTTCTTTAAACATTGTTCTTGAAAGTTATTTTCCTTATTTGCTTATTAAAGTTAGACTAGAAAAGTGATGGTTTGCCCTGTTTCTAGCTTATATTCTCCAAAGGCAGATTCTGAAAGTTTCCTTTGGTGTTGACTAAAAGCAGACTAGGTTTAAAAGTACTTTATCTGATCTTAAGTTACATTTTGTCTTCTCTTATATGTTTTCGTACTTTTTGAAGGCAATTATGTGGATTACTAGATTGTTTGTCAATTAAGCTGCTTTAATACAAACTTGCCCAAGAAGTCAATGGTTAGCCCTGTCCTTGGTTGGTTTTAAACAGTTACTTAAGAGGCTTTTCTTGTTTGGACCGACTATAAATCCTTTGTGAAATTATTATCAGTTTCCACCCCTCCAACACTTTATCGTTTCCATTCCATCATTTTAATCTCAATAATCTTGTGATGTAGATGACTTGCCCCTTGGATCACTCTTGATGTTGTTGTTCAATTAAAGCCCTGTTATGACACCATAGCTCAATGGACTAAAAACCAGCGTTATATATATCATTTTAGCCTAGCTTTTCTATTCACTTGCAAATTATCACCTTTGAAACTCTTTGCACTTAGGACTTTCCACCTCAAACAGTATTCATGCTCAACCATCCAAAAACAAAACAAACCCTTGGCCTTCATAACTAGCCTAATATTATTACCGCAAAACTTCAAAGACAAATCCATCTTTGCACTTATTGGAGAGATCCCTCTCCGGATTCAGGAGGGGTAGATCCTAGAATCCCAAAGTGGTTGAAACAATGTTGTTTCTATGATTGGACTTAGCCAATCTTGCTAATTACAGATTCCTAACAAGTTGGTGGAGTTGTGTTCAGTTTAACTCAGTTAGACACAGTTGAGCTAGTTGTATCTAGTCTAACTGATTGATACACAAGTGAGAGTGGTGTGAATTAATTAATAATTAATTCACTAATTAATAACTCATTAATCAACTGAAGAATACATCAGTTAACTACAATGCATGGACAGTTTCAGTGGAGACCAGTGGAGAGATAGAAGAAAGGGCAAGATGACTATCAGTTGTGACTATAATGATGCATGGTTTGCATACAACATTCACTGGAGATGCCAATGAGTATTGCGCAGTCAATATAGGATGGATTTGAGTTCATTATGAGCCATTCTTCAGCAGGGATTGCACAGTAGAGGCAGGCTAGCAGGTGGCAGAGATCAGTGCATGGATTTGCTAGATCGGACCTGATTAGTGTGTAGCGATTGGATTGTACTGAGAGCTTGTGATAAGCTTTGTATGAGGATTGTTACATGATCTCTATGACATGTATTATATATAGATAGTTAGGGGTTTTAGCTTCACGCTTTCCCGTGAAAATCATTGTGTTAATGTGCATGAATTTGTATGGTTTCATGTGTGCATTGCAATTGATTTAATTTCCACATGTGATGATCAATGGTGGAATAGATTTTGTATTGTGCATGAAGTCAAATAGTGTATGATCAGGTGAATCTTGGACATATGCATGCTTAGTGCATATGATTTCTACATGGTATCGGAGCAATATTGATCAGAGAAATTGCAATTATAGAAGCGGTTGAGTTTTGTGCTAGTGGAATTCGAATTTGCTGCAGTGTTTTCTTGGTGTCGAAGTTGAGCATTCATTGAAATGTCTTTCAACGGATTGTGATTGGAGTATGCCCTTGAGGGCAGCTCGAATTATATTGCATGGAAGGACAGGGTGGAAGTGGTGTTGGAGGATAATGGGTTGAAGAAGTTCATAGATGCTAATATTCCTAAACCGGGTTCTATCGATGCAGCTGCACTTGACGCATGGCAAAAGAAGGTAGCAAGGTGTCTAAGGATTCTGTTGGAAGGTGTGAAGGATCACATTGTGTCAAGCCTTCACGATAAAGCCACTCCATTCTTGATGTGGAAGGCTTTGACAGAATTTTTCCAAAGCAGAGGTGACCAGAGGAAGTTGGCACTTAAAGACAACCTCACGAAAATAAAAATGGAAAAGAATGACAATATTCGAGTATACTTGACAAAGTTTGTCCACTGCGGGGATGAGCTTGGGAGTGTAGGAATTAGTGTGGATGAAGAAGACTTGGTGAGCTTGGCTCTCCTTGAGCTTCCGAAGAGTTGGCACAACTACGAGGACTCTGTCAATGGACGGGCGAAACTGCTAGGATGGGAGCGACTTTGGTCGAATCTTGTGCAGGAGGAGATAAGGCGGAGTACCAGAGATGGCTCTTCATCAAAGAATGATGATGAAGAGGATTGCGCTTTGGCTGCCAAAGAAAGGAAAGGGAAGGGGAAGAAAAATCCTTCTCAATCCGGTGCGGATGGCAAAGAGCGTGACATGTCCAAAGTGAAGTGTTCTCACTGTCATGAGCATGGGCATTTCGCCACACATTGTCCACAGAAGAAGAAGAACAAGCAGGTTGTTGGAGCTACATCTGGTGAGGCTCTTGCCTCGCAATTTGAGCTGGACTTTTCATTGATCGCATGCATGGTGTCAAGTGCATTGGGATCGGGGTGGTATTTTGATAGTGGCGCTTCCTTTCACATGACGGGAGATGTGAATCTTTTCAGTGACTTGGTGGAGAAAGATCTCTAGTTGCATGTTGAGTTGGGCGACAATGGACGATAAAATGCAACCGGCATTGGTACCATTACCTTTCAGAGGGAGTCAGGTAAACTCATTTTTTTACAAGATGTAGTGCATGTTCCAGAAGAATTTAATCTCAGTCGCAATGTTAGAGTATAAAGGGTATGATGTTGTCTTTAGTGAAGGAAAATTTTTCCTTCGGTACAAAGCAACAAGACAAGTCTAGAAGGTTGGGATTCGAGCGAATAATCTCTACGGACTTGAAGTAGATGGGAATTCTACGGATCTTCCTACTGTTGGGAAGTGCAGGAAAGCCATGCAATTGATGCTTGAGAGGGAGCAAGTTTTGCATGCAGGTAATAGTGAACCTCGGGATGTGGAGTAGCCACAAGATGAGGATCATGGAGTGGAAGAAACCACTCATGCAGAGAAATTTCCTGCCAGATGGGTAGAGGGAGCGCATACAGCTATACCACTAGGTGAGAGGTGGGGCGACATGCATGAGTAATATCAAGAGGAGATTTTTGGGCAGGATTCATTGAGATGGTGTAGATCTCATGAATTGAACCTGGCTATGAGGTGCCCATAGAGTAGCAGTAGCATGATCAGTTGGATTGATGCAGGCATATCAAAGTGACAGTGTCGGATACTGGAGCGCAGTTCAGAGTTGACAGCAAGTGCAGAGTGCATGGGTGCAGAGTTCAACAGCGCAGTGACTCCTAAATACATGTGCAGTAGCTAAGCAGAAGTCGAAGACTTTGATAGATGCATTACACTGATTGAGTTTTTTGGAGGCTATTCAGTTTCGGAAGAGTTGCAAAGCAAATGCATGGAGTTGCATGACGTTTGAAACGATTGCAGGGCGAATGCATGGAGTTGCATGTCGCATGCAAAGACAGTCCTTTCTTGTTGAGAGGGAGTATTGAAGATTGCAACAAGAAACAGTGAAGGAGGCATCCTGAAACATCATTCCTGATCCTAGTTGGAAAATGATCACCTAAACTAGGTGGGGCCCACACAGGTGATTTTTGTCGCAAAGTCTATTTTTAGACTATGTCTATTTTTAGACATGTCGATCATATTCTATGAGTTGCATGATGTTATTTGTGGATAGTTGGTCAAGTTGGAAAAATAGATGGATTTCTATTTTTAGATATATTGGGCGGAATCTATTTTTAGATTGTCAGTCTAAAAATAGATATGTCGAATATTATTAGCTCTTAATAATATTTGGACTCTAAACATTATCTTATTCTCTTGGAGCACTTCGATTAAGTGCACAGATGTGGCACAGGAGCTAACAGAAGGAATTACGCTATTCCTGAGGGTTTATTGGAGCTATTGCATGGAGACTTCAGTTAGAACTCATGTGACAGAGTTTGGTGGAGTTGTAGAAGTAGTTGATGGAGTTGTGTTCAGTTTAACTTAGTTAGACACAGTTGAGCTAGTTGTATCTAGTCTAACTGATTGATACACTAGTGAGAGTGGTGTAAATTAATTAATAATTAATTCACTAATTAATAACTCATTAATCAACTGAAGAATACATCAATTAACTACAGTGCATGGACAGTTTCAGTGGAGACCAGTGGAGAGATAGGAGAAAGGGCAAGATGACTATCATTTGTGACTATAGTGATGCATGGTTTGCATCCAACATTCATTGGAGATGCCAATGAGGATTGCGCCATCAATATAGGATGGATTTGAGTTCATTATGAGCCATTATTCAACAGGGATTGCGCAATAGAGGCAGGCTAGCAGGTGGCAGAGATCGGTGCATGGATTTGCTAGATCGGACCTGATTAGTGTGTAGCGATTGGATTGTACTGAGAGCTTGTGATAAGCTTTGTATGAGGATTGTTACAGGATCTCTATGACATATATTATATACAGATAGTTGGAGTTTTTAGCTTCAGGCTTTCCCGTGAAAATAACTATGTTAATGTGTGTGAATTTTTATGGTTTCATGTGTGCATTTCAATTGATTTAATTTCCGCATGTGATGATCAATAGTGGAATAGATTATGTATTGTGCATGAAGTCAAATAGTGTATGATCAGGAGAATCTTGGACATATGTATGCTTAGTGCATATAATTTCTACAACATCATCTCCTCAGGTGTATTTTAACCCATATCCAATTGTTCTACACATATATCTAAAGATGTGTCTTGCTGCTGCTCAATGTACCATTTTTGGTTCGATCATGCACTTACTAAGGGTGTCGACAACGAAACCAATGTATGGCCTGGTGTTGACCAGATACATGAACGACCTAATGAGGTATATGTACAAAGTATGGTCCACTTCCTTGTCTCTTGATGCATCCATGGGTCAACAATCCTGCATTCTAAATCTCTTTAAAATATCTGTAGCAAATCTTCCTTGCCCAAGGAAGATATCCCCATTCTTTTGCTAAACTTCCAATCCTAAAAAGTAATGCATCAACCCCATATCCTTCATGTTCAATTTTGCTTCAAGGTTTTGTTGAAGTCTCAAAATTCACTGCAACAACATGGGGGATGACCACCAGGTCTGAACCTTAAAACAGTTCATTTTCCGTTTGGAATGATGGTTCCGACTGGTTTAACTAAGTCCAGTTACCTTCTCTCAATCTCCAATGGCTTAAAATGTAGTTTTTCTCTACCAATGGAAAAAATATATTAGATCATCTCTTTTGTTGATCATGCAAGAAAGTGATCCTTAAGCTAATTTGGGGCTCAACCAAAACAAAAATAAAGTTGTCTCTTTGGGAAGAAGACTTCTGGTAATGTAGAATTAAATCTAAAATGCAATTAAAAAGGAAAATTATCCTAATCCTATCTCGATTAGGCAGATATAGATCTAATCCAACCGAGAGCAAGATATTTTAAATGATTGAAATTTAAATATGTCCGGCTTATAATAAATATCAAGTTAATTAAGTAGTTCAATTAAGTGACATTATAAATACTGAAACACATCCTATTCAGAAATCTCTTAACTAAGATAATCAACCAACAAAATTTAGAAAGTAGTTCACAAAAATGATATTGATTGTTAAATCAGTAATTCGAAAAATTAAACAATAATATGAGAAAATAGTTCAAAACATAACATTGTTTGTTAAATCGATATTAAAAGACAGATTTCTGAGTAAATAGTTACTCAGAAATCAGAATTCAACCCATAATAGCAAGAGATAACTAATAACGTGTAATTGAAACACATTACTCGTATCAACAATAGTGCATAAATATGAATAAAATGACATATTCATGCTATCATAAAATGAAACCAGTATTTAAAACAATAGTATTAGAAATACCAATGTATTGAATCTTTTCTCTTGCTCTGGTCTCCAACAGTCCTTTACAATGCTTGAACTTCTGCTTTTTGAAACAATAGCCAGAATAGTGCAAGCTCCATTCTCCATACATAATTCAACATGCAAAAGAAAAATCCTCAATAATCCCCAAACCTGAGTTTTCTCTCCTCTACCATACAAATGTAAATCCTCTATACAATAGTGTCTTCAAGAATTCATGAATTACAGATAAGAGAAGCCCATATACATTTTACAATCTGTTATTTATAATATTTACAAAAGAATTATCATCAAGAAAGTTTGTTGAAGAATGTCTATGCTCAATCAATTTTCATTGGCCCAAATCATATTCTTCAATTGTTGGAGAATTTTCATTGATTGAGATCATTTTCTTCTCATCTCTTTAAACTGTTTATCTTTAAAAAACAAATCAAAACTAAATTAAAATGCAAAAATAAATTCAAAATGTCAAATCTCAAATTTAAAACAAATCCAATTAAAACTTACTTACATAATTGAAATAAAAGAAATCTAAGCTTTCACTTGATGTTTGTGATGATATAATTGGCCAAGGAAAACATAAATGAATGGATCTGCACTTAAAAGACGTTGTGGGCAAATGAGAAGTGGAGCCCATGTGAATTAACAATCCTACAAATTGGACTACAACCATTTTGCGATTTTGAGATTTTGAGCTTAGAAATTTATTTTAAAATAATAAATTGGAGTAAATTACCAAGATCTCAAAACGTATTTTAGTCCATTGTACAATTTGGTTGAATTATTTCGTAAGACCCTTAATAAGAAAATGAAAAAGTGAAAATATTAATTATCATTGCTTAAATAATAAATTGAAGTAAATTATCAAAATCTCAAAACATATAATAGTGCATTGTACAATTTGGTTAGGTTATTTCGTAAGACCCCTAGTAAGAAAATGAAAAAGTGAAAATATTAAAAACAAAGAGATCTAGTCAAACCTATAAAATCCACTTCATTGAAAACATACTTCAAGTTCTTTAGTTGGTGTTGTAGCACATCTAACATATATTAACAAGTGATAGAGGTAAAAAAGCTTCAAGACTATAGTAATCCACTTCATTGAAAACATACTTCAAGTTCTTTAGTTGGTGTTTTACCACATCTAACATATATTAACATCGATCCCGCTTTGGATTTTGTTTGTCGTCTTCACATCTCGCACTGATGAGAAGCCTCCAAAAATTGGCGCATGCCGCTGATGGTGGCCAACACACAGTATTCTTCAGTGAAAGACGAAAAAATAGTTCGCTTTGTGTTGACCACACGTCTCCGTGATTATCAACATCAACCGTCCGCTTATTTGTAGTTCATCCTCTGTCTATTGGAAATCTCACAATGAATGTGGGACCATTAATCGCTATAGACACTGCTCATTTTTATTTATTCCTAAATTGATATTTCTGGTATATTTGTTCTGTTGGAATATAATATAAGGCAGTGCATAAGATTCAAAGATATTCGAATCAAGTATTAATTGGTAATAAAATTTTCAATAATATTGTTATAATAAGTGTAATATGTGTGTGTAATATTGTTATAATAAGTGTAAGTGTAATAAGTGTGTGTAAGTGTAATAGTAATTGATAATGATTATTGAAAGCTTGAATAAATTTAATAATGAAACATATTTATGTTATTTGGGTTGTAATTTGATATTTTATTTCATGAACTTTGGAAAAAACATTAATATCAAAGACTTACTACACTTATGTTCTCCAGAAAGTTACATACTTATTATATAACTATATTTATGTGTAAAAATATTAAAATTTTCCAAATACTTTTGAAAGATGCTATGAAGTTAATTTTAGTGTGGAACATTAAAAATAGTTAATTAGGAAAAAAAATATACGATAATCATGTTAGAACATATGGTTTTAAATATGAGTGAGGAAGAAGAGTTCGGTTATAGTATAGTTTAATTATTATAGTTTAGTTTTTATTTTTAAATTTAGAATTTTTTTTAATTAAATTGTAAAATTTTATTATTTAAAGTATATATTTAAATGTATAAATAAATGTAATTGTATAAATTATTCAATAATTTTTACTTTAAGTGATTAATTGTATAAATATTTAGTGAATTGAAATATAAGTTAACGATAAATAAATATATTATTTAATATAATTAATTTAGATTTGATATCATATATATATATATATTAATTTTAATTTATTTTTAAAGTATTTTTGTCTCACTATTAAGCACAATCACATTAACAAATGTGGTTGATATACATTGTAGATAATATATGATATATTATAAATCTAACATGTTAAATTAATATATTAATATTGTTATCCATAATATTCATGACGCTGCCATATTATAAGTCTAACATGTTAAATTAATATATTAATATTGTTATCCATAATATTCATGATGCTCTCGACAGTAGAAAATACACGAGAGAATGGATCAGAAGATATGCCATAATCCAATGATCAATCGACCCAATTGATCGAGGTAAAGGTATGAGCCACACAAGTCGAATAGATAGCTTTGTAATCAAGTTCAATACGGCTAAGCGACATTTAGTTGCCAAACTGTTGATGTTAGTTTCGTATGGTATTATCCATGAATTGACCTGGATAGTAGAATATGATATCATGTTGATAAAAGAAATTGAAGATGAGTTATCAGGAAGAGGAGGAGGAGGAAGTGAAAAGGTCACCATGAGTGAAGTCCTTCAACAGTGCAACCCCGATAGGTTGATAAGAGTGTAGGGCTTCCCTTACAAGTAGTACACTTCCAGTAACATGGGAATCAGAGGCGAAAAAGGTGAGTTGGTCAATGGCCACAATCTCGCCTTTATGAGGAAAGGCGATCATACAGAAGTAAGTTGAAATGACCGCGACCATGGCGTAAACCCACGTGCGACCCAGTAGAAGATTATAATCAAGAGGTTTGTCGATAACTTCTACTTCTATAGATACAGTCATTCCCCCTATTTCCACTTGTAAGGAATTCAAATTAACACAAAGCTTGCACGTTCTTCCATCAAAATATTTCATTGTGGTGGATGATTGACTCATTTAAGGAGACCTAATCGCCTTCCAGCAAGACATAGACATGGTGCAGGTCGAGGCTCCTTCGTCCACAATAGAACAATGAATTTTTTTTATTTTGGCCGACAACCTAGATCATAAAGGCCAATTGAGCCGAAAGTTTAGGGGAATAGTTCTCATGATTGAAAAACAACAAGGTTGGAATCCAAAGGATCCACACATCCGATAGCTGAAAGCAAAGCTTTTTTTTAGGCGGGGCAGTTTTGCAACACCTCAAGGGTCGACATAGCTGATGGGGACTGAGCCAAGTCCTCAACTACATTGTAATTTTGAGCAGCCCTGACACGAGGGTTGAAAGCAGACTTATGAACAATGCCCTTCAAAGGCTTAATAGTTAACTTCGTATGAATTGAAGGTGGAAGAGGATCGGATGGAGGTGATGTCGAACTGGTAGGTTGATCAGTAGCCTAACCGTTCGGAAGATTTACATTACCATAGTTCTTGTTGCGAGTAGCCACCATAATTTCATATGTATGCTTTGCAGAAGATAGCATTAAAAAAATGTTATAGGAAGATGGGTCCCCTAATTGGGAAATGAGTCAGTCAAAACGACGGGAGAAGTGGAGGATTTCATAAACTGGTTCACTTTCGCGCGATGAGGACGATCACGAGTAAAGTGCTCCTCATTGCTAATCAAGCATGGGTAGCGAGGATTTTGTTTCTCATAAGTGGAATGATTTGTTTGTTTGTCCTGCGGTGAAGAATTGTTCTTCTTTTTGTGTTTCTATTTCTTCTTACTTCCTGGTTGCTGTTGAGATTTTCCTTTATCAAATGAAATGAGATTTATCACGGCAGAAGAAGCCGCATGTGAATTGCATGAAGAGTTTTGGGCAAAAATAGTGAGAGCAGCACCAGATGGTTTGCTCACTGTCTGTGAACTGGTAGAACCAATGATGCCATCAGCAACATGAGATTCTTTACCAGTAGTGGAAGGAATAGTATTCAAAGGTATTACAACATCAAGTATATTTTCATAGAGTGTGCCAGATTAGGTATAGATAAGGTCCAAAAACTAAGCATAAGTAATGACTTTCTCTTCAGTGACGACTCCACCTTTAGCTACATCCTCTCTGATGGATAGCAATAGGAATTTAATGAACCATTCCGCCAACAATTGATACGGAGCAAAGGTCTTAACCAACTGACAATGATGCCGCCACTCATGAATGTGATCTAAATTGTGAGTGGCTTTAAATTGTTTAAAGTTGGTGAGAATTTTCATTCTAGTTTCATACTATATAGGTAACTAGAAATGCATGAGGAAGGTGGTAGCTAATGAACTGAAATCATGAAATGAAGCTCTAGGTAACTCAATTTACATTTAGTTGTCTACCTGTAAGAGTACGTTGGAAAAGACATAATTGTATGGAATCATCATTAAGGGAGTTCGAAGAACACCACAACTAATACATCATGACATGGGTCGATGGGTCTTCTCCAAGATTCCCATTGAATTTTGGGAATCAGAGGTAAATTTGGTGGGAATTATCGGCCACAAAGGCGAATGAGCGATGGGATCATTAGTAAGCCAAGTTAAATCTAGTAATTTGAGAGTCACCACAAAAGTTAATTGTCGGTTAAAATCTGGTGAAGGATAGCCTGGATAAGCAAGAATTGCCTAAGAAATAGGTACTTGCGTCCCTAGATAAGGAGGTTTCTGATAAGAAGGAACCTAGGCACAAAAATAAGGAGTACTCTGGTAACCAACATACACCTAACCTTGTTGACCAGCTTTAGGATAACCCTGAAAATGATGGAATGGTTGGGTTTGGATGTATTGGGCTTGAAAAGGCACTTGAGGAATACCCTGATAGGGTCTATAAAGTTGCCCCGCGAGATTTTGCATCATCGTCGCATAAGGTGGGTTCGATTGGGACTGCGCCATACTATACACATTTTGTCCTATCGAAATTTGAGGAGCACCTTATCGAAGTGGTTGAGACTGTAAGGTAACTTGTGAAGGTTGGGTAAGCGGGACCTGGGCAGTACTAGATACCAACGAAATAGGTTGTGATGAAACAAAAACCTATAAAGGTTGGCTCACATATATTTGAGCTTGTTGAGGTACATATAGATGAATAGGAACTTGAGACAAAGATGACATAGGTTGAGGATTCAACAATCGGTCCCAAAATGAACCAGGTTGGACGAGAAAAGTAGGTTGCCAAACACTGATAGCCATTTCAGGATAAGGAGGACTATAATAAGGTTGGTTAACAATTTCAAGTGTACCAACAACAGGATGCCCCCCTGCCAAAGGAGGAGGGGATGATGGAGGCAACTGTGATCCAGATGGAGGGTACCCAACTTAAGGAGAGTTGGGTTGTTGAAGATAACCTAGACCACTAACATAATGGTCAGCCTGCTGCTCAATTATAGGTGTAGCTGGAGGAGGAGGAACAAACTGTGTGGCGTTCATAAGAGAAGTACTAGATGGAATTCCTGAATTAGATGACATGGGAGAGGTCCAAGGACTATAAGTTGCACCAGAAAAGGTACCAAATAAAGATTAGTAACCATGTGATATGGACGAACCACCATACATATGTGTTTATGGTGATGTTGAAAACATAGAAGAGGAAGCAACATTTGATGTCTCAACCATAATGGTGGACACAGACTGAGAGGTCGGATAAGATCCAGTCATGGTAAAAAATCCTAATGAATATTGCCACAAGAGATCCATGGGTAGGTCCAAATAATCAAGTAAAGGATTTTGTGTTAGAGTCTCCACAAAAGGAAGAGGATCAGTCTGATAAAAATAGAGTCCCTCCCAATGAACAGGAGTAGAGGTACGAGGCTCTTCTTGCGAGATCTCTTCAATACTCACATGTCCGTATGGAAGAGGTTCACCATCGGGTCCAAGATATACAGGTGGAGGTTTTTCTGAGACAAAGGAAGAGAAGGGGAAGGACCTTAAGTAACAAGTGAAGATGGTTGAGGCTCCTAAGGTTCAACAACCTTGGGAATTAAAGTGTCTGACTCGGGAAATTCATGTTCGATAAACTCAGGCAACAAGGTTTGAGGGACTTCTGTTTCGATTGTGTCAGATTCACTGACAAGAGTAGATGTAATATCGAGCTTAGAACTCAAAGGGATAAATGATTCTGGTGGATCAATTTCAGGAGGTGGACGAGAAGTGGTTCCCGAAGTTCCAGATTCGGTAGTTTGTGTCTTATTATGCTTCTGACGACGGCCAGGAGTAGCCTCTGGTGGAAGAAGAGGCTTATTTTGCATTCTACATGAACGATAGGGTGGGGAATTTTTTTCTTCCACGTTGGATTAATAAATTTTAGAAATTAACAAAATAAAATAAAAAAGAGAGTAATCTAGGCATAAAGGATTACCAAGCAACCGTGAACTGCAATATACACCTTGGCGAACCAAGGACTTAACGTACGACATCCAATATCTCTGAATGTTATGTTTAGTGTATCACAATATACAAGGTGGTCGACTCGGTTACCTATGGCGAGGATAACAACCTACTATGGACTCCCAAAATATACTCGATGGTGCATGGGAGTGCAGTCCATAGTAGTGTTCTATAATGCGTAACTATTCGATGAGGGTTTTCCCATATACTTTACGTGCATGGAGCGTCGTCCAATATACCCAAAGGTAAGTGTAGAATGATCCTATACACTCACATACATGGAACGAGATTTCACTCATGGGATGCAACGCTGGAAAAAAACGATAACTCCTACGTTTAACGATGTCGAAACACGTCTCTAGCATAGACCTATAAGTGTTTGCGTTCATGTTACACATGCTCCTTAGGTTGATTCAATAAATTTTACTCTCTATCTTTGATTAAGTTTCATTTTTGGGGCTCATCGCGAATGTCACCTGAAATATCCTAAAATTCAAACTAGCATGAGGAAATGGAATCTTTCTCATTTAATGAAAATCTCTCTAAGCAAGGGAAGAGACAAAAGTGTGCAACAAAAAAAATTGCAAAATGAAATCCCTTTCAAATGCAATTATTACAATTTCAATGCACATACAAAACCCTAAATGCCAATGCAACTATTTTTATTTTCAATTGTCTTAATTTTTTAAAATAAAGAAAACTAAGATACAAAGTTTAACCAATGATTCAAATAGATTTTCAGAATGAGGACTAGAATAACAATTCATCCAAACAATCAATGGTCGAACAAAATCAGTTGCAAGTATCCTAATGATAAGAACAAAGGAAAATATTAAGAAATCCTTACCTAAGGTAATCAAATACAAATGCAAACCAAATGGAGGATTCAGAGGGGCCACAAGACAGTGAAGGCTCAAGGAAGGGTCGTTGGAAGTAGGTTGATCAAAGAGAAAATCAAGATAAAGGAAAATGCATGCAAGAGCATGGGCCAACACAGGTGCAGAAGAGGAACGAGTGTCTTGCAACACAGTCACAGAGAGGGCTCTGCAGACGTGCAACGCTCTGTCCCTAGACCAGAGGAAGCTTGGTGAAGAATAAGGGAGTTCCAACACAATTTTTTCAATTGAGACACAATGAAAGGGCTTCCTAGGTTTTCTCTTGATTGAAGATGGAAATGAAGGTCCGAAGAAGAGATGAAAGAAACACTAAAGACAAAGAAACCACCAAAGGAATATACCCTTCCCCATTGGAGTCACAAATTTGTTATACATAATCTACGACTGTAGACAAAAGTGTCTTCCCTAGACTCAGTGGCTTAATATAGAGCAACATAAGGACAAAGTAGCTATTATTTTCCTTAAAGTAAATAGACAATGGGATGAATCCTACCTATGACCCGACATATACTTCACTCCTGTATTGGATTGAATGCTCCAATCCTAGTTCTTGTCGCCAAAATTAAAACCTGGAAAATCAGACAACACAAGCCAACGATCTACAGAATCTATGTAGCATCATCTAAATACTTCATTCAATGGATCAAAATGGAATCAAAATATATGAAATCATAACATCACATATAGGAAAACAAAGAACTCATTGAATTAATATAAATGGAAGGAGTTACAACCATAAATATAAGTCAATCTTGTAGAAGATCTCCTCTAGTCTAACTTGTTCCTTCTTTGTCACAAAGTGCACCTCTAATCACCCTGATGCATGGAATGTTAACTCTTTACAACAACATCATGAGGGTATAATTTTATCTCCAAAATCTAACCCCTAGCTTCTGGATGGCCACAAATATATAGGCAAGGGGAGTAAGTTGGGAGTTCTTATCCAATTACCAATCAAGGGCTTGAGATTCACTCATGATGAAAGGATGGGATCAAAGGATAAGGGATGAAAACTTCAAGATATGATAAGATAAGATCCAAATGTTTTCTCTGAGGTAAATGGTTGTAACAAATTATGGAAGCTTCTGAAAAAAAGGCTTCAGGAATTTCTCTCTTTTTGCTGAATTTCCAAAACCAATGCAGGTGCATAGTGGAGTAACCTATAGGTGATTAATGCAGGCCATATTGGAGCAACCTGTAAGTGAATGTTGTCCATTAGGATGCCAAGGAGCTTTGGTCTTTAAAATGACCGAAACAAGGTGTTTTTAGGCATAAATTTTGGGATATGAAAGTGTCATGCATAGGGTTTTGTGCCATGATGATGTCAAGGGGTAAAAGGATGTTGATTGATCTAGTTTATAGGCTGACTGACTAGATGTGACAAAATGGCCTATACCATGGACATTGACTGTATCAAATACATAATTTACAAGAAAAAAAAATCACGAGAAAATAAAAAATAAAAAATGTTGTTGCTGTTGAACTCCGTATCTTAAATAAAAATTGTAGTTACAAAATAATTTTAGGTTTCCCAACTAAAAAGAAAAATAGACTAAGCTAGAACAGTAAATAGGACTAAGCCAGAACATAAGTGATTAAACGGAGTCATCCAATACATTCAATATTTTTTCTAGTTTTTTTTTCATAGAAAATACCGAGTGGAAAAACTAATAATTTAACTATCAACCATCAAATTACCTAAAATTTGTAGAAATTTTCCAAGACTAAGAAATGCACACTTCTTGCACTTTATTTCACCCAAGCTAAGATATTGGAGATCACTCAATTTGGAATGCTTCCATGGAAGAGAAGGATGAACATGAATTTGATTCTTTTCCATTAAATCGATGTCATTATGTATATTTCTCTCTCCCGCTCATAAATTCTTCTTTCACAAGATAATGAAGATACACGGACCAACCCAGTCCTTGGTAGAGAGGAGTTTGATTTGTCGAGTGTTGACTGCTAGACAAAGAATGTGCCACTTGTGCTAACATTGACGAAACACATAGAGAAGCACACCGCGACATCATATATGTAGTGCATATGTAAATTAGTTAATCGATTATAAATAAATATGTGGGTCACCACTTGTCCACAATGTCGCAAGATTTATCATGCATTTTTAGCCAGCCCTTTTTACCAATCATGTTGATACCATGTTCGCTTTTTGTGCTCATAGTATGTTGATAGCTTCTCCTTGACATAGAAGCTAGTTTGGTTCTAGTAATCATTGGTTCAATTATCTAATAATGCAGTAAATGTTTCTCTGTATTAGTGACCATTATGCACAAGAACTCTCCCTTGTGACCGACTCCTCTCTTCATCCATATGGCTAGTCATATTCTCGATCATGTGGCTCAAACACCATATAAAATGTTGTGTGGTCTGATCTGGTAGTGTTTGACTTGTAGGTAGGGACTTGATACCTTTGCAGCCTAAAACCAATTAAAGAAAGTGATGCACCTGTAGAAACTGTGCCAAATCT
The DNA here is from genome assembly GCA_034641835.2 of Pinus albicaulis. Classification (NCBI taxonomy): domain Eukaryota; kingdom Viridiplantae; phylum Streptophyta; class Pinopsida; order Pinales; family Pinaceae; genus Pinus; species Pinus albicaulis. The sequence continues at coordinate 384,232,610 of CM076578.1, read as the reverse complement.
GAAAACTGCTCTTTTGGTAAGCTTTTGTATGTTGCTCTATTTATATTGAAAAATTCTTGTGGAAAATGGGAATATTGTGGTTGGTGAAGTGACTGGAAGTTTTGAGAATTACTTAAAAAAATGTGACATGAAACTTTTTCAGTGTTTGTCTGATGGCAAGGCTTAAATGAGATTAGCCCTAATCCTTCTCACTCAAAGTAAAAAATGTGATGGCACTTGCTATTGTTCCTGCTACGGGTAAAATGTTTGTCATTGGTCCATTTCAAGTACAAGTTATTTCCATTTATAGTTGTCTTCATTGACATTTCTCATCCTATAAGAAATTGCAAGTAATTCTTGTAATTGAACCTCAAACAGTGCTTTAGATATTCCAAATGGGGCCATTGGTTGGGAACTAGCTACTCAACTAGATCCATACATGTGTTTAATTAAGCCTTTGGCAAACAATTTTCTTAGAGTGCGCCATTAGAGATACAGTTGCAAGAAGTGGACACATAGTGATCTCAGAATGCACCATTATACCTAAGATTTGGCTAAAAAACATGGGGTAAGCATAAATGAGATTCTAGAAAAGCATTGGACACTAAAAAGCACCTTATATATATATATATATATATATATATATGGTAGTTAATTTTTTTTTTTTTTGTAAGCTGAGGTGGTACCTTCGATTTTCTATTAATAAAATTCGGGCAAAGATACAAAACTAGACCGCAACCTGCCCGTACGAAACCAGGTATTTTGGCCATCTGAGTTCGAAATAGTTCAACCAGAACATAAAGAGTCTTAATAACAGGAACCAGATCTGTCTATACTTAAGATCATATAGAAACCATAGGATAACGAAAACCATAACAGAGAAAAGGAAAAATTAGAAGAGAAACAGTTCCAACAAAACTAAAGACATTAAAGAAGATTAGTCTTCATCAGATTCAACCGGTGCAGGCGTTGTGGCAGAAGCGCCAGGAAGCTCAACAGGGACCTGTTGTAAGGCTTTAATCTCCTTCTCCAACCTGGAAAGAAAGGGTATACTGATGTAATTGTCTTAAATTTATCTCCTGAACATTTCTGTTAATATCGACAAGAATGGCTTCCAACTTGGAGTCCAGCTTTGGCTCAGCAATGGACATAATCTCTTTAGCTATGAGACATTTAATGACCCAATAAGTTCGGATGGATTGCTGATAGAGAGATGTGCGACCCCGAGTATGGCCAGGGTTAGGGGACACTGTCTGCATATCTGCAGAGGCCATATCATCCTTGGAATCAAGATTTTCCAAGATCTCCGACTCCCACCCAAAGACACGATCATGGATAGGAGGTGGAATGTCACGCATGAAATTACGAACCATAGGTTCAAGGTGTTGCTCCACTGTCTAACGACCACGTTTCCTGTGCGGTCCAGGAGAGTCCTGCTTACCCTTCCCCCCAACAGGCTTACGACCACGTTTAGCCATAACAAAGATAGCTAAACAATCTGTTGAAACTTCCACCCATAAAAGAAGAAGAGTCAACCACAGAGAAACCAGAGAAAGAACCATAGAATATATATCACCAGCAGCTGCCAGGGCCATCATCAAAAGAAGGCACAGAGCGAAAGGTGTCGAATGAACATAAGAACAGCAGAGAAAAAGGAGACCATAATGCAACATATACAAAGTTACAGCAGAACAACAGAGAAGACACCTCCGAATGCGCAACTAGAGCAGAAACCCCGCAACAAAATTGGACCAAAACCCAGCGCTAGGACGACCCAAACCAAAAAGAATTCCTATAGGGTGACAAAGTCTATCATGTTGCAGCAACCTGAGCAGAAACCCCACATTGAAATTGAACCAACCCAAACCAATATGAAGACCTGGAGGGTGAGAAAAGCAACCATGTTGCCAAATAACAGAATACAGGACAAAGACAGAGTTGGCCCGAGAAGTAAGAAAACAACTTCGGAAAGCCAACGTGTAGACATGAGGCATGCAACATAAAAGGGCACCCCGACAACCAACCATGCGCAGAATAGCAGAGCTATGCCAAATACAGAACTTATCCTCAACAGGAGAGCGCAAAAGAAGAGAACCAGAAATGTAGTGCAACCAATCCACCCGATACAAAAATATATGACACAGAAGGCAATAAACGCCCAGCACAAACGAACTAGGACTATCAAACTGAAAAAGATGAACAACTACGAACTGAAGAAACCAATTACCACAGTGAATGAGAAAAACCTGCCTCATAAATTCCAGCCAGAAGTGGCCATATCACCATTCCCACAAATCTGGTAAAAACACCATATGAAAAATCCGCAGTCGAGAGGAGAGTATATGCATGAACCGAGAGGGTGAAAAATGAGATACCTGTGTGAAGTCCGTCACCTTGAAACCCTGGTAGTTGACACTACTGCATGCACGAGCACCCGGAAGAGCAAAACTCCAAACGAAACAAATGACAATAAGAAAGGATACAACCTGACAAATATTAACCCTGCAACCTCGACACACATTCCAAAAGACCACTGACAAGCGAGCTGGCCGATCCAGTTGGGAGCTCGAAAAAATGGTAATCATTTAAGAGGAGGGTTGTCGAATGTCCCGTCAGTAATCTCCGCATACCGGCTGCATGTGCTCACCATGTGTTAGGCGTACCATTCCTGCTGACTCTCCACCACGTCGGCGTACAACAGCCACGTTATCACGATCAACCGGGGCTATCATGTTAATCCTTATGCGAAGTAATGCTTGCTCAGTTTGAGGTACCCCACCACCATAACCCAGAGTACCCGAAGTTGCAGAGGTGTTAACCAAGTCCTTTGTCAAGACTGCATGCAGATCCGGCATAGTTTACAGCACCTCGCGACACCAGAGCTGATCCAGAGAACCCTGAACATGGTGACATGCCCAGTTTGCAAGATATTCAGCTGCCTGATTACCTTCATGACGCACATGCACGGGTATGATATACTAAACATTCCTAATTTTCTATTGAATGTCATGTATCAGTCGGGTTGTGCGCCAACTTTTAGAAATAAACTCCCAATTTAGACCATGTAGGAGTTTTTGGAGAATTCCAGTGACCATGGCAGATTCTCCTTCAATTTCAAGCCGATTATAATGTTCCCTTCGGGCAATTTGAAGGCCCAGCTTAATAGAAATTAGTTCGGCTTCATTATTCGTAGAATGTCCTAATTTAGTGGCAAAAATCCTGATGGTCATCCCTGAACAATCCCGAAACAGACCACCAGCACTTGCTGGTCCGGGATTTCCCTTAGACGCACCGTCGTAATTCAATTTGAGAAATCCAAGCTAAGGTCGCACGAAAATATTTCTGACCTGGTAGGGTAATGGCGCATGTTTCCAACTGGAGGGTGCCACCATTTCCTCGGCCAAATTTAATTGTTGAAGGATTCTCCTCTCTTGAGCAGAAACCACCCAATCATCATGGTCCCATTTTTCAGCCAAAATGGTCTCACGGATTCCTTGCTTAGCAAGAGTCCAGATTTCCTCAGAAGGAATCTTACAGTGTTGAAAAACCCTGCGATTATGTTCCTTCCATTGGAACCAGAGAATAAAACCAACGACCGAGACCCATGCTCTGTTAACAACAGGGCTTTCGTAACCCCCTTTCCTCCAGCTAGCAATAGTCTGAGGTAGACTGTTAGCATGTCGATCAGTCTGTTGAAATAAATGATGAAGATTGAGCCATAACTGTTATATGGCTAGGCAGGTATTCAAAAAATGCTCCATCGTTTCTAAAGAAGACACACACATAACGCACAGAGATGGGCCATGCGTACCTCTCCTCTGCAGTTGATCCCATGTCAGGATCCACCCGTGCCCTACCAACCATAAGAAATGTTGAATCTTCGGCCAATGCTAAGTTTCCTAGATCTTTTTCCATAACCGATTGACTGGGATATCAAAATGTCGCGCCTACAACTGATAAGCTTCGTGTATCAAAAACATGCCCCGCGACAGATACCCCCAATGCAAGATATCAGAACCCTCCTGGAGAAGGATATTTCAAGTTTGAAGTTAATTATCAAAATTGTGCCATTGTTGTGTAATTGGGGCCTATGGCCAATGCTCCTTAGTCTTCCACTTTCTCCAGAGAGCATCAGGTTGAGCATCCCAATAATGGTGAACTGCCAAGAAATTAGGGTTTCGCGTAAACAAAAATATTTCCGCCAAATCCAACTGGGTGAACAGCTTCTGCCATTGTTTCCAGGAGTCCTCCCAAAAGCTAGCGATAGAACCATCTCTAACCTCCCAGAAATTATGCTGCCTGATCAGATGACGATTGGCAAACGCAAGATTCCATATCCCCGATCCTTTTTCAACAATAGGGCAACTGAGACACTCCTTAACAGTGGGAGGCATATGGTATTTCCGAGTCCAGATGGTCTGCCATAACGCGACTCCACCCTGTAACCACCGCCACCATAACTTAGCACCCATAACCTGATTAATAATGAAAGGATCTCGCATACCAAGCCCCCCAGATGATTTAGGTAAAATAAGCTTGTCCCAAGATAACAGAGCCCATTTCCACTTCTCCTGAACACCCTGCCAAAACAAATTTTTATACAGACTAACAAGATCTACACAAGTCGTATGAGGACAAGCCATGCCTGATAACTGATAGATAGGGATATCTTGAAGAACCGCACGCAAAAGAATAACTCGACTTGGCAAATTTAGGGCACAAAAAGACCAGTTGAGCACACGTTTCTGGATTCTGGTCAAAAGAGCTTTACAACTGCTAGTTCTGACCACATTTTCGGACAAAGGCATGCCAAGATATTTGGAAGGAAAGGCTCCCAAAGTGAAACCAAGGGTTCGAGTGAGAAAACGCTGAGATTGATGAGTGGTATTGAAAAATAAGACATTGGACTTTCCTTTGTTCACCATCATCCCTGAGCCCTGCAGAAAGGTGTCTAAAAGATCCAAAACCGCTTTGCATTCCCGAAGAGTAGCTTGGCAAAATAACATAATATCATCAACAAATTGTTGATGTGATAAAGTTAATTGGGGACCCCATAAATTAAGCCCTTTAATTTCACCATATTGGACTTTCTGGTTGAATCAACCGACCGAGACCCTCTGCTGCAAGGATAAACAGAAAGGGTGATAGAGGATCACCCTATCGAATACCCATAGAAGCATGGAAGGAACGCGAAGGAGAACCATTTAATAAAATAGAGAAATGTGCAGAGGAACTGTTAGACATCACCCACTGTACCCATCGAATATCAAAACCAAATGATAAAAGAACATGCTAAAGATAAGTCTAATTGAGACTATCATAAGCTTTGGCTAAGTCGAGCTTGATCAACATTCTGTTAGCTTTTAGTTGACGAAGGGAATGAATAGCTTCTTGCGCAGTGATAATACCATCAAGAATTTGACGCCCCTCGACAAACCCTGTTTGTTCAAGTGAAATCAGGCCTGGTAGAATAGGCTTCAAGTGATTCACCATAATGGTAGACAGGATTTTATAGATGACATTACATAAGGAAATAGGATGGAAACTGGAAGGGGTATCATATTTCTCTGTTTTCGGAATCAAATTGAGAAAGGTAGGATTTAAGCCAGGGAAAACCTGATGGAGGCGGCGCGACTCCTCAGCGATATCCACAATTTCTGGACCCAAAAAGTGCCAGCATGCCTAATAAAATTCAACTGTGAAGCCGTCGGGTCCAGGAGCTTTATTCCGGGGCATTGCCTTAACAATATCCTCAACTTCAACCAAAGTAATTTCTCGGAGCAGGGCTAAGTTTTGATCACGAGTTACCACCTTAGGAATAACAGCAGAAATCTTAGCAATAGCATCCAATCTATGTTGATTAGGTTCTGAAAAAATTCTTGAGAAATGAGTAACAAGTTCATGTTCCATATCCTCATGTTCAACTACTTGGTTCCCATCCACTGTTTTGAGAGAGAAAATCCGATTATGTTGCCTACATTGAATCATGGCTTTATGAAAAAAACTCGTATTGTGTTCTCCTTCCCAGAGCCAACGAATCTGATATTTCTGTTTCCAAAGCAACTCCTCTTGCTTGCGCCTGTCCTCCAATCGACTGAGGACCCGCCCCTCTTCTCGGATAAGGTCTTCTGTTCGTCCTGCTAATATCATTTGATGCTGAATTTGGTGCATATGCCCATCAAGTTTATGCTTCTCTTTATGGATGTTGCCAAATTCAAGTTGGTTCCATTTCTTAATTTTTTGTTTTAAATCCTTGAGATTTAATTGAAAAGTATGCATGTGATTATGACCACTAAGCCGACTCTCCTCCCACAAGCCACGAACTTTCTGTACAAAATAAGCGTCACGAAGCCAAACGCTTTCAAAGTGAAAAGGTTGTTTCTTCTGTTGATGTTTAACATCCACTTCTAAACGAATAGGCCAATGATCGGAACCAAGACAAGGCACTATAGAAGCTTCGTAAAAAATATCCAAACTAACAAAATCCTCAGACACCAATGAACGATCAAGGCGGGAAGCAATTCGATGCTTTCCCCCTCGGCGATTATTCCAAGTAAATTTACCATTAGTAGTGGGAACATCTACCAGGGAAGTATCCGTAATGAGGTCAGTAAAGTCTTGCATCTCTTGAAGGTATCGACCAGTACCACCTTTGCATTCATCAAAACTTGCAATCATATTATAATCACTGCCAACAATCCAATACTTATCAGGGTTAATAAGTTTAAGAGTCTTAAAATTTGTAAAAAAGTCATGCCTCTCACCTGGAACAGTAGGGCCATAAACAGAAGATACAACAAACCATTATTTCGTACCAAGTTGCCTAAACCTACCAGTAAGCAGTCGAGGCAATCCAAACCAACCATTAACCTCCAAATTTGCAGGATTCCATAAAATGGAAATGCCCCCTGCAGTACCAGTAGCATCAATAGCCATAACTTCATAACGTGGTTTTAATCGTGAAGTAATAAGCATTAATCTTTCCCCAGATAGCTTAGTCTCCTGAAGGAGAATGATGTGGGGTTTATCCTTAACAATTCGATCCTAGAGATGTCTTTGTTTGCCTTTACTATGAAGGCCACGAATATTCCAGGTGAGTATAATCATGAGGAAGATTTTTTAAGTTTCTGGAACATCGTGGAGATTGGCACGATATGTCCAAAGTTAACTAACATTTCACCTACCAACTGAATGGACTCTTGTATGGTTTTACAACTGCGTTTCTTACCAGATTTAACCTTCTGAGGAGGTTCTTGGCTCGACTTTGTCCCCTGCTGAGATAACGGTAAAGGAGTTACATCCACAGGTTGATGTTGATTGGCCGCCTCCACCTCTCGACGTGCCTGGATCGTAAGATACCTTTCAAATGTCTCTTTGTACAATTCTTTTTCATCATCTGGGATGAATCGATCATCCTGATTTTTCCAATCGTTAAGTAAGTGTTTCATAAGTAATTCTTCCTTCGTAGGGTCATCCTTCAAAACATAAATATCCATTTCAGCCTGTTCTGGAAGCTCTTGATGCTCTTGTTGCTCTAAAATAGTAGAAACCGTATAAATAGACATTAACATTTTTTCTTAAATTTTTATAATATTTTAGATGATGAACAAAAACATATTAATTATTAAATCTTTTACTCAAAAAATAGAATGTGATTTCCATGTAATAGAAGTGGACAAAATTACCTAATGTGTTATTAACATGGTAATAAAAATTAACATTTTAGGAAAAAAAAAGTTCATAAAAACTTTTAATAAAAATAGGATAAATTAAGTTTCTTTTTCTAGTTCCAAAAAATTATATTATTTCTTATTCTATTTACTTAATAGAATTTTTTGCTATAGATTTTGGTCATAACAATTTTGTATTGTTTTAATAGTATATACAATTTTTTTACTACATAGAAAGAAATACAAAATTAATAAACTTAAAAATAATAATAATAATTTATAAATTTATTTGCACCGGTAAAAAAAAAAATTTAAAATAATATGAAACAGTTTCAATTTTGGTTTGCTTTTCATGTTTTAAGGTGGCCAACAGACCTAGTTTCCTACGGGCACGTTAAGGCCACAAACTTGATTTTATATTTTTGTAACCTGTCTTACAATTATAAATAGAAAATAACTAGGTCCTACCAAATTTACAAGTATATATATATAATACAAATTTTCACAATTTTTAATCAATGAAATTATTTAAAAAATAAATATAAAACTTAAAATTTATCAAAATGTCTTGACACCCAAAAAATATTTTTAGCTAAATTCCTATGAAATAAAAATAATAATACCACCTTTAAGAATTTAATAATTAACTCACCTTTTTTTTAGGAATTAAGTACTTCAAATAAAAGCTATTTCTATATACTTTAAAATAATTTAGGGAAATACATAAATCAAAATCAAATTTCTAATATATATATATATATATATATATATATATATATATAAAACGATCTTCTAATCGAGTTGTTTTTAGTGCGATTTTTTTAAGGCTTTTCTGGTGGATTTTCTCGGTCTAATTTCTTTAAAATCCGACCGGAATTCATTGAAAACATAAATTTGATGAGTAACTTTGCACAATGTAAGTGCCCTAGGGGTTTTTTAGGGTGTTGAATCTATATATACAGTGAAAATTTTAAATAACAGAAATCAAGATTTTAGCTCAAAATTTTCATCGAATTCCGACACCTAAAACTCCAAAAAATCACACTAAAGACAACTTCCTTTCATATCTGTAATAAGCTGGATTCATTTTCACATTTGAAATTGTGTGTTAATTTGTGAAATTTTTTCCTTTTTATCTAAATTCCTATCCAATAAAAATAGTAATGATCACCTTTAATAATTAACCTTTTTAATAGGATTAAGTATTTAAATGAAAGTTATTTCTATATACTTTGAAGTAATTTAAGCAAAGACATGAAATTACGGCGATAAATTATCAAAATCAAATTTCTACCAACTTTGGATAAACTAGATCAGGAAATAAGTGTATTTCAAGTGGTCTGATGGGGTTTATTATTCCCAATGATCCAGTGTGAAAGTGCCCGCTTAGAGGTGATGAAGTATAATGGTAAGAAAAACAATTGGCAGTTGTGCTCTTTCTTTTCTTTTCCATAGTCTGATGGGGGTTATTATTCACAATGATTTAGTCTGAAAGTGCCCGCTGAGAGGTGATGAAGTATAATGATAGGAAAAAAAATTGGCAGTTGTGCTCCTTTTTTTTCCACAGCTTGTTGTTAATGTTATTCTTGTTACAAAATGGTGTGGCTAGACTTTTGTAATGGGAGTTGGAGTGGTCATGTGAGAAACACCTCTTTATCTGTTTAATTTATCAAATTAATAAGTTAATGAGATAAAATAAACAACTCCATTTACAAAAATCCAATCACCCAACATAACATTAACCAAAACAAGATATGGAAGAAGAAAGGCCACAACAGCCCAATCATTTTTGCACTATCATACTTCATCACCTCTTGTTCATTGAACACGTACAACTCCACCAAAAGAGAAAGCAAGCACACAACTTCTCCATGAATCTCCCTCATGTCTCCACATATCTTCCCAGTTTCTCCAAGTTCCCCCTCTCGGTTAATTTTAATATTATTTTATAATTATAAAATTAATTAATCGAATATTTATTAGTATAGATCTTATTTTAATTTTAAATCAAATTTATTAAATGTTAAAAAGGATGGAATAGAGTTTAATTTTTTTTACAATACAAAATTTCAAAAACAAAAACATCTTAAGATATTTAATGTTTTTAGATATTTAATAGATGATGTGTGTTTAATAAGTGAGTTATCAAGATTATTTTCTCTCATATATAATTACATATTGAGTATGGAAGAAATTACATATGTTCATTTTGGTAACTATGATATTTCATCCTTGATGGGGTGATTAGCATGGTAGATGATGTTCCCGAGGGAATGTGTGGGTATTTTTGTTGAGCGTGTGGCCACACGTGGGAGGGTTGGCTTCCCTTTAATCTCAATATTCATTGTGTACAAGAGAGATTAACATTTTTTGTGTGAAATTTCATTCCTTCTCGATTCTCTCGGGTGGTGCCATTCATTGGAATTTAATGGAGGGTGGCGAGGTCTGTAGCCGATCATTCTGCATTTCGATGAGCTATGGAGTATGTAGCGTGAACCTTGCGTTGAGAAGAAGCTGCTTCAAGGGGTTTCCCATCTAGAAGAGGTGGCGGCTTCGCCACCGACATTCCCCCCACTTTCTAGTGGGATTTTTTGTCAATTGCCTATTTGGTCTTTGAGTCAGGTTCTTTGCATATAGTAAATGTTTTGGCCTTCTCGTTCTATGTGTGCTCAGTTGGTCTAGTTCGAGACGGGTGGTAACCCTTTTGTTCTGGAAAGCTGCCAAAATTGTAGTCATCATTTGCCCCTTCTCGGGCTCCTACAATGATTAGTGGTGTTTGGGGAGCGAGTATATTGGATTATGGGCAGTTTGGCTAGTGTGGGTTCGTCTCTAGAAATGGGATGACATTTTGTCGATGGCTGGTGCCGAATTCGAGTTCTTCGCGTTCATTTGGGGCTGCTTGGTGGTGGTCACGTCGATGTGGGTGGTGTGTTTCTCCCTGTGGGCAGTCACAGTTTGGGAAGGTTCTCAGGGGTTCATCTTTGCATGTCTCTGCGGTGTTGGGATGATAACCATGCGTTTAGTTCCTTGTTTGGGTTGCTCCTCCTCTCAAATTAAGCCCAATTTGGGCAACTCAGGGGGTGGTGTGTGTCTCTCTCAGTTAGAAGTAGTGACTAGTATCATTGGCTCGGGGCGGGGCAATAGCAATGGCAGTCGCTTGGGTCAAAGGGTTGCAGGTGGTCGAAGTGGTGGCAAGACAGGGCGCTTTGGTCATGCGAGGTCTGCAACTCAAGGTGGCAATCATGGTGGCGTGTCGATGGGTTGTGGGAGCCGCACCCGTCTAGGTTAGCAAAGAGGCAGGTCAGTTCGTCGTGGTGCTCAAGAAGACAGGGGATGGCGCGTCATGGGGGACGAGGGCAGCAGTAAGAATGATGCGTGGAGCGATGTCAAGATTTGATACAATATGTTCTTGAACCCATGGAAACATCGGAGCAGGTGCAGCATGAGGAACATGCAGAGCTAATTGCTACTCTGAACAAAATGCAATATTTCCAGTGCCATGTCCAGGAGAGTGTAATGGTCTGGCGAGGCAAAAACCTATTATCTAAGAAAGTTGAGAAGCTGGAGGCTTGGATGGCCCATTTCGAGGAGCATGTTCAATACTCCTTTCATACTCCTCCTCCTCCCGGTACAGCTCCGAACAACCCAAACTCCATCACCTCTGACGATTAGCATGGTTACAGGTGTTTTATTTGTCTTGTGTGTGTACAGGTGCTTATGGCCTATCAAGTTGTGGACTATCTCTCTTTATGTTTTTCTGTTTCATTGTCATATGCTGATAGCGGTAGTCAACAAACCTAGTCGGGGTGAGACTACCTGAATTTTTCTATTGATGTACCTCTTTTTCAAATAATGAATGGAATGTTGATTTACAAAAAAAAAAAAAAAAATATGATATTTCAGAATACTTGACGGGGTGTTATTTATCAAGCCAACAATGGACAAAAGGCATGATTAACATGCCAAGGTGGAGAATGGAGTGTGGGTTGGTGGACATAGACCACAGTCCCATACCTAACACCTAGCTCCTCCATGATACCGTGTGGCGAATGTCTCGCTCCGAGGTCGTGGCCTATTACTCGGGTATCATCGTTATAAATGCAAGTAGGTGGTTGAGTTCATGGAGGAGCAAGATATGCCATTCTACCTTAGGGATTATCACGTTATAACAGATATGGTTCATTAGGGGAATTCTGAGGTCTAAAATGGGCCTTCTAAGAAAAATGTACAACCAAAATACACTTTATAATAACCAATGAGATTCAAGATGATGATGTCAAGCATGGGGGATGATTCACCATTTTTGGAGTAAAAAAGTACAAATAATAAAAAAATAATAAAATAATAAAACTACTTTTTCAACTACATCCAATGAGTGTTTCCGCTTGAAATTTGAGTAAACCCATAGGGAGATAAGTTGAAAAAATAGTTTTTCCTTTTGTCTCTCTAAAATTTGATGATGTAATCTAATCTTAATTTATTATTTCCACTATTAACAATGTTCCAGATAAAATAGGTAACCTCATTGTTACCTACTTTTTGAAGTATCAAGAAAAACACCTGATTTTGAAAAAGTGGCGATGCAGAATCAACAAAAAAAAAAAATTGAGCATGTTTTTGGTACTTTAAGTTTTTTTCATTTTGTTTTTGTTTTGTTTTTATTATTTTTTTTTTTTAAGTGATGTTTTTTATGTCGATTTTGAATAGTGGTGGTGTATCATCACCAACGTTTTTTTATAGGATTGATTTTGACACTATAGATTTTCTAATGTCTTCTTCTTTTGTGAGATGTTTATTTTTAAGTGCATTTATGTACTTGTGCTTTAAAAATAAAAATAAAAATAAAAATAAATTTAAATAAAAACTTGTAATGATATCTTCACTTTTTCACATACATAAAAGATGGAAAAAGGGTCAATATTCTAAAGTTTATATTTTCTACATGTTTATGTATTGTTAAATAATTTTTCAATGCACATCAAAAAATTGTCGCTAAAAAACCAATATTTTGAACTATATGACAAAAAAATACAATTTTTCAATATAAATACAATGCAAAAAATACACTTTTACAGAGTTTTTTGTTGGAAAACACATGTTAAATAAACTAATTTTTTGGGAGAATCTTAACAAAAAAACTTAAGAAAACAACATTTCTATTGAATTTTGTGTCAAAAAATAATAGCAATCACATGTTTTTTGCAAAAAAAAGGGTTGTTCTCATAAAATATCAAAGTCTAAACATTACAAGTAAAACTGATTAATAGTTCTAAAAAATAAGCTTTGTTTGCAAGCATAACTTAAACATCACCAACAATATCAACTAATACATCTTCAACATCATCTAGAACAGCATTGATGGCTTCTTCTGTAGCATTTTCTTCTTTATTTTGATCATTGTTGTCTTCTAATGGATCTTTTATGTCAGAAAATCTTCCAAAGTGTCACTTTCCAATCATTCCATATAATGGTGGTTGAGGTTCCTTTGCTTTTTTTGCCACACGTGATTCATTAAAATCTCCTTTCCTCAAACCAACTTCTTGCTTCGCATCTGGAAGGAATTTAAGAGTGTTAATTCTTTGTTGAATAAATTTGCATTGAACTCGGTCTTTCTCAATGGCAATGCAATTTCTTCCTTTTAGTAGGCAACATGCTAGTGTTGTACCTAATCATCAAGCACAAAAAAAATAAGTAAGAAAATTAGTATGGAGACATAAAAAGTAAAAAAGACAATATTTAAATTTAAATTTGTATAATAAAACTTACCTGAACCTGAGAATAAATCCAAAACCCATTCTCCTTCATTTGAACATAGATCTATAAGATGGTTAATCAATTCTTGTGGTTTTTGATAAATGTTAACTATATCTCATTTTTCATATTTATTCTCATATGTTAATTTTCTTACAACTGCATCATAAACCAATACTTGACTATGACTCTTCCCATCTACTCGATTCATAATAATATGCTTATAACTATCGTCTTTTGTCCAACATTCAACATGGACGAACTCACAATCATTTATAATAGACTGATCTTCAAAAGAAACAATATTTGACTTTTGCCTGTAACATAACATAGTAAAAGTTCAATTAAATTTTACATGAATAAAATTTTTTAGAAGGAATCAAACATACAATTTCAAAATCTTACCATGTAAGTTGCATCCTTGAGTTTGCTTTACCCTTGAAGCTTGTTAATAACATTGGAAACTGTGTGTCTGAATGAAATGTCACAAATCGCCAAAGTGGTGATGTTGTCACTTCTTGAAAACCCGTAACCACTTTACTAAAAGCTTGATAAGTATATGGTTCTCTATCATATTCAATTTCTGGGAAATTGAAACCATGAGGAATATCTGCAATAACTAGGCCATATTCCCTTTTAGGTATTAGTGATGCAATGTCTTCACAGTCACCTTGTATTATTTGATATTGGACACTGTCAAGCCCATTCCAAATGTAATGATTAAGAGGAGGATCTAGTTCAACATTCATAAGACACTTCCTTCTCATGTTCTCCATCTTAATTTTTTCAATAAAGCTTTTGAAAGTATCTGGTACTCCATTTCCATCCTTCTTCAACATCTTTAATGACATATATATATATATATATATATATATATATAAAATAAAAATAGTTTAAATATGAATAAAATGAATTTATAAATCAACATACCTTATTGAATGCAATATAAAACTCTTTTAGTGTTGATGTAGAACTTGCTTCTGGGTAGTTGCGTACAACATCATCCTAGCTGTCTTCATTCAACATTTTAACCATGTGTTCTTGTATTTTCATAAAAAATTTCTACCTGAATAAATCAAGTTAAAAGCGTTAATATATTGACATGTATAACAAATTCTACCAACATCATTATGTTTTATTTAAAAGAAAATTATAATGAAAGAAAAATAAGAAATAATTCAAGAAACTTACTTTTGAAATTCTACACACATTTCTTCCATTAATAATTCACCCGACTTCACACGGGCTAATACTGATTTGACTAATTTATCATCCTTCACACCTTGCATTGTTCTCCAAGGTGTAATAGTCATATCCTCTGGAATTTGCTTCATTTCAGGACCCCCCTTACTGTTGGTACATATTATGGGTTTACTCTTTCTAGCCTTCTGATTTTTTATGGAAATATTCTCCCACCGATCAAAAATCTCATCAATAAAATCCCATACCTCCCCAGTTCTAAATGCCAACTGAAAAATGTTATATGTGCCTCTGAAGAGATTTGTATTCAATTTTCCATCTTTTGTTTTTTTTTCATCAATTTGATAACCTGTTTCCATTAAACATTCCTTTCAAAATCCTACACTAACTTATGTCTTATCCCCACCACATTTTTCTATGAATTCATTATGAATAAATCTGACCCTTTGGATGAAAGTCATTTTCATTCTGTACTCATTATCTGCATTATGATCCCATGCCAATAACTTTGATTCCATTTCTATTAAGCCAGCGTAAATGATGCATTTCACTGTTTGAAAAAGATAGTCATTGGATATTCTGCAATCAATTGTCTCTTAGCCTCTATCGAATGGTTTCCTCCAATTACATAATATTTATAATCAAAACATTTTGTCTTGTCAAATTCTTGTTTGTTGGGAACCTGACATGGATCGACAAGAACCACATAATCCACCACATGCGCATATGGATTGAACCTGAACAATGTTTTCAGATTATGTACATGTAGGTGATGGGCCTTTCTAATTTTATATTGAGATTGTCCTTCATCCGGGCCATAAAATTGGTTAACATTAAGCTCAAATGTTTGGCCACCAAGAATTAATTTATTCTTCCTCAACTCTTGTCGAATAGCATTTTGTTTTGTTTTAATAATGCCATCCTCTAACTCAGCACCTGGTGTTATGATTTCTCTGCTTCCGTGAGAGCTTTCAATTTGTTCTTCACTACTGCTCACGACCTTTACGGGTTCACCAATATTTGATTTCCTAGTCTTATTGGATAACATATCAGTTTTGTTATAAACAAGCTCTCCTTCATGAGGTAAAAGAGAGACATCTTTGGCAATTTTTATTTTTGGTGTCTGATCTGTTTTCTCCTTTTGCACAATAGTTCTCATCTCCTCACTAATTCTATCATAATTTTATGTTTCATGTTCGACACCTTCAAAAGAAACATGTTTAAGTTTACTAGATTGACCCACCTTAGTGACTCTTGGTTGATCCCCTCTTTGTACTGTTGCAGTGTCACGAGCTATTGCTCTTTGCTTCAATCTCCTTTCCTCTGCTTTGTCTTTGTGGAAAGTTTTGATCACATCCATAACATTTGACACCAACATATAAATACCTTCAAACATGTTTGAAAGACCCGGAACAAAATCCTATGAAACAAAATAAAACATGTCAATGATCAATAATTTATAAAAAATTGAATCATCCTTACAATAATGCATAGAGGAAATAAAAATAAGCATACTTACAATGTTATTTGCAATGTTACTTGATATTTCTTCAGAAAATTTTGAAGATATTTCATCTGTGTCATACTTGACGATTGATAGACGATATCTAACCTTCTCACGTTTCTGAGCCTTCCTTGCAAGAACATAAATAGTGTTTGTATTCGGGACCATACATATGTCTCGTACTCTGCCCATCACATCATATGGCTCATTTAAGTCAATCATACCACAAATCAGATAGATGTGTATATCAACCTCCATTTCATTGTCTTCAAGATACCATGAGAAATCAGTTTTATCTATTTCATTGGCATTCTTCCAATCAGAAATAAGCTTTAATGAACCTGGTGCCCCACTTGCTTGACTTTTATTAGTGTGTGCAACAATGTCCTTATTGCGTCCAATAGTGTCCATAGTGCGTCCAGCTGCAACTTTAGATTTGGGAGTTGTATCCATAGTGCGTCGAGTTGCAGCTGTAGATTTGGGAGCTGCTGCCCTAGGTGCAGAAACATTCACAGAAATCTTTTTTGATGCCATTTTCCTGATATATATATATATATATTAGTTAATGGAAAAATATTGCGGATAAAATAAATTTAATAAACAAAATTTATTTCTAAAACTAAATAATTTGAAATTAAAACAGTAAAATTAATTATAAAAATTTTCATTTAAAAACAAAATATTATAAATCATATGTATATATATATCTATATAATATGTTTTGAATACATTTTATAAAAAAATTTAAAATTTGTTTAAATTGTATAAAATAATTTTAAAAAAATAAACTAGTATTTTCAAACTTCAGTGTATGTTTAATGTTTAAACAAAAAAACAAAAAAATTAATAACTATTTCTAACAAATGTTATAATATTATATTTTTTTTTATTTGTTTAATTGTATTATATATATATATATATATTATTAATTTATTATATTGTTATATTAAAACAAATGTTTTTTTTTAATTTATTATATTGTATTTTTTTTTAATTATATAATGTTTAAAAACAAAACATAATTGTTGTTTAATGATTTTTTTTTTAAATTATTATTTAACAATTTTTTTATTATATTATATAACAATTTTTTTATTATTTTTATATATAAGAATGTTTCTATGATTTTTAATTGTTTTATTAAAACAAATTATTAAAAAAAAAAATTTAAAAAAATTAAAAAACAAAATAAAAACTAAAATTAAAAAATGTTTTATTAAAACAAATTATTAAAAAAACAAAAAAAACAAAATTAAAAAAAAAAAAATAATAATAATAAAATAACCAAAATTAAAAAATGTTTTATTAAAACAAATTTTTAAAAAAATTTAAAAATTAAAAAAAAATTAAAAAAATGAATTGCCGCCTGCCGGAGGCTGGCCGGGCGGCACCACGGGGCGGCCCAGCCAACCTCACGGCCTCCGCCCAGCGGGGGCCGATCGGGCAACGCCACGGAAGCGGCCCAGCCGACCTCACGGCCCCCGCTGGGAGGAGCAACGCGCCCGTTGGGCGCCAGGAGCCAGTCGAGCGGCGCCACGGGGCGACCTAGCCGGCCTCACGGCCCCTGCTGGGCAGAGCGCTGATTCTGCGCGCAGCCCGCCCGCTAGGCATCGAGGGCCGGCCAGGCGGCCCAGCCAGCCTCACGGCCCCCGCTGGGCGCCGGGGGCCAGCCAGGCGGCGCCACGGGGGCGGCCCAGCCGGCCTCACGGCCCCCGTTGGGCAAAGGGTCGATTCTACTGGGCGGAGGGCCGATTCCGCTTGCAGCCCGCCCGTTGGGCGTCAGGGGGCTGACCGAGCAGCGCCACGGAGGCGGCCCGCCAGCCTCACAGCCCCCGCTGGGCGCCGGGGCCCCGCCAGTCGGCGCCACGGGGGCGGCCCAACCGGCCTCACAGCCCTCGTTGGGCAAAGGGCCGATTCTGCCCTTTGCCCAGCGAGCGCCGTGAAGCCAGCTGGGCCACCCCCGTGGCGCTGCCCGGCCAGCCTTAAGCGGCCTCGGGCGGGCGATTCATTTTTATTATTATTATTATTTTATTTTTTTAATTTTTATTTTGTTTTTTATTTTATTTTTTTTTAATTTCGATTTTTAAATTTTTTTTTAATATGATATAATTATTAAAACATTATTTAATAATTTAAAAAAAAATGTTAAAAATGTCAAAATATAACAAATATTAAAAAAAAAAAAAAACAATTTATTAAATCACAATTATGTATTGTTTCTAAACATTATATAATTTTAAAAAAAAACAAAAACAATATAATAAATAAATAAAAACATTTGTTTTAAAAAATACAAACTAACTAACTAACTATATCACAATACAATATATATATATATATATATATATATATATATATATATATAACAAAACAATAAAATAAAATAAAATAAATTAAAGATTTAAAATTAAAAAGAATAAAACTAAGATTTAAAATTAAAAAAATAAAATAAAATAGAATATAAAATTTAAAAAAAAAATTCAAAAAAGAAATAATAATAATAATAATGAAATCACCGATATATTTACGATAAGAAAAAAAAACAAATAAAAAATGTTATAATATTTTTATTTTTATTTTTTTTATGTGTATGGTCGTTTTATGGATTTTTCTGTCTAGATGAACCTATAAGTCTTTAAAAAAAAAAAAAAAAATTTAAATTTTTGTCCTTGAAACTCTAAAAAAATTAGTTTTTTTTTTGCGTTTTCTTCACTAAAAAAATATAAAAAATTTAAGGTTTTTGAATCTAAAAACCTTTAAAAAGTAGTTTTTGGACACAAAAAAACTATAGAAAAACAGATTTTCCCTAAAATCGTCTTTAAATTGACAGAATAGAAGGAAAACTAACATTTGAAATGCAAAAAGTTGTTGTCACCAATGCCAACACAACGCCTCCACAAAATTATGAATAGCAACGCAATACCTCCAATGCCAATGCAACACCTCCACAAAATTACCAATAGCGATACAACGCCTCCAATGCCAATGCAATGCCTCCACAAAGTTACTAATGTCAACGCAACAGCTCCAGAAATTTGCTCTTACAAATACCAGAAAACTTGATGTGATGTGATAAATAGAAACAATCATTCATTTTAAATAGCGAATATTGTCTGATTGGTTTACTGTTTAACGAATGTGGGATTAAAATTTCAAATTTAAAATATTTACATTTAGTTTATTATAGTTCATACTATAGTTAAAATACTTATTATTTGCATGTAGTTATCATAATTAATATTTTATTTAATATTTACATGTACCGAATGTTGAATAATTCAAATATAATCTCAGATTAAAAATTAAAATATGAAATACTTACATGTAGTTAATTATATTTAATATTATAGATAAAATAGTTAATATTTGCATTTAGTTATCATAGTTAATATTTACATGTAATCAATGTTAAAAATCATGGGATTAAATTTTAAAATCTAAAATATGTACATGTAGTTAATTATAGTTAATATTATAGTTTAAATAGTTAATATTTACATCATGTTATTTTTGTAAATATTTATATGTAGTCAATGTTAAACCATTCAAATAAGAAAATTATTTTAGTTTCGAAGACATGCATGAAAGGAATATTTTGTGGATATTTTGAATAGAAAGTATGATGCAATATTTGAAGACCAACAGTTTATTAATAAATTTTGAAATATATTTTAGATAAATATAACGTAAGTTTAAAATTTAAAATTTAAAATATTTACATGTAATCATTATAGTTAAAATAGTTAATATTTGCATGTAGGTATTATAATAATATTATAGTTAATACTTACATCTAGTCAATGTTAAATCATTCAAATAAAAACATTATTTTAGTTTGAAAGGCATCCATGATAGAAATATTTTGTGAATATTTTGCATATAAATATCGGTAAAATATTTCAACATAAACAGTTTATTAAAAAAAAAGTTAAATACATTTTTTGACTAATATTTGTACCAAATATTTGAAATGAAAATTTTGGAGGGAAAGTTTTTCGCGAAATTTTTTGGGGAGAAATTTTGGAGGGAAATTTTTTCGTGAATTTTTTGGAGGGAAATTTTCAGTCTTTAAGCTATATATTGTAAGTGGAAGAGGAATTTGTATCATTCAACCTATTCTTGTTGAAAGCCATGGTTTCTTCTGATAGCGAAGTTTTTCTTTCTACAACATCAACATCTTCGTCATGCAACAACTCTATTCAGAGTGATGAATATAACGGGAGTTCGTTCACCATGAATAGAGAGTCAAAAAATCGACTTGGTTGTTATCCTAAAGATGATAAGAACAAAATTGATGAGGTGCAGCAAAATGAAATTTCTGTAAATCGAGCGTCAGTTCTACCACTTACTCTTAATCCTAAGGATTATGAAAGCAACAGTGATGAAGGACATGATGAAGAATTTCCAGAGTCAAAAGTTTCACTCCGTCCTAATCCCAAGGATTATGAGGACACCATTGATGAAGAGGGAGATGAAGAATATCCACTTCAGCTTAATCCTAAGGATTATGCGAGAACAACAAATGAAGAGGGGAATGAAGAATCTGTAGAGTCAAAATATCCACTCTGTCCTAATCCCGAGGAGTATGCCAGCACCACTGATGAAAAGGGGGATGTAAAATTTCCAGAGTCAAAATATCAAATTCGTCCTAATCGTAAGGATTATGCGAGCACCACTGATGAAGAGGAGAATGATAATGTTTCAGAGTCAAAACATCCACTTCGTCCCAATCCTAAGGATTATGCCAGCACCACTGATGAAGAGGGAAATGAAAAATTTACAGCGTCAAAATTTCCACTCCGTCCTAATCCTAAGGATTATGCAAGCACCACCGATGAAGAGGGGGACGAAAAAATTCCAGAGTCAAAATTTCCACTTCGTCTTAATCCTAAGGATTATGTCAGCACCACAGATGAAGAGGGGAATGAAGAATTTGCAAAGTCAAAATATGCACTTCGTCCTAATCCTAAGGATTATGTCAGCACCACCGAGGAAGAGGGGAATGAAGAATTTGCAGCGTCAAAATATCCACTTCGTCCTAATCCTAAGGATTATGCCAGCACCACTGATGAAGACGGGGATGAATTTCCAAAGCTAAAATTTTCACTTCATCCTAATCATAACGATTATAATTTAACCACCGATGAAGGGGGGGATGAAGAATTTCCAATAAATATAGATTCAAGGCATTCACTTATTCCTAATCCTAAGGATTATGAGAGCATCAGTGAGGAAGGGGAGGGGCAGGATGAAGAAATTCTAGTGAATACAAATTCAAAGCTTCCACTTATGCCTAATCCCAAGGATTATGAGAGCACCAATGAGGAAGGGGAGGATGAAGAGTTTCTTGCAAATGATAATTTTAGAGACACAGATCTGAATATTGCATTTTCTCCAAGTGACCATTTCAAAGACACTCATGGTGATGAAGAATTGAATCCTCCCAGAGAAGAATTTGAAAGCATGGGTCAAGATAGTGAAGAATTTCTTTTGAGTCAGGGTTACAAAAGTGTCGATGATTCTTGTGAAATTTTTTCTTCAACTGATGATGGTAAAGAATAATTTTCACGCAATGATGTTGATGAATTTCTTAACTATGTTGAGGATGATGATAGTGGAGATAATATTCCTCCTAATGGTGATGAAACTACTTTTACAAAGGATGATGGAATGATGAAGCCGTTGCAAGCAAATATTGCAACTAGGAGTAGGAGTAGACCTTTTCATATCAATCCAAAGCATTCCAGTTATACAAGGGCGAGGAAAAAATATCTCACGACAAGAAGTTATGTCGTTCATTTGATTTCAAGTGAATGTTGTCGAAGGGATTGCTTGAAAAATATGGATTTCAACTTTACTTTGGAGAAAAGGAAAACATATATGTCAATGAATAAAAGCATGCAAAATTCATATTTAGTGGGTTGCATGCAATCTACACTAGCGGGTTATGATTATCATATTGGAAATGTATTGCTTTGCAGAAAGGCGTTCAAAATGTTGTATTCAATTGGTAATTGTCGTTTGTCAAGAATCTAGGATAGATTGGAAAGGGATCCCACATATTTTTCAGAAGCACGTTATAAACGGGAGGTGGGACCGTTTGCAAATACTGCTAAGACATCGATGAAAGACTTATTTTCAAATCATGGAGAGTGTATGCCAAATAAAGACACAATACATATTCCAGATAATTTCTCGAGATGAGAAATATTCATGTTATACAAAGATTATGCAAAAGTTGTTGAAGGAACTAGTAATTTTATTACATATTCTTATTTTACAAGGATATGGAAAACTGAATTCAACAATGTTCGTATTCCTAAGAAGATAAGGATGGGGATTTGCAGCACATGTGCTTCTCTTAAAGAAAAAAGAGATAAATGTCAAGGGTAAAAAAGAGGTATGTGTTCAAAACATTGTTTTTTAAAATTTAATACTTATCAACTATGAAAATATATTTATTCATATGTTTCTTTTATTTTATGTATAGATTCTGTTGTCAAAGAACTTCAAGACCATCGCAATCAGCAAACAAGTGAAAGGAAAAAGTTGTATAAACATCAAAAGAAGTGTTATGATCATCCAAAAAAATATCTGGGATTAATAATTGATGGTATGGACCAAAAGAAAACACTTCTTTCACATTTTGTCTGCACACCAAAAAAATTACAGGAGGAAATTTTCATTCAGTTTCACTTGGTTGGTTGTAATGTATTTAATGAGAAAATGTTTCCAAGAGTTTTCTTCACAACTCCAAATATTCACAATGATGCAAATCTGACCATAACTATAATCCATGATGTGGTTACTCATTGGTCTGGGATTATTCCTCAAGTTTTGTATTTACAATTAGAAAACACAAGTCGTGAGAACAAAAATCAAGTTTTTTTTGGGTATCTAAACATGCTCGTTGAATTGGGGATTTTTAAAAAGATAAAGGTTGGTTTCCTTCTTGTTGGGCATACTCATGATCATATTGATCAAATGTTCAGTCATTTTTCAGTAACATTGAAGAGGAAAGGTGTTAGGAGCCTGCCATCATTAATTGAATGTATTAAGAAATCGTACATTCCAGAGCCTGTTTTTCATGTGTTGGAAGAAAATATTGACATGCGAAGGTTTATTTTTGGATCGCATGGTGAGGAGAAATGCATTGAACAACTTAACGACATTAGCTTCCAGCATCAATTTCGTATCAAAAAAGTTGATGGGATAACACTTATATGGGGCAAGAAGTATTCAACTATTGAAGAATGGGGACCATCATCAGGTTTAGCATTTTTTAAGTTCATTCCAGAGCGTCCAATGTTTTCATCAAAGATATTGTTATTACAGTCAGTTTCTGAACTCTATAATGCACGAAGGCAGAAGAGAGACATAAATTATTCTAAATGTCTAGAGGAAATTAAAAAATGTATTAGAGATACATATGAATACTTCAATGTTGCTAATTCAGTTTGGTGGGAGTCATTTTTCAGTAATCAAAGTGATATGATTTCAAGATCAATAAATGGGGATACGCTTTTGAAGACTCCTTTTTTTTTGCCACAAAATATGCCAAATGAACATGAACATCAGGAAACACACAATGTTGAACAACAACAACCTCAAGCTATTATTAATTCGCCACAGGTAGAGGAAAGAGAAATCTATATTGGTTCTAGAAGATCACGTGCACAACGTGAAGCCATGGAAGACTTTTACAGGGGTTCTATGTAGAATCTTAAGGAGGGTTGCATGATAACATTGTTAGAAGATGAAGATCCACTTGGCTATCCATTTTGGATTGCCAAGGTTATAAAGGTCACTAATGAAAATGAAGAGATTACAGCTGTTGATGTACATTAGTATGCCACAAGTACCCACCCTTTCAATGGTGTATACAAGCCAGAGATGGTAGTGGAAAAAAGAATTGGCAGAAAGAGAAAAAGAAAGGGCACAAATATAAATCTTCGCCGCACAGATGTCTTAAAATTGGAGAATGTTGACATACTTGTGTATGACTTCAATTTGACAAAGAGAGGAACTCTTCGGTTGCAGACCATAAATATTTTGAAGAAATTGCTACCAGAACAATTATTGTTGAGATGGGACTCTGTAGAATGTAGACGTAGATCTACAAGACTTTTGAAATCTGAAATGGTGGGCATGCATGTTGACTCAGATGGAGCACTAGTTGATGAAAGAGAAGAATATGGATCATCTTCATCTGCATCAAGCCATTCATCTGCAGATGTAGATTATGATGGTGTGCCAGAACCTATGACTGATTTTGAATAACTATCTAAGACACTTTTATATAATTGATGTTTGCATGGTAACTTGAAATAAAAAGTTTGACTTCCATCTCATTTTTCATGAAGTTATGAGACATTTCTATGTTTGTTGGATTATATGTTTTAATTATGAAGAATTCATCTCTTTAGAATATCGACAATGCAACAATGAATTACAAAAATAATTTATGTTATATACAATGTACCAATGTTGATATTTTAATTATAAGTAAAATAGAAAATAGAAACTAATGTTGAATTTTTAGATTATGCAGTGATATTACCATGATATTATGTATTGTTACCATTTGGTATAAGATACTTTTAAAAGTTTTAATAATTATATGCGTCATTGAAACATAACACTTTGTTTTGATGATTGATTTTTAGGTTTTGGTTGAAATTATATTTAAATTTGTCTTATGCTAAGATTTGAAAAAAGATAAGTTTTTATCCTTTAAAATTAAAATTACTCTTACTTGTTTCTGTTCAATGATAATTTTTTTATTTACTTGTTCATTTTTTTAAATTGTTAAGTCTTATAACTTCTCCATAATTTCATTGTTCAAGTATGTTGAACACTTAAGATTGAAAAACTTTAGATTTACAACTTGTCATTAAGGTTTTTATGCGCTACGAAATTTTATCTTTAAGGTTATGGTTGACAATAATTACAATTTTGGGGTTGTTTAAAGTCAAGATATTTTATGTTTAACAACATGGATGAAAATTGTTCGAAATGATAAGCCCTTTAGACCTGTATTTGTTTATCTTTAACATCATCTATCAAAAATGTTAGAAATTTACGATTTTAAAAAATATCCTAATATGTTGTCTTTAATTCCATTGTTAGAAGTGTCAAAATTATGACATTTTTTTTTTTTTGTTATTCCAGCATCAACTGGTTTTGTTTTGAGTGTGTTTTTTCAATCCTTTTTTCAACAAACAATTTTGTTTTTAGCATAATTTTATAAAATGTTGAAATTTGACCTTCAAAAAAAACCAAGTGCATTCTCGAAGACACACTTTTTGTTTTTGGGGTGTTTTTTCATGTTTTTTGAGACTTTTTGGGCTAGAGTTCCCGTTTTGAGGTCAGGTTACCTATTTCATCGGTAAGAGTGTTTATTATTTTATAATTTCCTTAGGAGGCCCATTTAGACTTCAAAATTTGCCTAAATTGGACGAGCTCCCTGGGACTCCTGACATTCAAATCAGTGAGCTCATTGACGAGATAATGATCTCTGGGAGGTTTGTGGAATTTGGAGTCTCTCGGACATGAAAAATGTCCCTCCCGCAACCCTACAAACATGGGTAATATCTTTCAAGCACAAGTCATAACATTGTCAACTTCCCCTTATAACTACATGGGGCACTCCCGCGTGTGGTGGGATTATTACGTCTGTTGGGTTGGCGACGAGGGCTTCACCAAGTCATGCGCCTTCTGGTATATACCTTACCTATACTCCATTTGAGTGGACGACTTGTTTCCTTATTGATCACTGGTTCTTACGTTTTATGTTGTTGTCGTATTTACTATCTCCCGGGCCTCTATTCCTCATTCCAATTATTTTTGGGAGGGTCAATGTTTTTCGTTCTCTTCCTCCATAGTACAAGAATGGAGCCATCCTTTGAATTGGTGGCAGTTAGGTCAACCTCGTCGTTTCAAGGTTCAAACCCAACATGGATATCCTTCAATTGTCTGGTCTTGGTGTGTGGACTATAGTACCCACGTTTGTTTTCTATCTGGTTTTAATAGGGTGCTTTGGATTCCTAAACAAATTTTTTCAAGTCACTCAGACTTCCTTTATCCTCAGTCTTAGCTTCGTAACCTAATACGCCCAAGTCACTCAGTCTTGTGTTTTTCTCTCTAGGGTCCTCTCTTGTTTGAATTGGGTAGGACTTCAGGGTGGTCAATTTTCCCAACCACTCCTTACATCTTTGTGGATGATACCTCTGTAGTGGGGTTCATTGACTCTTATTAACATAAATCCCTTGCTTGGTTTGCATCTGTCTTATGGTCATTTCTCTGGTGTGTATTACTATTGTCATTGTTCCCTTATGGCTCCTCAATGAAGAATGCCAAGTCGCAGAGGTGGAATGACAGGATCCTCTTCCTCTCGTCGACGACTCTTTGGGTGGGAGTTTGCGAAGAATTTTTTTGACTCAATCCATTTGGAAGTAAGGAAGGAGATTATCCTCCTTGAATCAAAAGAATTAGGTGAAAGGACTTATTTTTCTAATTCAGAAGTTGTTGGGGATTGCCTCAAATGGACCCTAGATCCGAGGAGATTTAAGAAGCATCGACTTCATTTTCTACATTCCATAACATTGCATCAGCAGATGGAGACCTTGTTTCGTATGGTTCTTTGAGACAAACATGTATACAACTACAAATTGTTTACCGTACGAGAAGATATTAAAAGGATTCTTCAAAAATATGATTCAACCTTGATGACATTGGGACCAGATTAGCAAAGGTGGAGAAATTTGTAGTCTCTGTCTCGAAGACTAACTTAGCAGAGCAAAATGATGCCCATACTGTCATCAATGTCCCGCCACTAAATGTTTCATCTTTAGCAGCCATCTCCCCCATAGGCAAAGTCTTCATCCCTCTATTTGGTGATTATCTCATATCAAAGTTTTTTAATGGGTTTTGCAATTGTTATTCGTACATGGACATTTGGCACAGTGGTATGGTCTCTATGGTGTTCTCTTGGTTCTTTCTCCAGAGCTTCGAAGGTCTTTGTTTTGTTCCAACAAACGTATCTCCCTTTTGTTTAAGGCTCAAGGGAACAACTAACTATGTGTATTGAGGCCTACTTTGCTAGCTTTTCTTGTCATCATCTCCCTTTTTGTTTAAGGCTCAAGAGGACAGCTATTTGTGTTGAGGCCTACTTTGCTAGTTTTTCTTGTCATCATCAATACCCCTGTAATGCTTCGAGGCATTGGTGGATATATCTAATAAATAAGGAAATTGTGCTCTCAATTTGATCTCTATCGAGAACATAACCTCAAATATTATTATTAAAAGTTTATATGCAATAGTATAAAAAACCATCAAAAATCTGGTCCTAAATTTTGTCTTCATCTATTACTGAATCTACTGGTAAGTGCCATCTCGACATCTTTATTTGTTAGATAATATAGTACACAAATTCCTAATATTATTTATCATAGTTTCTATTCCAGAAAACACTTTGGTAGTGAAATTTATTTGTTGATTCGAAGGAATCATCTTTTCCTAGACTTATGATTACTAAAATTTAATGATCCTTAAGAATTCAGGGAACCTTGCATTTTCTTTTAGACAGTTTGTCAAAGGACAGGCTGCATTAGAGATCTATTATATGTATCATGGAGGAACAAATTTGGGTCATTCAGCAGGAGAATAGCTATGACTATGATGCTTCCTCTAATGAATATACCTGAATGGGATCACCTTAATCAGCTAGATAGGCAAAGCCATTAATTCATTAATGTGAATCCCAAATACACATCTTCTAGTCCTCAACCAGACGTGCATGGTTACTGGGTGAGACCAGAAATATGTTGAACATTTCTCGTTAAATATAAATACCAAGTATGAAGCTACGACTGAGTTCAATGGAGACTCGGATTATTTTCCTGTGTGGTAGGTCAGCATCTGCCTTATTACAAAAATGTGGCCTTCTACACTGCAACAAATGGTTCCTAGAGCACTTATGTATAAATGAAACCAACACATTAACCATTGTCAGGATCCAATTCTGCGAAAACAAAGGATTTTGGAATGATAATGTCAAATTGGAGTCGGCGTATAAATGAAGCCAACAGATTAACCATTGTCAGAATCCAATTCTGCGAAAACAAAGGATTTTGGAGTTGGCTGCATAAGCAAGAGATTAGGTAAGGATTTAGTTGAATAGAAGACTTCGGTCACTAGTTCAACCGATTTCCCATGCGCAAAACTTATTGTCAAACCAGGAGGTAACTCCTCAAATCATAATGTGTATTAGCTGAAGAATGCATATGTATTTATACATGGAGGTGAGGCTATTGGGATTCATCTCCCAATGACTCTTGGCCTTCCTTATTTCCTAATATTAAATAATATACAATATTACATGTGCACACCCATCCCATAGGATTAGGTGTCAACATTCCCCCCTTTAATCCGAAGGGATGTTGGTGAGTCCAAGCATCGATCTAAACTTTTCAAAGTTTTCTCTTCCAAGTGCTTTGGTGAAGATGTCAGCGGTTTGCTCATTTGTGGAACAATGATGTAGATGGATGGTTTTGGCCTGAACATGATGTCGAATTAGATGGTACTTTGTATTGATGTGCTTTGTTCGATCATGGAACTTTGGGTTCTTGGCCAACTTTATTGTAGAAGTGTTGTCGATCATGAGTGGTGTGGAGTACATTTGTTTCTTCTGCAAATCTTCCAGGATTTTCCGGAGCCACACAATTTCCTTTGTTGCTTCAGCTGCTGCCACATATTCTGCCTTGGTCGTGGAATCTGCTGGAACTGACTGTTTGCGTGATCTCCATGAGACAGCTCCTGATCCAAGACTCATGGTGTAACCTGTAGTAGACACCCCTGTTTCTTTGTCGCCATCAAAGTCTGAATCAGAGTATCCGGTCAAGATGAAGTCGCCTACCCGTGTATATTTGAGTCCAAAGTCTTGAGTCCCCTTCAAGTACCTTAGCACTCTTTTTGCAGCAGACCAATGTCCTTCACAAGGTTTTTGCATGAACCTTGAGAGGATTCCAACAGCAAATGAAATGTCAGGTCTGGTGGTGGTCAGATAGATAAGACTTCCTATAAGTTGTCTATACTTAGTTGCATCCTCAAATTCCTTCCCTTCAATAGATGTAAGCTTCAAGTTTTGTTCCATTGGAGTGGTTAAGGGATTACAGTCATCCATGCTAAATTTGTTCAAGAGATCTCCAATGTACTTCTTTTGAGAAAGAAATATGAATTTAGGATGTTGATTTACTTCAATACCCAAATACTAATGAACATAACCCAAATCAGTCATTTCAAAACCTTTCTTCAACTCTTTCTTCATTGATGCAATATAGCGCTCATTGTTCCCTGTTATCAAAAGATCATCTACATATACCACAAGATATACAACTATTTTTCCAACTTTCTTAACAAACAAAGTTGCATCATCAAGATCAAAATGTTTGAAGTCAAGTTTCAGAAGATGCTCGGTCAATTTCTCATACGAGGCTCGTGGTGCTTGCTTGAGGCCATACAAGGATTTTATAAGCTTGCAAACTTTGTGTTCTTGACCCTTTACCACAAATCCTTCTGGCTGGGACATATAAACTTTCTCCTTTAGATCTCCATTCAAAAATTTTGTTTTTCCATCCATCTGATGGACTTTCCATCCATTCTGAGCTGCCAAGGCAAAGAGAGTCCGGATGGTGGTCCATTTTGCTGTGGGAGCAAAAGTTTCTTCATAATCGACTCCTCCTTTTTGTGCAAAACCTTTTGCCACAAGCCTGGCCTTGTGCTTGTCAAGTGAGCCATTTGCTTTATACTTGTTCTTGTAGACCCACTTACAGCCAATTGGTTTCGTTCCCAAAGGCGGATCAACCAGCTTCCAAGTGCCATTCTTTATCAAGGCATCATACTCCTTTTGCATCGCTTCTTTCCATTCATCATGAGAAGTGGCTTCTTTGAAGGAATTTGGTTCATGATCTGTAGACAAACTCAATTCACAGTTATAAGCAATATCCATATCAACAGGAGAATCATAATTATCTACATCACCTTCGATTTGTTGAGTGGAACCTCTTGTTCCTGTTTTTCCAACCTCATCAGGATGAACATTCTCCAGTGTCTTTGTCAGCCATTTGGGAGGAACTTTCTGAGATGGCCCAGGCTGGTCATTTGACTAAGTTGGGATTGATTCAAGATTCAATCTCCCAATTCTGTCAATCACATCATCCAATGTGTCATCCGTGGTTGTTTCTTCATGTGGGGGAGAGAGTGCTTCAGGACATGATTCCATAGTTTTATTCAATATCTGAATCCCCCCTTCAAGATGTGGAATCACATTATCAAATTCTTGGAAGGACTTTGCATGTGTGAATATATCCAGGCGATCAAGTTTCCGCTCAACAACCTTGTCACTCTTGGAAGATTCAAGGAATATGACATCTCTTGCTATCACAAACTTCTTATTTGCTTCATCGTAGAGACGATATCCTTTGGAGGTATTGGAGTACCCCAAGAAGATACATTTGCGACTTCTAGCACCAAGTTTGTTCCTTTGACCCTTGGGTATCAAGGCATAACAGGTGGACCCAAAGACCCCGAAATGCTTTACCGAAGGAATGTGGCCATGCCACATTTCAAAAGGAGTTTTGTTTCTAATTGAACTTGAAGGACACCTATTCTTTATGTAAACAACACATAGAACTGCATCAACCCAAAACATCAATTTCACATTCTTGAAAAATAACATGGAGCGAACCATATTTAAGATAGTTCTGTTCATTCTTTCAGCTACACCGTTCTGTTGGGGATTATATGGCACAATTGTTTGATGTTTGATTCCATGTTGACGAAGATAATTTTCAAATTCGTTTGAAGTGTATTCTTTTCCATTATCAATACGTAGAGAGCCAATATGTGTTTGTGCATCATTTTCAATCCATGCATGAAAATTCTTGAAAGTTTGAAAAGCATCAGACTTATTCTTCAATAAGTAAATCCAACACATTCTGATTTGAGGAGTTACCTCCTGGTTTGACATGGACAGCGTATTATAATATGGTTTGTATATAAAATGGACAGCGTATTAATATGGTGGAGGGGCGGAATAAAACGCTGGAACAATGCGTATTGAAAGTGGAAAGGCGGTATTGGTTGTATCAAAGAGCGTTGTTATATATATGGGCGGTATTCAAAGCAGCGTGGAGAGGGAGCTCCAGTCGGAGTTATGACAACGTTGTATCATATGCCAAGGGCGTGGGTGTATGCAGCATGTTAAAAATGGAGGGCGGTGTGTATTGGACAACGCGGAGAGGGAGCGATATATCACAGGTATATATGCGCAGGAGAGGGAGCGATATATCACAAGTATATAAATCGATAAATGGTATGACAGCGTGGAGAGGGAGCGTTGTATGTTAAATGGGAGCAGTATATGCGTTGTATAGTGAGCAGTGTATGAGAGGAGGGACATGAGGAGGTAGAGGGTGTGCGCAAGTATGAATGGGGAGAGATAGCAGGTAGGGGAAGGGGTGAGGGCGAACGCAGGTCGTGAGGGAGTGAAGGAGAAAGGGAGGCCAAGAGGCCGTTACAAAAAACTGGAATGGGATCTTTGCAGGACTGCAGAGGGGGCTGCAATTTGCAATTTTTCAGGAACTGCAGGATTGCAGAATCTTCAGGAGCTGCAGGAGCTGCAAATGTCAGAGCTATGCAGAATAACAGTATAGCAATAAGTAGGAGCAGCAAAAACTATTATTAAAAACTAACTGAGCAAAGGAGAGGGAGTTACACCACAGGCAGAAATGTCAATAGTGGGACTAGCTCTGATACCATGTCAAACCAGGAGGTAACTCCTCAAATCAGAATGTGTATTAGCTGAAGAATGCATATGTATTTATACATGGAGGTGAGGCTATTGGAATTCATCTCCCAATGACTCTTGGCCTTCCTTATTTCCTAATATTAAATAATATACAATATTACATGTGCACACCCATCCCATAGGATTAGGTGTCAACACTTATGGAGCGTGCAATCAAACAAAACCAATAAGTTGCATTATATCTTCGGATAACACACTTCCATACATAAACCACCAGAGATCGCAACGCATACACAACTTCAACCACACATTTAAGAACCAGTTTAGGCTTTTGACAAAGGAACGAAACATTAGTCACACGACAGATCCCACATCATAAAATTGTAAACCTAGTTATGCCATTTATTCCACTCTGTATTTGCTTTGTGGGCTTCATATCTCAAGTGAGAAAGAAGCCTCCAAAAATTGGCTTATGCCGCTGATGGTGGCCAACACACGGTATTCTTTAGTAAAAGGCGAAAGAATAGTTCGCTCTGTGTTGACCACACGGCTCCGTAATTTTGAATTTCAATCGCCCGCTTATTTGTAGTCTCTCCTCTGTCTATTACTATTCTCACATTGAATGTGGGACAATTTATCACCCTACACACCTCACTTTTATTTACTCATAAATTGATATTGCTAGTAAATTTGTACACGTAAAATACAAAGCAGCGCATCTGATTCAAAGAGATTCAAACCAAGTATTTATGGGTAGTAAAATGTTTAATAATATTCAAAGAGATTCAAACCAAGTATTTATGGGTAATAAAATGTTTAATAATATTGTCTTAATTAACATTTCTTTAAAATTTAAAGTTTAATTATAAGTCACATTTTATTTATTTTATAACATATCAATTAATTTAGTTTAATTTAATAATATAAATTAAATGGTTAATGAATATGGATAAATATTAAAATATTTACTTTATTATATGTCTTGTATTTTCAAAAATTTAAAAATGTTATAACTAGCAATTGCTCCTAAAGGTGGAAAGATACACAGAAGGAATTGAACATGCCTATAATGTTACTACAAAAATGTTGCAACAAAGGAAAGATAACAACCTAAAGGGTGTGGAATTGAGAGGAAGAGATGTGTTCAGGCTTGCAATAGTCTCACACTTGTGTCGATGTCTCTCTCATAGATGTTGCTCGAACCACTTGGCTAAATTATTTCTTTTCAATCATACCACTATGTCAAAATCTTATATACATATTATATCCAAGCTGTAACATGCAAGGCAATGAGGAGAAACATTGCCATAGGTATTTGTGGGCACTAGCGCTCAAAAAATGTAATTGCACAAAGGAAATGACTAAAGTCAATGTGTATTGATAATGAGATTAAATAAAGAACATTTTTCACTCGAGTGAACTTTAGATTCCAAGATATTCTGCAATCAACATAAAGAAGGGGGTTTGTTTTAGAATTTAGTTATCTTCTTTTAAAAAATTTAAATTAATTTGTAGCCATTAATTCTAGTTTTAAATTTAATTTTTTTGTAGCAAAGATTTGTTGAAATTGCATATTTATTTGGTGTAGTTTACACGATCCAAGTGTCCAAGTAAACTTTCAAGGAATTGTATCCGTTTATGCATTCAAAATATAGTTTTTAAAATGAAAAGTTACACATGCTACATGCATATATAGAACGGAGTTGTCTTTAGTGCAACTTTTTGGAGTTTCTGGTACCGGAATCAAGTGAAAAAATTTGAGTTGAAATCGTGATTTCTGTTATTTAAACTGGTTTTTTTACTCTATATATGGATTCAACACCCTGAAAATCCCCTAAGGCACTTCGATTGTGCAAGGTTACCCATCAAACTTCTGTTTTCAATGAATTGCTGTCAGATTTTAGAGAAATTAGACCGGAAAAATCCATCATAAAATCCTTCAAAAATTCACACTAAAGACAACTTGTATATAGAACCAATATAGATCCATTTTGAACAGGATTAAATTTCTTGAGGTGCATATTTTTTGTTCAAGTTTTGCACTCTAAAAGAGGCCCCATAGACTATCTTTAGCCTTGTGGACATTAAAATTTTCTTTCTTTTTTTTCTCATCTTTCCAAAACTAATTATGGTGATCCATTTTGAAGATGATTAAATTTCTTGAGATGCATGTTTTTTTTTTAAGTTTTACACTCTAAAAGAGGTCTCATAGACTATATTCAGCCATGTGGACGTTAAAAGTTTCTTTCTTTATTTCTCATCTTTCCAAAACTAATTATGGTTGCCTTTGCACAACTCGTGCGGGTCCCACAATAACAAGTGACCATGTAATTTAATCCAATTAAGAAGTCTTTATGTCAAGGATGGTCATTCCTAAACAAAAAAAATCCCAATAACATCACGATTTAAGGTGGGACTTTATCATAATTAGTTAAAACAATTTTGTGTGGGAGTTATCTTAAGAATCCCCAAAGCTGAATTTCGATACAAACTTGACCAAAAATTTAGATATTTTTTTTGTTATATAAAAAAATTGGTTATGTTATGATCTAGTTGTAAATTGGTTGAAAAAATTAGAATTAAACCTATATAATTTTTCAATTAAACATTTTTATATCATTCTACGTAAAAAAATCCCTTAAACACCGAAATCTTTAAAAATACATAATTTAATGTATTATTAATATGTTAGCATCAAGAACTATAAAACTTCTTTTTTTAATCAACTTTAATTTAAGGTGTATGTTCCCCACAACATAGTAGGTATCATGGATTTTAAACAGGAAGCTCCATAACCACATCCTAAAAATAAATATATTTAGTTTTTATTTATGGTATATAAATAAATATTACACATTAAAATCATATTATAGTGATGCATATTTATTTATTATGTCTCAGTAATTTAAATATGTAATATAATTGTAAAAAGTAAGGTTATTAAATTTTTATTAATATAAATATTTAAATGTGCAATTTTTTAAAATAATGTTAACTAAAAATGAATTTGTTTAACTGCAAACTTTTTATAAATAACTTATAAAATAACTATATTTAAAAAAATAAAATAAAAATAAAAATAAAATAATAAAATAAAATAAAAATTTATAATATATTTTTTAAATGGAAATAGTTAGTTTAAATGAAAGTGAGTTATTTAATTCATGTGATAATTTTTTTATCACTTGAATGTTAACATTGTTAATAATTTTGTTATTATGCTTTACTTTTTTTTTAATAATGAGTGAGTAAACATTTTTCCCATTTGTAATTTGAAACAATAAGTAAACACTCCTAGCTCTTGATTTGAAGGAGTACCTACTAGGTATATGATATGCATTTATAGTTTGGAAAATTTTCACATTATTAAATTGTTTATTTTACATATATTTGTTTTATATGTGGAATGGAGAAATTATAAATCTCAATTTCATATTAACAAGGTATAAATATAAATGAGAGAAATTATATATATATAACACAATAACAACTACAATATTCAAAGTTGGTTGCAATTCAAAATTGAGAACGATAATTAGTGCAAAGTATAGAGAATCATGAAACTTTTGGAATAAAAATTATGCGTCAATAGTAATAATAAAAAGTATTTTGGTATACAAAAGTGAAAATTGTGGGCGACTACTCTAGGTCGAAGCCTCCCCTATGGAATCCTAAGGTTTCTGCAACCCTGCAACGGGAGCCGTCAGGGCTCTTCTCTACTCTCACAGCGACATCACACGACTCTCGAAGTTCTCCCTCATCGCCTAATTCTGCACTCCGCTAATGGCAACCCCAATGGGAGGGGTGAGCACCCCTCCCCCTCCTTAAAATTCCCCTTTTGACACCGCCAATACGACTCTAAATGAAAAAAACCCGCCCTCTGACTCCGTAAGGCCATGGGTTGATCCAAACTTTGAGCATAACGACAAACCGAAAAGTCAAAATGCATTTACGGAGCAAAAGAAAGCTTCCTCTACCACATGCATACCGATAGCAGCCGACTGCCCGAAAATTGACCTTCTTGGACATCGCATCAACACAAAGATTCAGTATATGAAGGATAATGCCCTCATTGGTAAATTTATAGGCTTCTGGCCTACTGAGATTGCTCTCCAAGGTTGGATCGCTTCGAAATGGAAACCAAAGGGACATGTCACCCTACAGCTTGGACCAAAGGGCTTCCTCAACGCCATTTTCAACTACATTGAGGATAGAAATCGTATCTTGGATGGTGGTCCTTACTTTTTCAACTCAACAAGCCTGTATCTGAGAGATTGGGTTGAAAGGTTCAACCCAGACAAGCAGGACTTTAACTGGGCACCAGTCTAAATCAGAATGTATTCATTGTCGTTGGAATACTAGGATGAGGAATCCTTAAAAGACATTGGAAATGGACTGGGAGAGTTCATCAAGATAGCTGAAGAAACCAAACTCGGACGATACCCGTCTTATGTAAGGATTTGCGTCTACATGCACCTATCTAAAGCCCTAACAGATTTGGTAAGTCTCTATCATGATGATTTTGAATGGGTTCAAACCATAGATTATGAGCATGTCCCTTACGATGCAGAAAATGCCATGAACATGGCCATCTATTCAGGGATTTCCCCTTAAATCAGCCTCCTAAACCTACCCCTAGCCCTTAAAATATTGATGTTGAGGGTTTCACCAAAGTCCCCAACCATAGAAAGCACTCAAAGAAATCTAATGCCATCCCCAAAGTCTCCCCCACCGCTCCGACCAACAACAGCTTCGATATCCTTGCTAACCAACCAATCCTAGAAGGAGAATACTCGTGTCCCTCATTTGCAACGCCTAGAAATTTCGTTCCCAACCCCTCTGTCACTCCTCTGATCATCCCCACCCCCTTTGTCCCTTACTTTGACCCATAGGGATCCACCCCTCAGCCCAGTAAAGACAAGGCCATGGTCATTTGGAATCCCAATCAAATGGAGATTGATAGCAATTCTCAATCGGCTTCTCAGAAAGAAGAATCTAAGGAAGAAATGAACCAGCCTACCCACATGGATGAAGAAACAGAGAGTATCGATCTAGGGATCTGAACATCTTAGCTCTAGAGATGGCATGCAAACACAAGGAATATGACAAGATACCCCTCAGGCAGATCGATAGCCTAGAAGTAGTACTCTTTCGGGCACAACAACACAACTCTCTGGGTATTCAAGCAAGAAACCCTTGGAATGGAAAAAAGATAATCAAAGAATCAAAGAAAAGAGGATGAAGAACATATCTGCAAAGAACTATCATTGTGAGAGAAATGTTTGTCGAATCTGGGTGATATCCCAAGCTGACCAAGTTCTTCTGGCCGATCTCCCATAGTTCTCAATCAAGCTCACCTCATGGAACATTCGAGGGCTCAACAGCCCCGCCAAGCACTGAATGATCAAGAACATGATGAAGCAAGACAGACGAACTGTATTCTTCATACAGGAAACTAAATGTACCAGTACTACCCTCGACTCCATCATCACCAAGTTATGGAATGAATGG
Organism: Pinus albicaulis; assembly: GCA_034641835.2. NCBI lineage: Eukaryota > Viridiplantae > Streptophyta > Pinopsida > Pinales > Pinaceae > Pinus > Pinus albicaulis. The sequence continues at coordinate 384,195,187 of CM076578.1, read as the reverse complement.
AGTACCATAGCAGTTGATGCCTCTGGCGCCTTGGGTGGTTCAGCCATAGCTTGGGATCCTCGGATCATCTCCCTTTCTGACATTCATGGTTCTTATAATTTCATTCAAGCTTCCTTTCACTTCATAGGCTCCAACATCCATGGTCACCTCACTAATGTGTACTTCCCTCAAGCCCCTCTTCAAAAAGTAGCCATGCTCAATACCTTGGACATCCTTAACTCTTCCAATCGCCATCCTCTTTGGATTGTTAGAGGTGACTTCAACATGATCACTAAGCTTGAGAAAAAAATAGGAGGTCGATCCAAGCTTGAGATAGACAATCTCAACTTCAAAACTTTCATTCAAAGAAATTGGTCGATTGATATTCCCTTCTCTAATGGGATGCACACTTGGAACAACAAAAGATCTGGCTCACAGCAGATAGCCTCAAGATTGGACTGCTTCCTCATCTCAGACAATGCAATTCATTTGGGAGGTGACATCCATTCCTCCATACTTCCATCTATTGGTTTAGATCACTGGCCCATCCTCTTGCAGTGGCCGCTTCCAGGAGCAACTGACAATCGACCATTTTGTTTTGAACCCTTCTGGTTTCCTCAGCCGGACTTCAAAGATTTTGTCACCACTTGGTGGAGCAGTTTCACTCCACCTGCTGGCTCCAAAATGTATCAATTTCAACAAAAACTCAATAATCTCAAATACTTGCTCAAGAAATGGAATCATTCCACCTTTGGGAACATCTTTTAGCATCAGAAGGAACTGGAGCAGTAAATGTCTGAGCTACAGCTGCGCATCATTAAAGAGGGTAGATCAGATTCTCTAGCATCCCAAGAAAAGATCCTCCTCACTAAACTGGATGAGCGACGAATGCAAGAGGAAATGCTATGGAAACAGAAGTCAAGGATTCGTTGGCTCAAGGAAGGGGAGAAGAATACCAAATTCTTCCATCGCTCCACCATTCAACGATGAATGCATAACCGTATTGCCATTCTCAACAATAGTCAAGGGGGTTGGTTAGAAGAACATGAGGATATAGAAAAAGAACTCCTCAGTCACTTCAAGATATCCTTCAGGAACCTCCAGGATGTCGGCAACAAGCAATCAGCAAGATCACTCAGCACATCCCCAAGCTTATCACTGAGGAACACAATCAAATGTTACTCAAACATGTCTCCCTCCAAGAAGTTGAACAGGCAATGGCTCAGCTCAAAGACAATAAGGCTCCTGGTCCTGACGGATTCACCTCAAAAAATTTCCATTTCCTCTGGGAAAACATCAAATTGGAGGTCTGGGACTTGGTAGAGGAATCTAGAAGTATCCATTGGATCCTCCTGTCACTCAATGCAACCTTTCTAGCCCTCATCCCCAAAGAAGAGCATTCTATCACTCCAGACAAGTACAGACCAATCGCCTTGTGCAACGTCATCTACAAGCTAATCTCCAAAGTCATAACCAACAGGCTCAAACCTCTTCTCCCCGTGTTCATCTCCCGAAAATAGACGAGCTATGTGGAAGGACGACAAATCCTGGACGGGATTATTCTCACTCATGAAGTGATTCATTCTCTGAAGCATCTCAAGAAAGCAGGTATGCTCTTAAAAATATACCTCTCCAAAGCTTTTGATAAACTAAGCTGGGACTACATCAGCCAGATGCTCTTAGCCTTTGGATTTTTCCCTACCTGGACTCACTGGATCATGAGCCTCATCTCTTCCCCTTTCTATTACATACTAATCAATGGGGCTCCTTCTCCCCCTTTCACCCCCTCCTGAAGTATTCGTCAGGGAGATCCACTCTCGCCCTTCCTCTTTGTCCTCATGGCAGAAGGATTAGGTCGTCTCATCCAGCATGCAACCTCTACCCACTCTCTTCGGGGTATCTCTATCCATGACAATCATCTCATCACTCATCAACAGTTTGTGGATGATAAAATGATGTTTAGTCACCCCTCAGTTCACGAAGTCAGCACCTTCAAGTCTTTGCTGGACATATTTTCTGAAGCCTCGGGCACCACCATCAATGCTGCTAAATCTCAAATCTTCTTTTTCAATACCCCAGCCATAGCTCAATGCAACATTGCTAGACTTCTTGGCTTCCCCATAGCCACTTTTCCCTCTAAATACCTTGGAGCTCCTCTAATTGATTCAGTGATTAAATACTCCTCTTGGAAAGATCTTTTGGATAAATTAGAGGCATGTTTATCATCCTGGACCTACAGATCACTCAACATTGCCAGCAGACTGGTCCTGATCAAAGAAATCCTCCAATCCATGCCCCTGTACCTCTTTTCTGTGTTGGCGGTGCCAAAATGGGTTTTAAAAAATATCAGAAGTCTGCAATGCAATTTCCTTTGGGGAGCTTCGAGATTAAATTGAAAATGGGCATTGGTGAAATGGTCAGTTGTGTGCACTCGAAAATTGGATGGAGGACTGGGGCAAAGGGACCAACACCATAGTAACGCGGTCATGGGAGCACGTATTTGGTGGAATTGGATCTCCAAGCCTCACACTCCCTGGGCTCGTTTATGGACTTCCAAATATGCCAACAATAGACCGCCCACAGATCTTATTCGACTCATTTCTATGGACTCTGGCTCTCTCATCTAGAACGCTACCAAACAACACAGGGCTATCATCCAAAAGCATAGTTTCTGGGAGATCAGATCAGGACACTCTACTCGCTTCTAGGAGGATTCATGGCAGCAATTGCCCAAATTGGCAGACCTCTTCCAAAGACCCAAATGGCAAGCTTCTTTACAAGCTCAAGTGAACAACCAAGTTAATCTCTTATGGAAACCCCTACCCATCTTGGGCTACCGCCAATGGATCCCAGCTGCTCAATGGCAAGCGAACTGGTAGGAAGAATTATATGAGGAGACTGACAAAGAGCTAAGCAAAATAAAGATCAAATGCTCAGAAAATTCGGATATACTTCGATGGGGCCACACTCCTCAAGGTAATTTCTTCACCAGAGAAGCTTATCACTTGCTCTTCTCCACAACTCAGGAACCCCAGGACATGATCTGGACTCAAATTTGGAGACCAGGCATTTGGCCCAAAATCTCCACCTTTCTTTGGCTTCTCAACAAGAAAAGGATTCTCACCTGGGACAATCTTCTCAAGAGGGGATTCATAGGCCCTTCAAGATGCCCCAATTGCCTGAAGCACGCTGAAACTATCTCTCATCTAATGGATACATGCACGCTGGCCAACAACTTATGGGAGAATATGAACATCAGATGCAGAAGATCTAGCATAATTAAAGGTGACATTGCCAATACTATTAGAAATTGGCCTACTGGCCCTTTCAACAACAAGTTGCTCAACACTCTTTGGATCCTTCTTCCTGGGCTCCTTCTCTGGTCAATCTGGAAGGAATAGAACAGATGAATCTTCAAAAATCAAATCAATCCTTTGGATACCATCTGGACCAATCTGTGCCTCAACCTTCAAGAGACTCTGGCACTGCATCATTGGCAGGACTCTGACATTCCAAATCAGCGTCCATAAAGCATCATCTGGGCGAATTGGCACCTTTCCATCCCCAATTTCCCTTTGAGTACCCGCACCCCCTCCAATCATCCAGATACGCCCAACTCATGGATCCCCCTACACGTGGACTGATCAAGATGAATTTTGATGGAGCCTCTAAAGGAAACCATGGTGCAGCTGGTTTTGGTGGCATCTTCAGAGACTCAACAAGGACCCCCCTTGGCATATTCTTTGGCTCAATAGGCTGGGACTTAAACAATTCTCCAGAATTTGAAGGCCTATTGCAGGGGCTCTTTCTAGCTCAGGAGCACAATTTTTTCCCCTTAGAAGTGGAAGGAGACTCTCAAATCATCATCCATGCGGCCACTCACCTCCTCTTGGGAGCCTCCACCTCCAAGTTATCAAAGATTTGGCGTCTTGCAGTGAGGTTTGATCAAATTGAACAATGGCTTAAGACTCATCGGGCCATCTCCTTCAAGCATGTCAGACGCTCTGCTAATAAAGTAGCAGATCTCCTAGCCAACAAAAGAGTCAAGCAAGATCTCTCTCTTTTCTCTAGCCCTCTCTTTAGTACCAATGATGTTTCTCTCATTCAGGAATGCACGCAACTAGTGCAAAATGAAGTTATGCTCCTGGATGCGGGTGTTTAAACCGAGATAGGAGCTGGCAGCCCCACTGCTTGACACGTGGCCTAGCAACATGGCCACGCATGGAGCCTGTCCTGCAGCCCCACTGCTTGACACATGGCCTAGCAACATGGCCACGCATGGGGCCTGTCCTGCAGCCCTTAATTTCTCTAGCTGCTCGCCTCAAGTTGACATTACTACCTCTACCCTTTGCCTTAACGCATGTCCAATCCGCAGCCCTGAGCTCTTCTTCATGGCATCGCGCCCTCCTTTGTTTTCATTCTCTTCATGTCGCCTTTGATTCTCTGTTTTCTCTGCTCCGAGTTCCCCCTTGCCATCAGAGACGCATTGTGACCTCCACCTTTTGTTATCCTCGACGCCTCATCGCAGCTGTGGTCCTTCTGTCTTGCAGCCTCTAAATGCCAACCTTAACGCCCACTCGACCTCATCGCCTCCACTAGCTAGCCTCCCTCACACTCATTCCTACTCCAACATGTCGCGGAAGCATAGAATGTGTTGTCGCCATGGAAGAGGTCGGGGCCAGTCCTCACGCCCGCCCATCTCCATTCACTCTGACAGTCGCTTCCCGCCTCCTGAAGACAATTCAAATCATTTCCATTATGATTGCTCCCTTGACAGACCTCGACTTACAACCACCATCACTGTCAGCTTTCAGGAGGCGCCTTCAAGCTCTGCTGGGTAAGGTTCTATAAAACGTCCCAAGAAATCTACAATTTCTCTAACACCTCCTCAACACTCTCGGAAATTCGAAGCACTACTGATCAAACCAGAAGCACACCACTCCATCGGCGAAGGCAACAGAGGTGGAAGTCCAGAACGCTCGGTGGGTGAGAAGAGGAAAGGCAGCGCCAGCCTTGTGCGCACTGCCACCACCCCAAAACCCACCGCTCAACACTCGAAGAAAGATGATGATTCTTCTGATGATTACAGGTGTCTTATCGTTGAGGAGCCACCGCCACAGCCTCATGACACTCAACATGACATGCAGCCACAACAATGAGAGGTTTCCTCTCTCTTTTTTGTTTAATTTATCTGATATCATGTATTTCCTGAACAATTTGGCAAACTCTTGGTCTTTTCTGGTTAATGTTGGTTTCCCTACTAAGGGCAGCGATTTTTGGGCCGGTTTCCCCATCTGGGGCGGTCATATTTTTGTATTTTTGAACTCTGCTCCCTCCGAAATTGGCTAGCATAGCAATTCCGAAGGCAAGCTTTGACCTGTATATTATGTTCATATTAATAGAATAGTATAATTTAGAAAAAAAAAAAAAAACAACAACAACAACAACAACAATTAAGAGTGTGTTTCTTTGGTAAATGTTATAGGTTCAAATTCAAAGAAGATATATATATATATATATATATATATATAGCTTTATAATTTTTAAATGAAAAAATTTCAGATATCAATTTAACATCTAATTTAACCATAATCTTAAAATTAAATTATCATTATTATTATTACTCTTTTTCAAAAACGTTAAAAATAAATAAATAACAAACTTAATTTTAATTTTAATATTAAAAATTAATTAAATATATGTATCCCTACTTTATTGTGGAGATTCTCAATTTGTAAATAGGCTTTGTTATAATATCATGGGTCATTATTATGGCTTATCGATACTACATGCCCAAAAAACCATAACTCATTTCATGCAACACTTGTTCATATACACATTTTTTTAATTAATTAATTTAATTAAAATGATAAAAAAGACAACTACTTTGGAGATAAATCTCAATCATTGATTTATGCATACTACTATGAAAATTCTAAAATATTTCATGGAGATTATATCCTTACCATTGACCTAATAATTATTGATAATTAAATTAAAATTCAGAAAATCATTCCAGAATATACAAACTTATCTAAATAATTAAATTTCTTATTTTTAAAATTAATGAAAATTTTGTTAAATTTCTCACCATGAAATAAAAAGTCTATTTTTTTTAAATATATTAATTTAATTTAGTAATTAATATATGTTTAATTTAAATTAACAAAACAATATATTATAAACTTTTTGAAATTTAAATTTAAATAGAACTTTTAAAAGAATCCAAGAATCTAAAAACAGTGATTTATAATATATCAAAAATCTAAAACACAATAAAACTCTACTTCTCACTAAAATTTTGTAACCAATAATTTTCTTGACTTAAATACTCGTTGATTGATCAATCCTTAACCCTTCTAAAAGAGGGTAAAAGTTGCCTCTCCTTTACTTAAGTCGCATTGATTGCTAGCTAGGTAACATTAGACAAAACAGATGTTAAAACAACATACTAACATATGTCAAATGGAAATGAAGAAGATAGACAATGCCTACCCTGACCAATTTCAAAAAAGGACACCTTCTATATAAAAATATACATGGTTATCTAAATAATTAAATTTAAAATTTTTAAAATTAATGAAAATTTTGTGAAATTTCTCTTCATGTAATAAGATGTTTATTTTTTAAAAATATATTAATTTAATTTAATAATTAATATATGTTCCTTGACGGGGGTGTCATAAATGATGGAAAAATGGCGATGAGGCAGCGACAAAGTCTGTCCGGTCTCCACGCGCGCCCTTACCACGTAGTAATAACATGTAATAAAGGTGGGTGCCAAGGCGAGGCACTGCTGCCGATGGAAATGGTTATTAAACGCTGCATTCAGAGCTCGCCAGGAACTAGTTGGTCGAGCTAGGAAATGGTTTTGGTTTGCAGAGAGGAGAGGGTCACACAACTCTTTCATGCCTCAATGAGGTCTAGGCCTTGGGGGAGAGGCAGAGAAGCTAATTGTGACAGTGCAGTTTGGTGGGTGTTGGCAGCCCGAGTCGGCTCCAGGGATCCTGGAATGCATAGGGAGAATGAAATGCTATGCCTTCTCGTTGAGCCTCTTCATCTTCGAGGTGAGGTGCTAGTGAGAAGGGAGAGTTCAGTGCTTGCAGGCTCTAGTAAATTGTTGGTGAATTTATTTTTCTTTGTTATTGTGGGTTGGGGAATTAGGCAGGGGGGATCGTGGGTCTGGTTTGACTCGGAATTGTGGTAAGCCTCTGGCCCATCGGCTTCCTAAGAGGAGTAATTGTCTTGGAGGTCACTTTCGACCTATGGAAGCACAAGGAGCAGACTAACTAGGTGGCAGGCAAAAGGTTCGTGGTGTTTTAGTGTAAGCAAGTCAAATACTCCTCGCCTTTCACCTCCTGGGCGTGGGGAGAGGACTCTAGACATGGTAGGGGATGGTATGACTCTCAGTTATCTTCATGGGCAGTGGTCAAGTGTTGCATAGAGTTTTGGTGCAATATTTTGTTGGGAGGTACTTTCTATTGGAGTAGTGATTGGCAATGGGGGTATGCTTGGGTTTCGCGCCATAGAGGACGGCCCCGTCAAGGGGGTGGAAATCCCCAACAGGCCGAGAAGCCAGCCCAGGGTAATAGAACTTCTTCAGATTCTTCTAGAAGTCGCATCACTTAGGAGGTCGTTGTGGTCTCCCCATCCCTTATTTGATTCATGTGGCTGCACCAAAAATGTTGGAGTCCATTGCAACCCAAGTGCGGAATGCCCAGGTGAATATGGACATCCTCAGGGACCATCAGTATGATGATCATAATGAAATGGTTGCTTACATCAATGAAATTCAGTTCATCCAGGGTGAAATCTTGAAACAACTGGACAGTTTGAGACACCAACACTAGCGCACCAATGACCACCTTCACAGCCTGAAAGCGAGGGTGGAGAATATTGACTTCCATATGCATGAACATGTTGTCTATTTCACAGCTCCCCCTGTAATCCCCCCCAACCCCCCTCTGTAAAATGTTTCTCTTTGTTTTGCTTCAAATTTTGTTTACTTTATGTATGTCATGGCTTCTAAGTTGTATGAAAACAATGCATGGATTCAGTGGCTCGTGTTTCCCTCCAAGTCCAAATCTCAACAAGTCTGTTTGGTCTGAAAGAAAGGGGCATGTTGAGATGAATTTTGTACTTTGCACTTTGACGATAATAATATGACAAACATTTAAAATTATTCCTCCACTTTGTTTAATTTAAAATTTTCAGTGTTCCTATTTTTCCTTTATATCATGATTCCTACCTCACACCCAAAACTGAATTTAACATAATGGAGTCAAAATCCACAAACAAATAATTAGGTTTATAATTATTATCATGAACATCAACATTTTGTGTAATAGAAAAGAGATGCCTTATTGCTATCCTTAGTAGTTGAATCTATCAAACGCTTCAAAGCAGTAGCGATACATTGTCACGATAGAGAGAAACTCTATCTATGGGAGACGAGAAGGGGGAGTTATAAAACAAGGTGATAGAGTAGCCCATTTTAATTTACGACCATATGTAAAAAAAACTACATGATTTTGAGTTGCCTGAAAATCTTGGTATTAGGTCTGTGAGCCTACAGATAGGACAATGCCTCCTCAACGTAAAATATTCTAGATCATTGATTCCTCCTCTTGTACTTAGGTTGGTAATTTGACTTCTTTAGGATTGTCTAAACCTAATCCATTGATAAAATGGGTGGTATCAGTTATTTCATAAGTTATTTCAGGTTATTTTATCTTGTGTTTAATGGTCGGACATGTGTTCACCCCAATCATCTTTTTTTTTTTAACAAAATAGAAAAAATCATCGAAATTTTATGCAACATTAGACAAAACAGATGTCAAAATAGCAGATGGAAAAATGTCAAATGGACATGAAAAAGGTATACAATGCCTAGCCTAACCAATTTCAAAAAGGGACATCTTCGGTGTATAAATAAAATAAACTATAATTTTATTTTAAATTATTATAATAATAATTAATATATGAGCCCCTTGATCAGGGTGATTGGAAATGTAGCAATGGAGGTTGGGGGACCGCCACCCTACTACCTCCCACTGCATTTAAGAGGGGGATGGCATGGCCAACCCTCCATGCATAACACTTGCAAGATTATTCTTCATTCACTATGACGTTAAGCCTCCCATAGTTCTCTTCTCTTGTGAAACGTATTTCTACTCTCCAAAATTTACGATGTGTCTGGACTCCTTCCAAGTCACTAGTGGGATTATTTTCTTGGCTATGTAATGGTGTTAGACATGTGCACAAAGGAAAGTTTGCAGATCTATGGCGTGATTCTTAGCCTTGTTTTGAAAAGAGAACACTTCCCTATAGTGATGCAATGGCAGTGGCCTGCGATTACAAGCAAGCCAATTCAAATTTTGAGTCTAGTAGAAATAGTTGCTTGCTTGCGATGTTGGATTATGGACCAAATCCAAGATCTCGGCTTACAAAGACTTTGTGCCTCATAATTCTATAGATTACACTGGAGCTGAACGGGGAAGCTATTGGCGTCACCACCCTACACTTTGTGTTTGAAACCCTGAAAACTCTAGCAAAATGACTGATCACATTAAAGTTACAAGCTTTTCTCTTAACCCATGTTATATGTTGTTATTAATTTGAGTTTGTGAGGTTCAAGTTTGGGTATTCCTTGTTAATTTTTAAAAGGGTTCATTCTGTCCTACGCCTTGGGGTTTCTTGGTGAGAAAGTGTTTCTAACTGGAGGAGGTCTTTTGCATCTATGTTTTACTGATCCTTTTATTTGTGTTGGCTCATGCTAGACCATATTCCCTATATCTTTTGCCCTTTCATCTGTCTCACCCTGTTTAATCTCAATCCCCCTAGTTTGGGTTTGTTTGGGTTCAGTAACCTCTTCCAAATTCTTTTTTATTAGTTTAGAATTCCCTGGAAATTTATGTTTAGACACAAGGGAGCTGGTGATAGAGGACTGCAATGGCGACCACTTGACCAATCCTAGCCCCAAGAAGTCGTTGTAGTCTTCGACTCCGTTATAACTCCTAACATTCGTGAAGAAATTCGCTAGCTTGAAACTCTCGCCACTAATGACCGTTAAACATATTCCAAATCTCTAATTTTGGAGGAGGTGGCCAATTGGGTTCTTGACCTGGGTCACCCCAGTGGAAGCCAAAGCTAGTCCTTGAACTCCATAATAACCCATTGGAAAATGAAAACTCTTTTGGGTAGAGTCCTCAAAGAGAAGCATGAAAGATCATGATAACATCATTTCTTCCTTGGATGAGATCAAGTGGGTGCAATGATATCGTGCTCATGTTTGGCTAGCTTGGATGCTCGTCTGCCTAACCTTGAAAGCCACCTTCAATGTTAGCTTAAGCCATATGCTCCAACTATTACAAGTGCACCGGATCTTGCTCCAGTGACTTCTTCTTACTCTTGACCTCATGATTTGTCTCTATACAGTTATTTTTATTCTTTATGTAGCTCAATCTCAAATAGTTCTTATGGTTTTCGGCAATAGTTTTTTTTATTTTGATATACTTGCTCTTAAATTACCAATCAACAAATTTGGTTTCCCTTGAGGCATATTGAGACCGGTAATAGTATAAATTATGATGTATGGGATGGTGAATTTTGAGGTAATGCAAAATTAACTTATGAAAATAAAGAATTAATATATGAGTCAAATATATATATATATATATATATGTATGTATGTATGTATGTATGTATGTATGTATATTTATTTATTTATTTATTTATTTAGAAAAACATGTAACAAGATTCGTAACCATAAAGATTCAACACCACTTTAAGTGGTGTTGAATCTTTATGGTTAGGAATCTTGTTACATGTTTTTCTATGTATGTATGTATATTTATTTATTTATTTATTTATTTAGAAAAACATGTAACAAGATTCCTAACCATAAAGATTCAACACCACTTTACTATGACGATTCTTAACCTATAATTAGGCTTGGTTAATACCATGGCTTACTAATACCATATGCTCAAAAAATAATAACTCATTTCTATATGACATTGTTTTAATTAATCAATTTAACTAAAAAGGACAAAAAATGTATAACTACTTGTGAGACCAACCATAACCTTTGATTTATAACTGGTAATAAGAATATTTTGGAATATTCCATGGAAGTTAAATCCATGTCATCCACCTAATAATTGTTGATAGTTGAATTAAATTTTTGAAAACCTTATTCAAAATATACATTCCCTATCTCAAGGGGGCAACTCAATGGGCGATCATTGTGATATGAAGTATTTTGTCAACTACGAGATCCAAGGTTCAAATCGCCTTAGAATAACCTGGTTGGCGAAGAGGGTTGTCATAAGCCCCAGAGGTATAGAGGTAGTACCTGAAATTGACCCCATGTCACATGAGCATGGGCTAACTTATAACTACGGTTCAAATCCCCCTGGAGTAACCTGGTCTATGGAGAGGAGGATTGTTGTAGGCCCCAAAGGCATAGTAGTGGTGGTCGTAATCGACTACATGTCATGTGAGAACAAGGCCAACCCAATTATTGATTCCTACGGTACAAAAAGTAAGAAGAAGAATAAAAGAAAACAGAAGACGAAAAAAGAAAAAGGAAAAAGAGATAGAGATGTCCTAAAGATACACCTATCCAAGTAAATTATACTTATCCAATAAATATATAACTAAATTGTTATTTACTTGCATTTATTCCCAAAATAATTAAAAAGCACCCAACAATAGTGATGTCATTAAAGTGTAAATCATATTAACAACATTAAATACACTATTACTAAGTACATAATGTTGACTCATACTTCAACGGATTATAATTGTGAACCATAGTATTGGTTACAAAGTATGTAATGTTTACTCATACTTAAAAGCATTATAATTGTGAACCATAATATTGGTTGCAAAGTGTGTATATTCGCAGACATTTTTGAATTTTTTAAACCCAACTAGCGGGAAACAACATAAATCTCATTGATCCTTCATGGCAACATGTTCGAAGGAGGATTTTTCCCCTCCCTAATTTGAGGAGGAACCCTTCTAAGCATTAATCTCTAACCTCGAGAATAATTTTCATCCTAAGGAAGCTCAACAGAGATTCGTCAAAAACGCCTCAAATATTATGGCTATCACTCTTCCTCAGTGATTTCAGAAGAATGCTCTAGCCTTTACTGACAAAGCACATATCAGTAAATTCATGGGCATGTGGCCCTCTCCAAAATTTGTGGAGTAATGGGTTGACAAAACTTGGAAATCTAGCCATTTATGTATTGGCTAACGATTTTTTTCCCTCCTTTTCGAGTACAAGGATGATCTCGATGTGGTTTTCAGCAATGGTTTGTATTTCTTTAGCTACAGAGGTGCGTACTTAAATGCCTCATCTCTTGATTTCAATCCTGATGAGGATGTTCCTAAGGTTGTCCCTGTGTGGGATGAGCTCCCACATTATCCCCTCTTGTGTTGGAGTAATGAATGCCTTAAAGCCATTGGAAATGGCGTTGAGCTTTAGTAGGATAGAGCGGAGCCGAAGGGTGATCTGGACTTATGCAGGAACATAATAAAATATAGAAATACACATAAACGCAGAAATGCAGCAGAAATAAGACTTCGCTTCATTAATATCACATAACTAAAATATGCTTACAGACATAATGAAAATAATCTAGATAGGGGCGCTATTAGCTTATCTCTGAGAAGAGATGTGGCGGCTACAAGCCTTTGAAATATGTGTTACAAGGAGGCTCGAAGGCCTATTTATTATTGAGAAACAATGGAAAACCATAAACATTTAAAAACCTAACCCAAAGAGATGAAACACCAAACTATGTGCCTCGTAAGGGTAAATTGGTACATCAATTTCTCGGGGTCATAACTTTTGCATACGATCTTCGTTTTACGCACATGATACCTCGTTAGAAAGATCTACCTGAGGACTACAACTGCTAATATTTAATATTATGTCTTCGACTCTTATTCACATGGGGGTGTTTTTCCCAAAAAAAAAAAAAACATCGTTTAGGGCCTCAAAATGACTCTGGAAGTTCAGGACCCGAAAAACTACCAAAAATAGTAAATTGTGCTACAATTAAGGAAACTGAAAAACTGAAAGAAACAAGGGTGGGGATCTAAGTGGAATAGGTGGGTGGCCACTAATATCCACCTGCATCATTCCTCCCCCCTTATGAAGAAATGGTACCCATTGCGTTGAGTTCCTCCATGAGATGAGGAAACGTTTGTTGAACTTGGTCCCTGGTGAGCCACTTGCCTTGGTGAAGGAGTTGACCTGCTTTGACAAATTGATATAGTTGGATCCCCTGCTGGCGGTGTTGAGATTGCAAAAATATGATGAGCTTAGTGGAAAGAAGTTGCCTTCACTAAGTGGGCTCGCAGGCTATTTTTGGCACAAAGTCTATTTTTAGACTATGTCTATTTTTAGACATGTCAATCATATTCTATGATTTGCAGGATGCTATTTGTGGATGGTTGGTCAAGTTGGAAAAATAGATGGACTTCTATTTTTAGACATATTGGGCGGAATCTATTTTTTAGATTGCGAGTCTAAAAATAGATATGTCGAATATTATTATCTCTTAATAATATTTGGACTATAAACATTATCTTATTCTCTTGGAGCACTTTAGTTAAGTGCACAGATGTGGCACAGGAGCTGACAGAATGAATTACGCTATTCCTAAGGGTTAAGTGGAGCTATTTCATGGATACTTCAGTTGAAACTCATGTGAGAGAGTTTGCTGGAGTTGCTTGAGGAAGTTAATGGAGTTGTGTTCAGTTTAACTAAGCTAAACATAGTTGAGCTAGTTGTATCTAGTCTAACTGATTGATACACTAGTGAGAGTGGTGTGAATTAATTATTAATTAATTCACTAATTATAAACTCATTAATCAACTAAAAAATACATCAGTTAACTTCAGTGCATGGACAGTGTCAATGGAGACCAGTGAAGAGATAGGTGAAAGAGCAGTGTGACTATCAGTTATGACTATACTATTGCATGATTTGCAACAACCAGTGATTGGAGATGCCAGTGAGGATTGCGCAGTACAAGCCAGGTGGTTCAAAGTTATTTATGAGCCATTCTTCAGCATTGATTGCGCAGTAGAGGCAGGCTATCAGGTGGCAAAGATTGGAGCATGTGTTTTGCTAGATCTAGCTTGATTAGTGTGTAGAAATTGGAGATTGTACTGAGAGCTTGTGAGGAGCTTTGTATGATGATTTTTACATGATCTCTATGACATATAATATACAGATAGTTGGGGGTTTTCAGCTTTAAGCTTTCCCATAAATTACTGTGTTCATATGTGTGAATTTTTATGGTTTTAATGTGTGCATGCAATTGATTTTATTTCCGCATGTAATGATCAATGGTAGAAGAGATTCTATATTGTGCATGAAGATAAAATAGTGTGTGATCAAGAGAATCTCGGTGGATAACATATCAGTTATTCAAATTTCTACATGGTATCAGAGCGATATTGATCATTGGAGCAATTGCAAAACATTGAAGCGGTTGAGTTTTGAGTTGGTGGAATTCGAATTTGCAGTAGTGTTTTCTTGGTGTCGAAGTTGAGATGTCTTTCAACGGATTGCGATTGGAGTATGCCCTTGAGGGAAACTCGAATTATATTTCATGGAAGGACAGGATGGAGGCAGTGCTGGATGATAATGGGTTGAAGGAGTTCATAGATGCATAAATTCCAAAACCTACTTCTAGCGATGCTGCCGTACTTGATGCATGGAAAAAGAAGATAGCAAAGTGTCGAAGGATTTTGTTGGAAGGTGTGAAGGATCACATAGTGTCCAGCCTTCATGGTAAGGCTTCTCCATTCTTGATGTGGAAAGCTTTGACAGATTTATTTCAAAGCAAGAGCGACCAGAGGAAGTTGGCGCTCAAGGATAAACTCAAGAACATAAAAATGGAGAAAGGCGACAGTATGCCCAAGTACCTCACGAAGTTCATCCAATGCAGGGATGAGCTGGGAAGTGTGGGGGTGACTGTAGATGATGAGGACTTGGTGAGCTTGGCTCTCCTTGGGCTTCCTAAGAGTTGGCATTCCTATCAGGACTCTGTCAATGGTCGGGAGAAATTGCCAGGATGGGAGCGACTTTGGTCGGATCTTGTGCAAGAGGAGATAAGGCGGAGTACCAGGTACAGATCTTCATCAAAGAACTCAGATGAAGAAAATTGCGCTTTGGCTGCCAAAGCAAGGAAGGGGAAGAACAAGAAGAATGCTTCTCAATCCGGTGCGAAAGGCAAGAAGAAGGACATGTCCAAGGTGAAGTGCTTTCACTGTCACCAAAACGAACATTATGCCCCTAATTGTCCACATAAGAAGAAAAAAAAGCAGGCTGCTGGATCTGGAGCTGGAGAGGCCTTAGCCTCGTAGTTTGAGCTGGATTTTTCATTGATCGCATGCTTGGTCTCAAGTGTGATGGGTTCAGTGTGGTTTCTTGACAGTGGTGCGTCTTTTCATATGACCGGAGACAAAGATTTGTTTACTAATCTGGATGAGAAATATCTTGGAGTGCACATCAATATGGGCGATGATGGTAGATACAGTGAAACCGGTATCGGTAACATTTCCTTTGAGAGGGAGTCTGGTAAACCCTTCGTATTGAAGGAAGCGATGCATGTTCCAAGATTGAAGAAGAATCTGATCTTGGTGGCCATGTTAGAAGACAAGGGATATGATGTTGTCTTTAGCGAGGGAAAGGCTTTCCTGCGCAGTAAGGCAACTGGTGAAACCCGGAGGATAGGGGTTCAAGTTAAGAACCTTTATCAATTGCAGGTAGATGGTTGCGCAGCAATGGAAGGCAAGGCACGAGTGGTGAGCCAGGATGATGGCGAGCTGTGGCACCGGAGATTGGGCCACCTTCACCATGGAGCTTTGAAGATACTGCAGCAGATTTCTACTGGGTTTCCCAAAGGTACACTTGCGCAGTCAGATCAGTGCAACGGATGTACTTTGATAACATTTGTGAAAGCCACCTTTCACAAGAAGGATAGTCGCGCCACAACGATCCTTGAAAGAATTCACACAGACGTGTGTGGACCTTTCTCAGTAGCTTCGACAACAAAGCACATGTACTATGTGATATTTGTTGATGATTTTTCTCGTAAGTGCTGGATCTTCTTCATGCAGAAGAAGAGCGAGACATACTCAAAGTTCTTTGAGTTCAAGGTACTCACTGAGAAAGAATCGAGGAAGCAAGTGAAGGCTTTTAAGAGAGACAATGGTGGTGAATTCATCTCTGGCGAATTCAAGGACTTTTGCAGCGCATAAGAAATTCGAAGAGAACTCATAGCACCTCATAACCCACAGCGTAATGGGTTTGCGGAGCGAAAGAACAGAACGATCATGGGTGTTGCACGAGCGATGTTGCATGATCAAGGCCTTCCCATACACTTGTGGGCCGAGGCATGCAATACTGCGGTTCATGTGCAAAACCATTGTCCTCACAGGATACTTGGCATGAGTACACCCGAGGAGGCATTTTCTGGTAAGAAGTCTGATATTTCCCATTTGAGGATTTTTGGTTCACCTGTTTACATTCATGTGACGAAGGATGCCAGGAAGAAGCTGGAGCCGACTGCAGAGGTTGGGATATTTGTGGGGTACACTGATACACCCCACAACTATCGTGTGTATTTGCCAGACAGTCACAAGACTGTTCTGCGACGAGATATCAAATTTCATGAGGAGAAAGCCATGAAGTGTTCACTTGAGAGGGAGCCACACTTGCATGCAGATGAGGAGCTATTAGTTCCTAAGGATGAGTCTCTAGATGTGGATCATCCACAAGAGGAGGTTCATGGAGTGGAAGAGACCACTCATGCAGCGCCAACCATCAGAGGGCAGAAGCGCGCTACAGAAGTTGAGCGATTGGCTCAAGATGCAGAGAAGGTTGTAGGAGCACCTACATCACAACGCGGACAGAGACAATCACCTGACCGGTATACTAGATACATGGCTCTGATGAGTAAGTGTATCGTGACAGAGCCATCCTCTTTCGAGGAAGCTGTGGAGGATCCCGCATGGGTAGATGCCCTAGTGGAAGAATATCATTCGATTGTCAGAAATAGTGCATGGGAGATTGTCCCAAGGCCAGAAGGGAAATCAGTGGTGGGTTTGAGATGGATCTACAAAGTGAAGCAAGCAGCTGACGGGAGTGTGGAGAAGTACAAGGCAAGATTTGTTGCCCGAGGCTTCTCACAGATTGAGGGGATCAATTATGAGGAAACCTTTGCACCTGTCGCAAGGTATTCTTCCATACGGACGATTCTTGCTCTCTCAGCGCAGATGGGGTGGCACATTCATCAGATGGATGTGAAGACTGCATTCCTCAACGGGGTGATTGAGGAGGAGGTGTACATAGAGTAGCCCGAAGGTTCGAGATTTTCAGCAGCGAGTCGCATGTGTGCAGGCTCAAAAGAGCACTGTATGGGTTGAAACAAGCACCTCGTGCTTGGTACACACTGATAGATAGTTATTTCACCGGACTTGGATTCTCCAAGAGTGAGGCAGATCCGAACCTATACTAGATTGTGGTGGAGGGTAAGTTGTTGATCATTGTACTTTATGTAGATGATTTGATTTTGACAGGTGATGAACTATTGATACACGCATGCAAGGCTGATCTTGCAAAGGAGTTTGAGGTGAAGGACTTGGGCCTCCTTCATTATTTCCTGGGATTGGAAATTTTGCAGCGCAGTGATGGACTCTTTGTTTCTCAAGGCAAGTATGCCCGGGAGATACTGGAGAAGTTCAACATGCATGGTTGCAAGCCTATTTATACTCCTCTTCCTGGTGGTTGGAGGAAGGAGGATGCTACTTCGGCAGAGGTAGTGGATCCCACTGTTTATCGACAGTTGGTGGGGTCGCTCATGTATCTGGTCAATACACGACCCGACATATGTTATACTGTTAACCAGCTTTCACAAGCTATGGTTAAACCTACCAAGTTATTTTGGAAGGCAGGCAAGCATGTATTGAGATATCTCAGAGGCACATCGGGATATGGATTATGGTACAGACAGTCGGATGAGGTGAATCTATGTGGCTTCACGGATGCAGATTGGGCAGGGAGCCCAACGTATAGAAAGAGCACATCTGGAGGGATTTTCAGTATCAGGTTGACAGCAGTTTCTTGGTACAGCAAGAAGCAGAGATTTGTGGCACTCAGTTCAGTAGAGGTTGAGTATATGGCAGCGAGTTTGGCTACATGTGAGGCTATATGGCTGAGGAAGATCCTGGTCGAGTTGTTCGGTTCACACTTAGATCCTACTGTGATTTATTATGATAATCAGACTTGCATTAAACTCTCGGTTAATCCAGTATTTCATGATAGATCTAAACACATTGACATCCAGTATCATCATATCATAGATTGTGTGCAACGGAAGATCATGTTACTTTCATACATTCCCACGGAGGATCAGGATGCTGATATCTTGATGAAGGCGCTCACTAGGAGAAAATTCGAGTACCACAGAGGTAGGATAGGGGTGGCAGATAATCCTTATCTTGTTGAGAGGGAGTGTTGAGATTGCAACAAGATGATGAGATTAGTGGAAAAAAGTCGCCTTCACTAAGTGGGCCTGCAAGCTATTTTTGATGCAAAATCTATTTTTAGACATGTCGATCATATTCTATGAGTTGCAGGATGCTATTTTTGGATGGTTGGTAAAGTTGAAAAAATAGATGGACTTCTATTTTTAGACATATTGGGCGGAAACTATTTTTTAGATTGCCAGGCTAAAAATAGATATGTCGAATATTATTAGCTCTTAATAATATTTGAACTATAAACATTATCTTATTCTCTTGGAGCACTTTAGTTAAGTGCACAGATGTGGCACATGAGATGACAAAAGGAATTACGCTATTCCTAAGGGTTAAGTGGAGCTATTGCATGGATACTTCAGTTAGAACTCATGTGAGAGAGTTTGGTGGAGTTAATTGAGGAAGTTAATGGAGTTGTGTTCAGTTTAACTAAGCTAAACATAGTTGAACTAGTTGTATCTAGTCTAACTGATTGATACACTAATGAGAGTGGTGTGAATTAATTATTAATTAATTCACTAATTATAAACTCATTAATCAACTAAAGAATACATCAGTTAACTTCAGTGCATGGATAGTTTCAGTGGAGACCAGTGAAAACATAGGTGAAAGAGCAGTGTGACTATCAGTTGTGACTATATTGTTGCTTGATTTGAAACAACCAGTGATTGGAGATGCCAATGAGGATTGCGCAATACAAGCCAAGTGGTTCGAAGTTATTTATGAGCCATTTTTCAGCATTGATTGCGCAGTAGAGGCAGGCTATCAGGGGGCAGATATTGGAGCATGTGTTTTGCTAGATCTAGCTTGATTAGTGTGTAGCAATTGGAGATTGTACTGAGAGCTTGAAAGGAGATTTGTATGATGATTGTTACATGATCTCTATGACATAAAATATACAGATAGCTGGGGGTTTTCAGCTTTAAGCTTTCCCATAAAATATTGTGTTCATATGTGTGATTGTTTATGGTTTTAATGTGCGCATGCGATTGTTTTTATTTCCGCAATTAATGGTCAATGGTAGAAGAGATTCTGTATAGTGCATGAAGTTAAAATAGTGTGTGATCAAGAGAATCTCAGTGGATAACATATCAGTTATTCAAATTTCTACAGGCGGGAGTTCTTGATTTGTGTGTCCATGATCCAATCAGTTGTGGCTTGTTCCATGCAGTCTGGGTTTAACTCTGTTGGTGTGAGTTGTTCTACCATGTCGGATGTTCCTTGTAGAGGTGGAAAGTAGAGCCGAAGGCGGTCCACATTGAACACTGGGTGCAGATCAAGGAATGGTGGAAATATTGATCTCGAAGACATTGTTCCCTACAACCTTGGTAATGGTGTATGACCAATATCAGAGCGGGTGAAGCTTGCGGTGGAGTCCAATGAGGCGCTCCTTCTACAAATGTAGCCACACTTTGTTGCCCACCTAGAAGTTGTGTGGCACCTAATGTTGATCATGTCTCTGCTTGTAGTTAGCATTGGATTTGTCCAATATGTCATGAACCAGTTGGTGGATGTGCTGAATGTGATCAATGAAGTTGTTCGCCTTGTCAAATTCAGGCTGGACATGAGCCAAATCAGCCTAAGTAGCTGCAAATGGCATGGCTACGTCAATGGGACACAGTGGCTGGAATCCCAAGCCCACCTGAAAGGGGTTGTTGCCATTGAGTTATGGAGGGCTCGATTATAGTTGTGTTGTACATAGGGGAGGCTCGCATCCCATGTGCCTTCCCTATGTTTTCCCAACTATGTTTTCCTATGTTATAGCTGAGAAATGTAGACTTCCTACACTTTATTTCACCCAAGCTAAGATATTAGAGATCACTCAATTTGGAATGCTTCCATGGAAGAGAAGGATGAACATGAATCTGGTTATTTTCCA
Organism: Pinus albicaulis; assembly: GCA_034641835.2. Taxonomy (NCBI): domain Eukaryota; kingdom Viridiplantae; phylum Streptophyta; class Pinopsida; order Pinales; family Pinaceae; genus Pinus; species Pinus albicaulis. The sequence continues at coordinate 384,174,759 of CM076578.1, read as the reverse complement.
TTAACTCAATGTCATTATGCATATTTCTCTCTCCCACTTATACATTCTTCTTTCACAAGATAAAATGAAGATACACGAGCTAACCTGGTCCTCGGTAGAGAGGAGTTTGATTTGTCGAGTATTGACTGCTAGACAAATAAGGTGCCACTTGTGCTAACATTGAGGAAACACATAGAGAAGCACACCACAACATCATATATGTAGTGCATATGTAAATTTGTTAATTGATTATAAATAAATTTGTGGGCCACCACTGTCCACACTGTCACAAGATTTATCATGCATTTTTAGCCAACCCTTTTAATTATCATGTTGATATCGTGTTCACTTATTGTGCTCATTGCATGTCGATAGCTTCTCCTTGTCATTGAACCTGGTTTGGTTCTAGTAATCATTGGTTCAAGTATCTAATAATGCAATACATGTTTCTCTGTAGCAACGACCTTTATGGACAAGAACTCTCCCTTGTGACTGACTCCTCTCTTCATCCATATGGCTAGTCATATTCTCGCTCATGTGGCTCAAACACCATATACAATGTTGTGTGGTCTTATCTGGTAGTGTTTGACTTGTAGGTAGAGACTTGCTACCTTTGCAGCCTCAAACCAGTTAAAGAAAGTGATGCACATGTAGAAATTGTGCCAACTCTCACAACTTCCCTTTTGATAAGTTGTTGTATGTTGCTCTATTTATATTGAAAAATTCTTTTGGAAAATGTGAATATTTTGGTTTGTGAAGTAACTGGAAGTTCTGAGCATTGCTTAAATAACTGTGAAACAAAAAAATTTCAGTGTTTTGTTTGACGGCAAGGCTTAGATGAGACTAACCCTAATCCTTCTCACTCAACGTACAAAATGTGATGGCACTTGCTATTGTTCCTATACGGGTAAAATGTTTGTCATTGGTCCATTTCGAGTACAAGTTATTGCCATTTATAGTTGTCTTCATTGACATTTCTCATCCTATAAGAAATTGCAGGTAATTCTTGCAATGGAACCTCAAACAGTTCTCTAGATATTCCAAATGGGGCGATTGTTTGGAAACTAGCTACTCAACTAGCTCCATACATGTGTTTAATTAAGCCTTTGGACAATAGTGGTCTCGGAGTGCGCCATTAGGGATACAATTGCAAGAAGTGGACACATAGTGATCTCATAATGCACTATTATACCTAAGAGTTAGCTAAAAAAAAAGGGGTAAGCTGAAGTGAAATTCCATAAAATAATTGGACACTATATATATATATATATATATATATATAGCAAACAAACATATTAACATGGAAGCTTGTGCAGTGTTGAAATGCTCTATGTCTAGCTTATGTGTAGAGCATGCTATGGAAGGTCCATTTTGCAGGCTTTGTTTTCCACGGTGCAATGAAGCATTGAGGGGAACAAGAAGTCTTTCATGACCTTGATTCCTACATTTTCAATCTATGATGTCGGTGCCAAATGAATATCCCTAAGTGCAACTAGATGGCCTAATTCTTCCATGTGGGTGGGCCCGACGAAACCCCGTAATCAAATTGTTATGAATGTGATTCTTGAGATGAAAATCTACGAATTGATGTGACATTTTCAATCAGCACCATATGGTATTCTTTTCTTACCTTGGCCAGTCGATGTTTTTCGGCTCTCTCTCCATGAGATGTCAATTATTGTCTTGTTTACGAGAAATTTTCATGTTGCAAAATTTGATTCATAAATATGAATCCATTTGTCTCTCGCCTTTTCCTTGATGCACTTGCAGCCATAGCTTTAGAAACCCTAGAAGAATGGTCACTACATGTTTGGTTAGTTGGTGCAGCTGCAGAATTAAGAAATTATGAAGCATTTGGGAGTTCTATCATTGATTCTATAGAACTATCTCCTGCTTTTGACTGCTTCCCATGTAGTGAACTTGTCTAGATCCTATACATACCAACACCATTTGTCAATTTACAAATAAAAAAACATTCAACCCAAAACTATAAGATGTCAGTAGTCATTAAATAGATATGGAAGTCTTACATGTAGTTTTTCTCCTCATATTTTCTGATTTCGTGAGTTCAAAAGCCAACAATATGAAATTAATGAGTACAAAACTCAAAGGCAAAAGGAAAAGGCTCACATCGTTGTTGTGTCCTTAACCACAATATCCTTTGTAGATATTAGACTCTATGTACATGAGCTACTTTGTTAATATGTTCATGATTTTTAAGTATCTAGTATATTTAAAAGGGACAAGTTTTTTAAGTATCTATTTTATTTAAAAGGGGCGGGCTTGCATGACTTTTGTACCTAACCACAACATCCTTAAACAATATTAAACTCTATGTACATGAGTTATTTTGTATGTGCTCAAGGTTTTGTAACCAAGTTATATTTACATAGGCCACTTTATATAATAAGGACTTGATAACTCTTTTCACGATTTTTGCATTCAATCAGGGTTTGAAACTCTAATGGAATAAATAGGGGCTCCCCTTCTCATATGTATATGTTATCATTTTGTCAATATAAATCAACTAGTTGTTGGTGCTTATTGGAGATGTTTTACCCCATTAATCGGATTTGCAGTGTAATCCACCCCTAGGTGTGCAGGTGCCACCATTGTTTCTTTGTTTATTTATGTTACTATAATTACATTTCTATTTTCGTTGTAGTAGAGGTTCCATTGGCTACATGACCAATGAAATGACATGTTGTAGTATGTAAGCCCAAGAAATGATCTAGCTTTGTATTACTTTTAGGAATTCAAATATAAGAGTTTTCTTTTAAGAGTAAACATCTCTTCATATCACAAGAAGTTTATAACAAAATTTGTTTGGCATGGCTTTGATTTTACAATCTCGAGAGCTCATTAAAATAACACCTTATTTAATGTAAATGTGTCCATCCCACGGGATATCTACATGAACTTGTCAAACATAAAACTTCAAACTCACAACTAGAATTATGGCTACACTGAGTCAGGATGTTAATGGAAGACGAAAATATGAGCATAATTGCATTTCGATATCACTAAGTATGTCTCATTTGTTGAGGTTTTAACAACTCTCTGAATTATTATTAACTTGGGAATTCATCATTTTTATTGCATTTTATGCAATGGCATTTATCACTAAAAGAAGATAATTTAAGATTAAAATCTTCATGAATGCAAATCCTAACAACTTCATCATGCAAATCTTTTCAGTCGCTCAAGGCAGTGACTTGTTGCACTGCAACTTCCCTTATTTAAGACTAAAATCTTCATGAACGCATATCCCAACAGCTTCATGATGCAAATCCTTTCAGACACTTAAGATAGGAACTTGACGCCCTGCATCTTCCCTTACTTTATATTGTAATGTTTCATTCTATGTTGACAAATGGTTTCTCATGTTGTTTTACTTCAGAAAAAACCTAGATAGTGTTTTTGCAATGAGGTATTATATCCATATAGTGTTGTCGATGTAAAGACCATTTATAGGAAAAATGACATAGTAAATACACTCAAGTTTAAATTTCTTTTAAATATTTTTATTATGTGTTTTTTTTATAAAAAAAAATTATTATTATTCAATTTTAAGGTCACAGCGAAGCCAGACACCAAATTGGTGTATGAGACCCCTTTGTTTGTGGGATAAGGGACCCACCTCTGCGTAATGATTTGACTGCTAAGTCTACGAAGGCATACAAGGCATACATACTCTACCCCCTCTGGTTTTTTGAACCTGTGACCTCATAGAAAGAAATACATGCTCTTAACCATTAGGCCCACTCAAGTTGTATATATTGTAATTAGTTGAATTGTATATTGTAATTAGTTGCAATTCAAGTATCTAGTAAATTAAAACTAATTATTATGAAAAATAGATATGCTTATTAAAAAATATTATTTTTCTATATGTTATATAATATTGTTTAATTGTCTTTTTTTTTATCATTTATACTTATACTATTAAAAAAAATAAAAAAATTTAGATATATGAAAAAAATAATCACACTAAAATCTCTCTTTATAATAAACGTTGTACTAGCAATTGCACCACATGTTGCAAAATAAACACCTTAAGGCAATAGAATAGGAAAAAGTAGCCTAAAAGAAATAAGATGTTGCAGAGAAGCAGCCATCCTGGAGGAATGAAAGGCAAATTTTGCTTCCATGGAAGAATGTCATGGAGGTTTCAAACATATTGACGATAAGAGTCATCAACCAGAAAGATATCGTTCTTAAAATCTGAAGCCTCTTCTTGATTGAAAAAATACTAAACTGATAAGATATAGCAATCTTCTTGGGACAATATGTCAGCTTGCAACACGTCCAAATAAAATAGTTGAAGTAAATACTATGAGATGGTTTTCAATGCATTTATGTAATTAAAATAGAGCTAGAATCTTTTGAAGACTAATTTATTGAAAATTAGAAGCATCCTCATGCCTGTTGGCATCAACATGAAACTTAAATGATTAGCATATATCATTGCAGACATTGTTACACTTTTTCATGGATTAGGCTGTATCAACAAGAAAGGATATTAAATTCTATTATAAGTTATGCAACTGCTACAAGAACTATTCATAGTCCTTAATGATATACTCAAATTTCTTTCATAATAATAATCAAGTGTCTAAAGTGTTGGAGTTAATGCTTACTTTCCATATTTGAGAAGTTGGTTTGTGATGGTTGAGAAATTCTCTCAACCTCTCTCTCTAAATTAGGAATAAGTTGGATCTTAGAAACTCTATTTAATAGAGTAATCTGAATGTAATTTGTGTGTGCGTGTGTTTACGCATACACCATTTGTGTATAATATATGAGTGCTATTTAGTAATTGAGTGCTTTTCGGTAGTTTCTATCATGGTATCAGAGCACAAGATTAGAGGCCTGTGTGTAATTTATCATTGTTGAGTGATTGTGCCCTGTTTGTGAATCCAACATGTGTGGTTGTGCAGAATTCGTGAGGTTGCCGAGAGAAGCGGCCGAGGAGAAGCAGAATGTCGAAAATCTGATTGTTATTCTAGCGGCACCAAAGGAATTTATTGTGTGTAAATTTAATGTGCCATAAGGCCTACTGTAGCGATCTTGAATCTTAGTGTGCTTTGAGGCTCTGCAATTTAACGCTAGAGAAGTCTCAGGAGTTTGGCTTTTCGTGGTATGGTTTTTTCTTGAGCTCAAGGGTCCACTCAGGGGTCTCAGAATGCATGTCTTTCATGGTTTTGGTGTTGTCTTTACCAACTAGCCTTTGAATATATATAAGTGTTGAGGCAGAGACAAAATACTTTTTATTTTCTCAGACCCATCGGATCTGCTGCTGGTGGCATGAAGATATTGTTGCTTGGTAGAGCAGTTGTGTAATTACTCAGAAGAAGTTCCTGAGGCGTGAGTCGACAGCCGAGAAGCAAAGGTTTTTTATACCATTGTGCATTCGCGTAGGTCGAGATATTGTTTGAAGGGGTAAGTTATTGATACGATATATTCATTCGAGGTTGAATCTTATTGACGCAAAGGTAGAAATCAAATCGAACACTGATATTTATTAAGGTCATGGGATTGAAATCATCGAAGGAAAAGGGCTCAAATATCCTAGTTAAATCACCACCCATCATGTTCGCAAAACCAATCTGAATTGCATGAGCACACCAGTCGATGACGCAAGCACCGGCAATGCCGATCTTGTTTACAAGTCATGTGTAGAGATCTGTGAGAAAAATGGTTGTGTCGAGGAAAAAAAACTTGTTTCAAGTATTGCAAAGTTCCTGTAAACGGTGCTTCTGTGGAAGGTGCCTGGTTTATGCAAGGAAATTGTTGCAAATTTTACAGCGAAAAATGTGGTAGCGAAACACAAGCTCCTATTTTTCGATGATTGCGGAGGTTGTGGAAGGCGACAATGGTGCCAGATATCTCAGCAATTGGAAATTTTTTGTCCAACTGTAAAATTGAGCAGCATCTATTTGGTAAATGTAGAAGTTATGTTCGGTTGAAGAAACTTGCATCAAAAACACAACAGAAGGGAATTGTTTGTAAATCGGAGGGATGAGAATGGCCTGTTACGAAGGGTGACAGCAGCAGTTCTTATTCTCGACGGTGTCTAATCCCCAGTGCAATCGTAAATTCTCGTTGTTGAAATATTTGTGATTTAAGTAGTATTATAAATTGTTTGTAAATTAAGTGAGGATGAATTTTCAAACTAGATAAGAAGGTCATGATGTAATAGTTGAATCTAGATACACTTTGTATGTAGACGGCTCTTCTATATAACTAGAGAATACAACAGTTTGCACCCATGTATCTCGGTAGATGGGAGCTCATCCATAAAATGACTAGCAGTTCAACTATGTGTCTGAAGCCAATACTTAAAAGATCGAGTGGCAGTAAGGCTCAACATGGATGGTTGTCCAAATAGTATGGCAATTGCGGATCTAAGGAAGGATCTCTCATTCATTGAAGACGTACAGTGGTCTTCTAATGAGGTTATGCAACATATTGGGATGTTGTCCAGTAATTGACTTCGGGAGGTCCTTGATTCGGGAGTTGAGGAAGTGAACTCGGGAATCCAACTTTCCAACTAAACCTTTACGAGGGTTATGAGGCAACTTGATGGAGCATCTACTGATAAGCTAAAGAATGATTGATTATTTTGTTATTTATCAGTGATTTCAATAAATTCATGTAATGTAATCATTAAGGGGGGATGTTGGAGTTAATGTTTACATTCCATATTTGAGAAGTTGGTTTGTGATGGTTGAGAAATTTTCTCAACCTCTCTCTAAATTAGGAATAAGTTGGATCTTAGAAACTCTATTTAATAGAGTAAGTAATATGAATGTAATATGTGTGTGAGTGTGTTTACACATACCCCATTTGTGTATAATATATGAGTGTTATTTATTAATTGAGTGATTTTCAGTGGTTTTTATCATAAAGAAGCCATCATCACTTCCAAAATCACATATTTAAACATACAAGTTGTAAAAATTGAATTTGTTTCATAAATTTTAATATAATCATTTGCTCAGATCTAAGATAGTTCTTAAACTTTGAAGCCTCTTCTTGATTGAAAACATACTAAACTCATAAGATATAGCTGAAGAGAAAGAATTTAAAAACTTCTTAGTACAACTTGTATAACATTAAATGTTATATTATTTGATGTATATATATGTATATATATATATATATATATATATATAAAATTTAAAATTAAAAAATAAATAAATTATTTGAATACATTAAATAAATAATTATTAATTTAACAAATAATTATATCAAGAAATGGCAAGGACCATGTTATAGTAAATTCTTACTGCAATATTGCTTCCTTGAACCTTACAAATCATGAGGGCTCATAAAGACCTTTTATGATCATGCCAAGATGAATGCCTCATGAATAAATTAATAGACCGTGATTTTCTACCTTCAAAATCAAAGATATTTTTGGTGCAGTTCCTCCATATTCAATCTTGATCATTTCCTATTGAGTCACCTATGTATCATTTTCTTAATGATCTTTGAAAATATTCAAAAGATCACATTGTTTTTTACGAGTGATTTTCTTAGTATGGCTGATATGAATTTGGTTTCTTTTGTTCTTTGTGAAGATAGTAAAAAATGTATGGAAAAGTGGTTTTCATCACTTCAAGAGAAGTAAAAATAAGGCTATTTAGGAAATAAATTCAACACCCATAGAGATTCAGTAGCATGTGTAAAAATAAGGCTATTGATAAAATAACTTCAACACCCATAGAGATTCAGTAGCATTAACATGTCTTGTTCTCTGGTGTTAGCTACTCAACATAGCTTTCTTGATCTTGTGTAGAAGAAATGAATTTTTATTTAGCTTATATTACATTAACAATGAAATTTCCAAAATTCATGGCACAATTTCCATCACATTTGTAGAGAAAACTATAACATAGTATCACAGTGTTCTTATCAAAGCTAAATTCTCCTATATGCATCAACGATGGATTTCATCACTTAAGAGAAGTAAAAACAAGTTTATTGCTAAAAAAACTCCGACACATTTGTAGATAAAATTATAACACAATATATGTAATATCCCCAGTTGCTATGCTTTTATTTGACATTTGAACAAGTCCAAAAGGGTAAAGTAAACCCCAATGGAAAACCTTTATGTGGATTTATTTTATTATTTTAAATAAATAAAAATTTTGTGCAATGACTAGATTGAGATTTGAGGTCTCAAAACCAAATCCATGAAGATGGATAAGGTTGTAAGACTTTCCCAGACTTCCAGAAATTCTTGGAAAGAATAAAGTAAGATACTAAAATTAGATTTTGAGATAAATATCTAATTACCCCAATAAAGAGGAAATTATTTGGAAGAGGTGGAATAAAGCTGGAAAAGTGGAAAAACTAGCTTTAAAAGTACCTTTGTGGAAGAAACAGAGGGAAAACCTAGGCAAACAGGAATACAACACCCTGAATTAACTAGACGCAGTTAAGGGAAACAGGCTGGGGAAAGCAAATCTTAAATAAGTTGTTTCAGAATAGACAAAGTGTTGTCTATCACTGGAGCAAAGGATCTCTGCTCGGGAGTGAGTTGTGGAGAAATAGCTCTAAGGTTGGGAGGCAACTAGTCAGACCTAAGTGGTATGCACATTTAAGTTGGAATAGATTTTGATTTAAATTTTAATACTGTAATAAATTATTGAAAATGGTAAAGTAGCCATGATAATATGTCAATTATGAGTTTAGCCGTGTGTTTATAAGTTTGAAAATTATGAGCATAGTTATTCTGGGTTGGTTTGTACATTTAACAGAAATCACTATAGAAACTATAGAAAAATTTGTATGGTTGTACAGACATTCTCTGTGAGGACCAACTCTCAGAATGTCTACACCCCAGTAAAGGGGTTTAGATTTGAGGTTAGGTACCTTACAGGAAATAGATATTTCATTATTTTAGCCGATTTATTATTCTAGTATTAAAATGTTCAGTACATCGAAAAACACTTCCTGGAATAGAAAGTAACATGAAAAACTAGAACCAATAGATACTATATAGATAAAGATATGCTATGTGTACTCTTAAAAATCATTTTGTACCAGTCAAGATAAAATCAAATAGAAACTTGGGATAATAATTGATTATTCTAAGGTGATGATATTAACTGTATATATAAGACACAGAAATAGTCCAAAACAGAGGAAAATTATATACATAAGGCTGGTAACCAAAAAGTTACAATGTAGAAATCGTTTCAAAAGTTACAGTAAGTTATGCATGATTGGAAATAAAGTGCAGTAGATTTTCCTTAATTCATGAACTATAGTATTTATACTATAATTATCCATGACAGGATATCTTAGTGAAAATACTATCAAAACTAAAGCATACTAGAAAAGAATTGACTCTAAAATAAAAATATGAATTGAATTAGTATTTTGATACAAAATAAATCAATACTAGAGAGATTACAGTCAAATAGTATATATGTAATAACCCGAAAGACATCATATATCTAGTATCTCCTGACAAAAATGTTCATGAATAATTAAGTTAGAAACATAAGTTAACAAAATTCTGATTCAATACTATCACTCAGAAGGTAACTATAAAATAAATTAGACAAATCTATTCAATTGTACAGTAAGAGAGTATATAGCGAATAAGTATGAAATTAATTAGGAAGAATTGGTCCTTATATTACATATTTAAGTAAATGGACCTCCTATATAAAATTTCAATAAACTGAAAATAGTCCAAAATAGAAACTGTGGACATTTTGTCCTCTACATAAAATGTAGAACCTATCCTAGAAGAACGTACACCAGGGCTGCTTAGTGGGACAACCAAATACTTACTGAACCAAATCTGAATAACAAGAGGCTATGCATTATAAACCAGTTACAGAAATCTAGATGTTAAAATAGGTCCAAAAGACAAGGTAGATTAATCATACCTTGGAAAGAAAAAAAACTGAGATATGATAAAGAAATGAACTACATGCATTAACATAGAAAATCGATTTTATATGGTTAAATAATTACTGGGAAACTTCAAAGGAATAACATCGAAGAGATATCATCAAGTTCTAATGGAAAGAAATCTCAATGCCATGAGAATTAAAACATATCAATATTGAAAACAATACTTATATCTCATAGCAATAATTATAGGAATGATGTAAGAATGAAAAACTTATGGGATTTACCTAAGCCAGGTATAATCCTGAAATGAAACACACAGAAGAAGCCAGAGGTGGTGCCTTCGAAAAGTTTGTGTTGTTTATAACCAAAACAGGTGCACAAAAATGAAATAATTGAACAGGAAAATTTATAATGAAAGTTAAAATAGTAAGCGAGACTTTTACGATTACTATATATGGGGGAAGTAAAGCTGTGATTCTCGAGTAAAGTTATGAATCAGTGAAGGATTCATAGTAAGGGAAAACCCGCATGGAAATTTCAAAACAACCAGCAAATTTAATAGAAATTCTAAATAGCAATAAAAAGGAAATTATAGGAGGTTCATTCATTTAAAGTGATGACGTTTTTACCGAAAAGGAATACTTCCACTATTATAAACCTATGAACTATATGCATTCCAGAAAACAGTCATTGCAGATTAAGAGACGAATTAATATCAATTAACGTATTCTGTCTCTGGCATATTCGTGGCCATGTATATCAAATTAATTAAATTAAAATTTATAACAAATAAATCTTAACCCTCAGTCAAGACGCATTTGCCTAAAATGGCAAAGTGAAATTCATTCAACATTTACTGAACCTTGTTCACATTTCTTACCATTGGCCTCGAAATTAGCTAGACTCCAGTTCGGCATTGAATAGTGAAACACACGATAAGAAACACTCGCAAGAAGAGATGCCATTATCAGGTTGAAGTGGTTCCTATCTGTATAAAATAGAAACTAAGATTTACATAAATAGAAAAATATGAATCGAAAAAATAAAAAAGCTACTAAATCTCAGAGAAAGACAGTAGATTAACGATAATAGCGGAAACCATTACCTGTTAGAAAACGTGGAATGGAACTCTGAGTGTAGTCGATACCCAATCTATCTTCCTTGCAAAACTTCGATGTGGTTCTCATCATAGGAACTCATCTAAGAATCTAGCCAGAACTCAGCTGACGTCCAAATGATAAATTAGAAAAGAGAAACCGAAATTTGTATACATTGAAAACCTAAAACCCTAATACACTCTACGCCGTGCACGTGGTACTGGATCTGGGGTCCTCCCTCACATCAGTGTGTCAGAGTTCGGGTGAAGGGAGCCACGTGAAAGGGTACCACATTAATGTCATCATATCTCGAGGGAAACTCTCGCAGATATATGGCGTCTTGGAAAGCGAAATGGATGAGCCACATTAAAGAATGGCGGTTCCAAATCGCAGGGAAAAATCCTCAACAATAAAACCATATTTATTTGTTGGAAGTAAGTACCGAGACATTTAATATGGCCGAGAATTTAACGTAAGAGTTGGGGTCATAACGTTATGGCTATAAAGTTTGTATTATGGTATGTATATATATTAAACTCATTCGAAATTAAATCTGGAAAACCAATACGTTAGTTCAACCTTCATAAAATAATCATGAACAAAAAGGTACATTGAAAAAAGTATGGCAAGATCAATATCGAAATGGATTCGATTACATTGTAGTATCTTTGCAAATAAATATCGTAAAATTAGTGAAGGGAAATCTATCCATTAGTGGGTAGTAATACGTAAATAATGAAGATGCAAATTATGGGGAGACTTTATATAATGAGGTATGTATCCTTGATATAAATCGACAAATTAAATATAAATATATATATGTCATGGAAAATTGGAAAGTAAGAATATTTTAAAAAGGGGATTAGTTGCATATTTTAATTCAAGACATTTAAATTATATATGGGAAAAACCATTGTAATGGGAAGAAAAAATTTATACATAGGTGTGAAGTATGTGTGTGTAAATATCTTGATGAGGATCATAGCAAGGGGGTTAAAGTGTCAGATACATAGGACTATGATGTTCATAAGGAGAATAATGAATGTACATATTATGCGTAGATTACTACAGTAAACAAAGACAAAGTTACATGGTTGGGAAGGAAAAAGTAATGGACAAAATTACTAACAGAATACTATTACAACTAGTAAAAAATTTATGAGATACTTACAAAAATAAAAATAAAAATAAAAAATATATCTCGTGAAATGAGAGGTGTTACAATATCACACTTTTCTTATCAGAGCTAAATGCTCATATAAGAAAGAACTATGGATTTCATCACTTAATAACAGTAAAAAAAAAGTTTATTGAGAAAAAAACTCCAACACATTTGTAGAGAAAATTATAACACGTTATCACACTTTTCCAGAATTCAATTAGTATTTTGGTACAAAATAAATCAATACTAGAGAGATTATAGTCAAATAGTATATATGTAATAACCCGAAAGACATAATATATCTAGTATCTTCCTGACAAAAATGTTCATGAATAATTAAGTTAGAAACAAAAGTTAACAAAATTATGATTCAGTACTGTCACTCAGAAGGTAACTGTAAAATAAATTAGACAAATCTATTTAGTTGTATAGTAAGAGAGTATACAGCGGATAAGTATGAAATTAATTAGGAAAAATCGGTTCTTATATTACATATTTAAGTAAATGTACCTCCTATATAAAATTTCAATAAACTGAAAATAGTCCAAAATAGAAACTGTGGACATTTTGTCCTTTACAGAAAATGTAGAACCTATCCTAGAAGAACGTACACCAGGGCTGCTTAGTGGGACAACCAAATACTTGTTGAACCAAATCTGGATAACAAGAGGTTATGCATTATAAACCAGTAACAGAAATCTGGATGTTAAAATAGGTCCAAAAGACAGGGTAGATTAATCATACCTAAGAAAAAAAAAAACTGAGATATGATAAAGAAATGAACTACAGGCATTAACATAGAAAATCGAATTTATATGGTTAAATAATTACTAGGAAACTTCAAAGGAATAACGTCGAAGAGAAATCATCAAGTTCTAATGGAATGAAATCTCAATGCCATGAGAATTAAAACATATCAATATTGAAAACAATACTTATATGTCATAACAATAATTACAGGAACGATGTAAGAATGAAAAACTTATGGGATTTACCTAAGCCGGGTATAATCCTGAAATGAAACCACGGGGGCGTCACTGATAAAGCAATATTATATCACGTGCGTTCATATTGGGGTAAATTTTTTTAGAAAAACCCAAAACATTATATTGGACATATAACTATGGGTTAGAGGGTTTTTTTTTTTATTACATATGGAATATAAATATTTTAGGGTATTTATTATTGATTTATTTGGCCAAATGGCTTGTTGTGTGGCATGTCAAAAATAAAAAGAGCGTGTCCGACAGTTTTGCCATTGGAGCACATTCCATTGCAGAGGACCATTGCCATTGCCATTCGATTCAGATTCAGCAGAGGCCGCCATTGGCATTCGATTCATCAGAGGTTCAGCAGAGGCCGACCAGGAGTTTTTCCATTGGAGCACGTTCGATTCAGCAGAGGTTCATTTCCATTCGATTCAGCAGAGATTCAGCATGCCGCACCATTTCCATTCGATTCGATAGAGATTCAGTAGAGGCCAACCATTGCTATTTGATTCAGCATAGGTGGATGGGAATTGCAGACATCAGAGGCAGACGGGCACCATTGTAGACAGCAGAGGCGAACAGACTAGGTTTAAACAGGTGGCAGAGGAATTTGAGATTCGCAAGCCAACTCTCTTCTCTACTGTAGTTGCTGGTGATATCCGCTGGTGAGTCGAAGGTTTCAAGATATGAATGTAATTTAAATGTAATTACTTCATATAAGATAAGAAAATCATTCATTACCTGAGTGATCAACTCTTCATGAGATAAGGGAATGATGTCGGATTCTGCTAATGATGCAGCTCCTCCTGAGCATATGTCGGATTCTGCTTATGTTGTGTCCATCTTCTTCATGTAATATGAAATGTTGTTGTGTACTCCCCTTTTTTTCTCATAAAAAAGCAAGTTTCATTATAAACCTCAATATTAGTAGTAGATGTGGTGGTAATGTTCAATGGCATATCCCTGTGTTGGTACTTCGTTCCACACTAATACTCCTCTTCTTCAAACAAATGCAAATGCAGAATCCCCTTTTAGTTTAGTTTCCCAGTGTGTCATGGTCATGTTGTAACATGTTCCTGAAACAAAAAGATAGCTACAAAAGTACGATTTCCCAAAAACCAAACAACGACTCTAACATAGATCATACCTATTTAAACGCATCCCTGGCCTCTAAAATTAAACAGCATCACTGCCTGCTTCCTACCTTTTCTTCTGATATTTCTCTAGGAGTTCAACCCTTTCACGCTCTACTTCCTTCTCGAAGGCTACTTCCTCCTGTAATTTCCTTAGTTTGATTTCCCTTCTCCTTTTGTCATGCGTTTTAATAAGTTCTTGCCTCACCCTTTCACATTCTTCATAATATTTCAAACTGGTTTCAACTATCAATTTTATTCTTGCAATCTATTCATCAATTTTGATCCTTTGTTCTTGTTTTTCATCATTCACAACTTGTGTATCCTTTGGGAGCTTAGCAGAGTCAACTTCAAGTTGGTGGCAACGGTCTAAGTGTACTTTCTTGAACTCCTCCTGCATCTTTTCCAACTGTAATTCTCCTTTTACAACATCTTCATTCAACTGATCAATTTGTTGTCTATAACTTTGCTCCAAATAGTCCATCTCTTTCATGAATTCCTCATGTTTCTCTATAGCCCTCTGTCTAATAATCTTAATTTCAGCTTCCCTCATCCGCAATTTTGACGCCACTATACTAGCTGTCTCTTCTAAAGTTCTACTATGCTCTTGTTGTTTAGCCATTTTGTCTTAAACCAGGTGAGCTTCTGATTGTCCTCGTCCATTTGCCTCATGGGTTCTACTACCATCTTGTGATAGGATTTCATATCATACTTCAAACTTGTTTTTCCTTTTGAGTGTCTGTTGAAAATATCCATCTTTTCTTTTGTTGCAAAGTAACCATATAATACACGTTTTCCACCTGGATGAAACAATACCGGGTGTCGTCCCAATCATCTTTTCCTCACCCTTCAAAAACTGCTTGTGTAAGTGCTTTGCCTCCAAGTACCCTATTCCCAATTCCTCAAACATAAGTACACTCATCCGCAATTTTGACGCCACTATACTAGCTGTCTCTTCTAAAGTTCTACTATGCTCTTGTTGTTTAGCCACTTTTGTCTTAAACCAGGTGAGCTTCTGATTGTCCTCGTTCATTTTCCTCATGGGTTCTACTACCATCTTGTGATAGGATTTCATATCATACTTCAAACTTGTTTTTCCTTTTGAGTGTCTGTTGAAAATATCCATCTCTTCTTTTGTTGCAAAGTAACCATATAATACACGTTTTCCACCTGGATGAAACAATATCGGGTGTCATCCCAATCATCTTTTCCTCACCCTTCAAAAACTGCTTGTGTAAGCGCTTTGCCTCCAAGTACCCTATTCCCAATTCCTCAAATATAAGTACACTCATTCCATGATGCCCCTTAGGGCCATATGCATGTCTTGCTTTCATGGCTTTATATCCTTTAAACTACTCCACTAATTCTTTATTTCCCATTCCCATCCACTTCTAATTTTCATCTTGATCAAGAAGTGTGTTCTGAATATAACCATAGGAGGCCAAACGATTTCCTGATCGTTTACTGTCTCTCGCAAGCCCTTCCACTTGCCAAACATCTCCTCTGCAATTACACATGCAGGTCCTCACTTTGCTAATTCTTCTTCCAGTACTTCCGCAAGTTTGTGGTGTAACTTTACCCTCTTCGATCTGATAGAATTTGCATGGGCTACAATAGTTTGCATACCCTTGTACCAATCAATTGCCCCAACACCAACTCTGCATGCAGGGCAATGCCACTGCCTCTTGGAATCATTCATTTCATCAATACTCAAGTTGTCCAGGGATTCAAAAAAAATCTTGAACCACTTATTCTTCTTTAGGGTCTCATGGCTCACATCACTACCATCAGAGTCACAGTCATCGCTGCTCATAAAATCATCAACGATGTCAAGATTATCAATATCTACATCACCATCACTAGATTGATGGCCTGCTCTGCTGGTTTCATGACAGGGTTCCCCTGATTGCTCAAAAGGAAGAAGTTTTGATAGCATCTTACCTCCCAGTTCTGAATTATCTTCATTACCCTTTGCCCCACCCTGTCCAACACCTTTTCCAGGTGGTGGCGATGTCGTCGATGAATTCAATTTGGCACTACCACCATTGTGTCTTCCCCATTTCCAGCCATTGACAAGTGGGGGAGGGACAACAAGATCCCACTTGTCCATATTTCCAACAGTAGACTCTAAGCTTTTAGGCTTCGGACTGCTCTGCATTGCCCAATTTACTTTGCCATTTTGGCCCCAGGGACCTGCACCCACATTATTGGGTGGGGCACTAGCATTTTCATAAATCACAGTTCTCTGTTGAGGATTCCCCAAATCCTTCCCTCCTCGTTGCTTATAAGCTTGGTCTCGATCACTACTAGAGTTCACCCAGCGGTTAGGGTTCTGGCCATCCATGGTATAAGATCCTCTCCCCTTCCCAGCTGCACTTCCTTCCTTGTCGGGGGAGTAAGCACTGCCCCTCGATTAGTTTTCTCTTGCAGTTGTGGGGACCTGGCTTTTGCCCTTCCGAGAGGAAGCCACTTCCCACCCACTTCCCCTTAGAACCACGTTGGTTGCACTTTCCTCTCTCCTGCAATGTTGATATATTTGAAGTAAACTAATTCATTGTTTAAATCAACAAGAGGACTCATTCTTACCTCTAACATTCAAATGCACTTCTGTCTAATTCAATATGATGCCTTTTGCTGACCTCTTTGGATTCACTTGAAGCCACTCTCTTCTTTTTAATGAAGAGAAATTGAGGATCTACTACTCCTAAGTAGATTATCCTCCTTTTTCTTCCACATCTTGGTGCACTTAGTCCTTACAACAACATTACTTTCGAGCTTATTATTCATCCATTTTTTGGCTTTATCTTTGTTGTGCAGAGTTTGAAAGCACTTCTCCTTTTTCTTTACCAAAATCTTCTTGCAAAATTTTTTCTCGATTCACAAAGAATAATTATTTGAGCTAATTCGCACTTTGCGTACTTGAGTCTTGTGCTTATTACAACTGGTACTTATTGGGGATCCAATATGAAGATAAGGATATGATTCCTCTTAAATCTTCTATGATTTTTTCTGAATGAAAGATAAAAACTGTGTTTCTTTCCTTCTCATTTCTTCAAGTTTCCTTTACTCTGAGTGTTGAAAGCAACCTCACAAACCTTTTCCATTTTATTTATTCTTGTCTTCAAACACCAACTTTCCATTTTCTTTACTTTTAGTTGGTCAAACAAGTTTCTATTAGTGTGTATTATTTACTTGTAATTATTGTCAACATGTAAATTAGATACTTGTGTAGCACCTTATTAAGTGGATTGCATATATATGTTTGGTTTATTTATTATCCACTCATGATGTGAATATTCATCACTTCATATCCATGAAGAAAGCTCCCTGACCAAAGTTGGCAAGAAATTATTTGTGTTATGTCTACAGCTATAAGTGAAAGGATCATTATTTAAAATTTTGCCATAACTCATGCTTGACCCTATGAACTATGTTGTAGTTCAAGTGGTTTGTTTACATTGTTGGCAAAATGTTGGGTGTCGAATTCCCATTTCAGATTCGAATTTTTAGTTTTTATGTAAATCATATTGATGAGGCATCAATAGTCCGTGTACTCTTCAAGTATATAATTTTGGTCTTTGGAAATAGTAAAGACATAAAGATTAATATTGTATGACTACAATTTACAATACAAATTCTAAAAAAAATGTACTTTTTCAAGTTAAAACACGCACATGTAGACCAGATGTGTGTGACCCAACTTTTTGGTATGCCCTATACAATTTTTGTTTTCTTGCTATTTTCCTTATGTATGAGAGATCTCCTTGTACTTTCAACCCCTTCTCTGTCTTTAAAGGACTCTTGCAGACCATTTAGGTATCCATATAATGTTGAATAGTCCCTAAAATATTGTTTCTTAGACCACAATGAACCCCTGAATTTGTTACTTGCTCCCATTGATTAAGGGCAGTGCCTTATGAAATTAGAAGTTTGATGCTAAAGTATTCAGGGGATTTTCTGATTAGTGTATAAAACAACTGTAGTAATTGTGGACTGTAAAATATGAATGATCATTTAATTTTTAAGAATTTTTGCATGAGGTCAGAAATCCTGTTATGTAAAAGAGTTATTTCTATTCCTTTAGAATTGTGCAACATTTTATTCAGGCTTTTGCTTCATTCTGCACTGGAAACCATTACAATTGAAAAGCATTCAAACTAAATTATGATAGAATGTTATATGGAAGTGAGTTATTTTTACCTCTAAATTTTTGAGAGATCTATTTTTGTTCTTTGTTATGCAGAATGGTGTCTAATCTTGATTAGATAGAAAATTGGGGCTTGCTGTATGGATTGCAATTCTTGTGAATCTTTTGTATGATAATTTCTTTTTATATTTTATGTCATTTGTCTTGTCACTCCTGAAGAGTTGGTCTTATTTTCAGGGTTGGATGGCCACAAGTTTAACGTATATAATGCGTATGAACCTAATATACAGAGGACTAGGCTAGCTTGTTTGGTAGTGAAGATAAAATCAATCTTATTTTTCACACATTATTGTATAGATTTAGGAATTTGTTAAAAAATAGCCAATATTTCTTGTGGGGTTCTGACTCAGTGTTTTTCATGTCTCATTCTTTAGAGGCCTCATTACACAGGATATGACCTAATGTATAATTTTGATATGCTTTAGAAAATATTCTCTCCCATATTATCTCTATTTGAGTTAGTTTTAGTTGTTAGTGATAATATTAAATATAAAATAATAGTTTCTTCATGGGTTGTAATAGATTCAAATTTGGAGGGCTAGGATATGTATATCTTTGTAGATTAAGCAGTCAAATCTCTTCACAGAGGTGTCCCTAGTCCACAAAAAGTTTCATACAATAATTTGACTTATGACTAAGCTGTGGGTTTAAATTAAATTATTGTTATTATTGACCTTAATATTAGTATTTTTGTGAGTATGCTTTTGAGCTAAATGCAAAATACAGAGTGATATGCATTCATGTTTTGACTTGAGTCTTCCTTTTTCTGCAAGAGTTGCTCGATTTGAGCATGCTATTACCATTTGTTAAAATCAATATTCAAGAACTTGAAATAGTAATAAATATCTATGATTTACTAGATAATATTTGTTTTTGAACATTGTTTTAATATAGCTTGAGTGGGCATTCAATAGTCATTTTATCAACCAACATATTCTTTGTATTGGCAATTTCTAATGCGGAAGCTATCTTTTTATACCCTATGGTTAAAACCATAGAATTAAACCCACTTCATGAATATCGAATAAATGTTTGACTTTGCAATAAACCCAAAGTATCATCACATAATAACCCATGCTACCAACTCACCTTTAAACAATTGCTATGGGTAATTTCTTTTAATACCATATTAAAGATTTCTTTAATACGTCTTCCACCAATAAAGTGCTCACCAATCTAATGCTATTGAGCCCCACAATTCATTTCTGTATTTCGGGCTCATATTTCATTAATACTGTTAGCCACCTATAAAATTTGTCATATAAAATGGTGGCTAAATCATGTTTTAAGCCTTCAAGAAACAATTTTATTGCCAAATTGTTAGTTCTCGAAATCTTGTGAAGATGATTTATCCTTGAGTTAATCTTCACAGCTGTTTCCCTCTCAATTCTGAAAAACTGTTGTTTTCCTGAAGAAAAGACTACTGCAAAAACCCATTTTCCCCTTCATTTTTACCCCTTCTTCCACTCAAAATTAACCTCCTTTTTATTCCCTTTTCCCCATAAAAATCCTCATTTTTTCCTCATGTTTCTCCATTTCCTTTCATAAATCCCCTTTAATCAGGTTTAAAACTCCTTTTAAAACCTTATCGAAACCCCCAAAATCCTTTGAAAATCCTTGAAAAATCATAAAAACCCCACTTTCACATTATAGGCCTAAGCCCCTTTTGGCTAAGTGCTAAACCACTTCCCCACCATGCGACATGGTGCCAGAACCAAGCGTTAAGGCCCTGAGCGCTTATCGCAATCGGGGTGTTCATGTGAAACACATTTCTTTGTTATGTTAAATCTCTGATTGTGATTGGCTCCTTTTTTATAACCCCCAATCTCTTCATCTTTTCATATAACCCAAAAAAGCCCTGCAATCGGGCGCTAAACACCATAAAAACCCCTCCCCGAAACAAATTTTCCTTTGTATTTTATAAAAATCCGATTTTCTTATGTTTCAAAGAGTCCCAACGGTTCATTGGTTGGGCAAATCTCCACCGTTGATTTAAAGCCGATCAAACAGTCTTCAGGATCTCGCATCAGAGTTTTTCTTTAGATGCGTTTAAATAATCTTGTCTTCCCACCTGGAGTTGACATGTGGCAGCGCCCCCGCGTTTAAGTCTCCTTGGGGCACGGATCCAACGGCCCCATGGCTACGTTCATCGGCCATCTGTACCCTTGGCATTCCGCCGTCAAATCTCGTCGATGCGGTCGTCGGATCAGTGGTCCTTAATTCCGTCATCGTAAAAGCCATTGTACCTTTCTTGCTTTTCCTCTTCTCGTTACGATCTTGAACTCAATCACGGACACATCAAATTCACCGACCCGGCATTTAAATTTAATCACCCTCCGCCATAAGCCCTGCCATTGCACCCATCGATTGAACCTCCACTGTTGATCTCTCATGGATCCAACGGTCTGCGCTAAATCGCATCGATGCTTTTCCTTTATCCATTCTCATTACCCCCGCTGATCGCGACCTTCCGATTGCATCTAGGCAGTCCATACACCAGATTCGACGGTCCAGATCAATCCTCACTTCCCTTTGTTATTTCTCAAATCCCGACAATATAACATCTTCGGTGAATCTCCGTCGTTCATCTCTGCAGATCAACGGCCCGCATTAACCCAAACTCCGCCCGACCCTCGCCTCATATTTTATTTCATAAACCCCAAGATTAAATCTAAGCCGTTGATCTGTTTTCATCCGACGGTCCATATTCAACCCGATAGGCCCAACTCCTTTGGGTCCTACCCTTCCCCAGATCAAATCTTTGCCATCCATTTCCCTGATCTGACGGTCCAGATTAAAATCGCCATGACCCTATCCCCCCCCTTCCACTCGCGCATCTTGTCTTATCGCGCTCCGATCTCCACCATTGGATCTACCCACCCTTCATCCAACGGCCAGGGACCCATATCGCGTGTTTTTGCGTCTGATGGTTAATGTTTTAAAATCACGCGATATGGGTGGTTTTAAAAGGCCACGTGTCGGCCAATAACGCATATCGCGTTCAAAAAGTTAAAACCGCCTTCCTTCCTTTTCATCACGCGAAAACAGTGGTTTTTATGGCCGAAACCACTTTTCTCCATTTACATTACATCCTCTCATGTTTAATCTCCGCCGTTGATCTCTGAGATCTAACAACTCACGTCCAATCTCGCCTTCAGCTCATCGCCTTCCCCCTTTACTCCACAGAACTTCATCGATCAACCTCCGCCATTGATCTCTGTGGACTAATCCAATCCAACGGCCCAGGATCATTCGGAAACCCCGAGTTTCATTTTGACCCTTTGTTAACTCCGCCAAAGGTTTTTACCCTTTTCCTTTGTATTTTCTTCCGTTTCACTATAAAGTGGCCCATCCGCATTATATATTCACGATCGATCTCAACCATTGATCTTTGCGGATCAACGGTTCTGACTTAATCTCCCCACCTTTTATTTCAACCGCCTCTCCTTTTAACCTCTGCAGGCAATCCTCGCCGTTGAATGCTTTCATCTAACGGTTGCGCTCTAAACTTAAACTTCTGAAGCAGTCTGATCCCATCCCCGCAAGATTTTTCTAATTTTCTTTGTTGTGAAGGTTTTAATGGTTTTTTCAAAAGTTTTAAAAAGAAAATTGAAGACCGAGGATGACGATCCCCTAGGCCTTTATTCATCAAAAATATAATTCTACAGGGTTTCCCATCAATGTTTTATCAGTGCCTTTGTAATGCCTGCACATCAACAAGACACAACAAAGCTTAATCAAGAAAAGAGTATCAGTGTGAAAGGATCTAGTCACAGCTAAAATGAAGAATTGAAGATTTTTTATGCAGTTTTGAAGGATTAAGGCACACTTTCAACAAATCAAAGGCCTAATCCACTCAATTAAACACAGTTTGAAGAACAGAAGACGGAAATTAGGCCTAATTAAGCCTAACACACAGAATTAAAACAAATTAACAGTGTTTAAAGAAAAACAATAATATCTATCAGTCCGAGAAGCCTCCACTGCCACATCAGAGGCTAATTGAATCCTCTCAGCTAACAAAAGCCACCTGCAGCCTCAAAGCATTCAAAAGAGGTAGAGTTATTACCACAGTCGGTGATATTTTGCCTGAAGATGGTTGAATGGTTAATTAAATCAAAGAAAATTATTACAAACTGTCAGCAGAGTTATTGTAAGGATAAGAAATAGCCTTAAAGTCAAATCTTTTAATCCACTAAGCCTGGAAAGCAGAATAGAGTTATGAAACAGAGATATAGATCAAATGTATTCCTGCCTTGTGCCTTGCATGGTTTTCAAGGCAGAGAATTGCATTAACTGTAAAATTAATGATACTCGAACCCTAGAAATATTTCCACCTCCTCATTTTCCTATAAAATCTTCTGGAGGAGCGCATTGTAAAGGGTTGGTTGCAGAACTTTGATATAATACTTATGCTCGAAAATTTCTACATGTAAATAGTGTTCAGAGGCTCTTGAAGCTCTATTTATGATCAAATAAGTTAGGCTATGAAGAGAAGATGATTGCTGTACTGAAACATTGGACTTGAAGAATGTAACTGGATTTACATCAATATACAAGCTGATTCTTGGGATCCTAGTCTATACCACTGGTGAAGTGCTTCTTTCTGTGTTATTGTTTTCCTTTCATGTATGCCATTTTGTCCACTTATTCTCTGATAAAGAACAAGCATAGAGTTAGGATTTACTGTTTACAGTACCCTTCTCTGACTGATAAGCTTTATTTCAATGTTTTCCTCCAAATTGTGTGTTTAAGAATGACTTAAGTTAAGTGTAAACATTATCAAGGAATGTCGGTTTGTCCCTGTCTTGATGTGCAAAGCTTGAAAGGAAGTTCTTGAATGTTATTTTCATTATGTACTCAGTGGAGTTAGACTAGGAAAGTTTATGGTTTGCCCCGTCTCGTAGTTCTTTCTTCAAAGGTAATTCTAAAAGTTTCCCTAAGAGTATGCTGAAAGCAGTTTAGATTTAAAAGTATATTATCTGATCTTAGGCTGCACTTTGTTTTCTTATATGTTTTCATCCCTTATGAAAGTAATTATATGGATTATTGGATTGTTTGTCTGATGAGTTAGCTTTAATACAAGCTTGTCCAAAGAAGTCTATGGTTAGCCCTGTCCTTTGATTGGTTTAAAATAGTTACTTAAAAGGCTTTTCTTGTTTGGAAAGACTGATAAATCTTAGTTGAAATTATTGTCTTTTTCCACCCCTTCAACACTTTTATTGTTCCATTCCATCATTTTATCTGAGAGATCTTGTGATATAGATGACTTGCCCTTGGACCACTCTTGAAATTGTTGCACAATTAAACCCTTTTATGACTCCATAGCCCAATAGACTAAAAACCAACGTCATATTTATCCTATCAGCCAAATCTTGTTTTGATTGCATATACCTTCACCCCTTTGGAACTCTTTCATTTTAGGACTTTCCACTCAACTAAAAATCATGCTCAACCATCCAAAACCAAACAAAAACCCTTGTTCTTAATAACTAGCTTAATATCACATTTAAAAGCCTTAAAGATAAATCAATATTTGCACTTATAGAGAGATCCCTCTCTGGATTCAGGAGGGCTAGATCCTAGAATCCCAAAGTGGTTCAAGTGTTCTCCCCGCAGCTTCATTCTCACCAATCTGCTGAAATTACCAGGCATAACATTTCTGGCGACTCCACTGGGGATTTCTGAGTTAGTGAGAATCTAAGTACACCTTAATACTCCAGAAAGCCCTTGATTCAAGAACATTTGGTATATTAGCCAGTTGAGCCACCAGGATAACATTTCTGGCGACTCCTCTAGGGACTGAGTCAATTTTTCATCTTAGGTACCCTTAAGACTTTATAAAAACCCCTTGAGTACAAGCAGCCTTCTTCAAGCACTACCAAGCAAATGGTAATCATGATAAAGCTTATTTGAAACAGTGACAAACTAAGGAAACCTTAGGATTCTCTTAAGAGCTTATCAAAACTTGAAGGATCAGCTAGCTTAGCCATAAGAGTAGAATTTCTCTGTTTCATCACCGTAGCTAAGTGTTGAAACAAATTTAGGACACTCTTAGAACCCATAGGGTTGAAAAAACTCAGATACCCAAAAATATTTCAGATTGGTATTCAAATAAACATGGTGGTGGACCATAAAACCTTTTACCTCCAAAAGAGTTAAAAATCTCCACCTAGTGACTCCGCAATCCTAAACAGACCTTAAGGCTCCACTAGGAAGACCCATTATCATCATAACATCATTCAGACTCAGTTAGAGGACTTTAGGATTAAAGTTTCTTGTTTAAAAGATCAGTTAGCCTCTTAAAGATTGTCATATTTGGTTAAAACTTTTCTTGTTTAGTTGGGTCTAAAAAACACAACATAGTGGCTCCTAGAAAGACTTATACTAGAGTCTATCCTGACACAAACCCTCCTGAGATAGTTGATAACCCTGAAAGAATACTTAGGAAGTCTCCTAAGGCCAAGTCTTCAACTGTTTTCAGATCACCCCTCAAAGCTAATTCTTTTCCGGAAAACCTTGCAGCTCTACAAGAATCATAAGTTGACTTAAGAAATCCATTTAGAACTCGATCACTTGATGATTTAGATCAACTAGATTCAGAGTCTTCACTTTCATCCCCAGATAGAAGTGAACATCCTGGTAGTAGAGAAACTACACCACCAGATTTACATTTCCTACATAATTTTGGTTTCTCTCATCCTAGATCAACTCAACAATCTATTGATGGTCCATCCACATCTGTTTTTCATACATCCACTGTCCAAACCACTCCATTCCAGCCCACTTTACCTCTTGTCAACCCACCACTTGTAAACCCCCCACTTTTCCCACCACCTCTTATCATGGCAACATATTATGCTCCCTTAGTCCTTCCTTTACCTTTAGTCAATCTCCCACAGGACTATCAGTCAAAGATACCATTGTATGATGCTAGTAATGCTACTACTGCTTCACAACATGTGGATAAGATGAATGACTACTTTGACAGAAATGATATTGATGATGAAACTGTCAAACTAAGATTATTTGCTCAGAGTTTAGGGGGAGAAGTAAGAAAATGGTTCAAAGGCTTAACCCCTCACAGTATTAATGATCTCCAAGCCTTCCATCAGTTATTCTTAAACAAATGGGAAGTGAGGAAAAACCCTCTCCATACTTTCGGACTACAAGAATTTCCACAAAAACACTGGGGAAAGTGTACAAGCTTATTGCACTAGGTTTAACAGTGTTTCTAATGCCCTTCCCCCAGATTTAAAACCTCCACAAAGCTCAGCTTTAAACAAGTTTCCTAGAGGATTTGTTCTTAAAATGGCCTATCAGCTGAGAGATAGAGATCCTTTAACTCTTGAAACTATGCAAAAAGGAGCTCTTGTTGTGGAAGTTAATTTAATGGAGAAAAGAGCAAGAATGAGGAATGAGAAGAAAGTGTCCTTTAGAGAGGAATCTACACCCTCCACATCTAGCTCAAAGATGGAAAGAATGATGGAAGAGATGATAAAAAAGATGAGCATACTTGAGAGAGCACAAGTTAGTCAAAGCCAAACAACTCCTCAAAACAGAAATCAAAACCAAAATCAGAATTTTAGGAGAAACCGGCCTCAAAAAAGACCAAGGGAGGATGATCAACAGATCACTCCTCCTTTTCATTAAAACTATGTAAGTGAGATTGAAGAAACAATAGAACAACCAGAGGAAGATGACATAAACATGTTGGGAGTAGATAATGATGACTTTGAATTTCATTACAATAGAAAACAAGGTCTATATACACCCTATGATGACAAAAGAGCAGAAGATGAATTCTATTATCAAGAAATAGAAAATGTCATCATAGAAACCACAAAGGAATATGACCTTAGGAGTTAAAGCAATCAAGAAACTCCCAAGACTAAAACCTCTGAAATTTTTGCAAAAAACAGCCCTGTGAATAAACCCAAGACTACAAAACAAAAAGATAAAATAGTGGCTGTAAATTCCGATAAAAACAAAGAGAAAAGCACTCAAAACAATGAAAGACAGAGTGCAGACCTTAGCAGCGTTAGCACCTCAGCTAGTGCTCCTATTAAAACAATTTTGACAAATGTAAATAGAGAAAATCAGCAAGCTGATCTTGCTGATGAAATGGTGGTTAACAAAGCTGAAACAAACCTTGTAAGAAATTAGCTACCTTTCAGTTTGGAGCAGGAAATTGCCAAGATAAAAATCTCTGCTCCCCTTACTGAATTAGCCACCCAACATGTGTATAGATCCCAAATTTTGAAGGCTTTTAACATAGAAGAGAATAACGATACTATCAATCTTAATGATGACCAACCAGAGCTCATTTTTGGTCCTAAGATTGAGGGTAGATATCAAGAAGGACCGGTTCCTCCTTTTTATGTAAGTTTACAGATTCATGACAAGATTTTGCACAACGCTATGAATGATTCAGGGGCCTCTCACAATTTAATGCCCAAAGCTGTAATGGAAAGCCTAGGCCTTGAAATCACTAGACCTTACAAAGATCTTTACTCCTTTTACTCAAGCAAAGTGAAATGTTTAGGTTTAATCAAAGAACTCTGTGTAAAATTAGCACAAATTACAGCCAAGTGTTTAGTAATGGATATTGTTGTGGCTGATGTACCCCCAAAAAATGGTATGTTGTTATCAAGATCTTGGGGAGCTAAGTTACAAGGAACTATGCAGATGGATATGACATATGCAATCATCATTGTTTTTAATCAAACAAGAAGACTTTACAGGGAGTCTCATATGCAATACATGGTTACTAGCCAAGAGAGACCGCAAAACTCTCCCCTTTATTCTGTAAATACAGGCCTTGACTCATTTATCATTTTCAATGATGAAACATTCACTAAACAAGTGACCTTAACTGAATTAATGGCAGATAGAGAGGAGGAGGAAGACAACACAGAAGTGTCAAAACAGTTTTCTAAACCCGAAAACTACAGCAAACAAAACGCAGGTCTAGAGGTACAAATGATTCATCCATTGCTTTTAAACCTTGAGAGTCAAGAAAGTTGTCCTCAACACAATGAAAAACCTGAGGAATTAAAACAAATTCAACGAAGTGTTGATCTTCAAGAACAATCTGAAAGCACACTAGTTGAAGAGGATAGTAACCAAACTGCTGAACCTGAAACTAGTCCTCTTTCAAGTATGAACTTCGATGGGTCTTGCACTAGGAGCAATGTTGGTGCGGGCATCTGGATACATAACACCGAAAATAATCACACTGATGGTCATTCCTACAGATTAAATTTTCAGTGTTCGAATAACATAGCGGAATACGAATCCCTTCTTTTAGGCTTACACCTGTTGAAGAAATTAGGAGCTAAAAGAATAAAATTATATGGGGATTCAGAGTTAATTGTCAGGCAAGTAAATGGTGAATATAGTGCCAAACACCCCAGACTTAGAGCCTACAGGAACTACATCATGGATTTATTGAAAACTTTTGAGGAATCTCAACTTATTTTTGTCCCAAGAGAAAAGAATATCCTCGCCCACAGTTTAGCTTTCGTTGCTAGAACATATTTAACACCTTTCGAAACCAAACAATGCACAACTCAAATTAAATTCAGACCGGTTGTCCCTGATAATGAGAAATATTCGCAAGTGTTTAATGGAGACAAACAAATAGAAGACTTCTTACAGTCCAGAAATGAATTTGAACTACCAAGTTCAAATTCAGATTATGAAACAGACTGTTCTAGTGAAGAAAATCTACTTGATAAAGAAAAAGAGTCTCCAGAGATGGCTTATGTAAATCTGTTGTCTAGCAAACTTGAAAACACAACAGAAATTAGTTCAGAGTTAGGAAAAGAAGACTTAGAAACTCTGCAGTCTAACAATCAAAGTTTGCCAAAAGTTCTAGTCCCTTTAGAAGAGTTGTTTGATTTCAATGATGTGGCCAAGAAGCCAAAGCTAGAGCCTGTGGAAACTGAAGTTGAAGAGTGTAATATAGGCAGTGAACTAAAACCAAAGATGATCAAACTGTCTAAAACTTTACCAGCTCACATTAAACTTGAATACATAGAGTTGTTTAAAGAATTTTCTGAAGTTTTTGCATGGAGTTATGAGGATCTAAAATCCTATGACACTGAAATAATTCAGCACAAGATACCTCTCAAGGAAAAAACCATGTTCAGTTACCTTTGGTTGAGAAGGAAATCAAGAAAATGTATGAAGCCGGTATTATTGTTCCTATTAGATATTCAGAATGGGTGTCTAATTTAGTGTCAGTTAGGAAGAAAACATGAGAGATTAGGCTTTGTATTGACTTTAGAGACTTAAACAAAGCCTCATTGAAGGACAACTACTCTTTACCTGTAGAAATTTGCTGAATAATGAAGATTTATCCACTGAGATTATCCTGGTCACACACTAATTCGAATTTATGCATAACACAACCTCTTCTACAATTGATCATCAATATGCAGAAATAGAAACAGTCGCATGCGCACATAAACACAATATGTAATAGGGAAAGCTTATAGCTGAAAACCCCAGCTATTTTGTATATTATAATAGAAGAGAACATGTAACAATACATAGCATAATACTCCTCACAAGTACTCAATACTATCTCCAAATGTTACACACAAACTAGCTCAGTTTTGAACAAGTCATGGGTTCAATTCGAATTTGCTCCTGGTGAGCGCCTTCGTCAAGATGTCAGCGTCCTGACCCTCCGTGGGAATATATGAAAGTAACATGATTCTCCGCTTCACACAATCTCTAATATGATGGTACCTGATGTCGATGTGTTTGGATCTATCATGAAATACTGGATTAGCCGAGAGTTTAATGCAACTCTCGTTATCACAATAAATCACAGTAGGCTCCAAGTGTGACCCGAACAACCCGACCAGAATCTTCCTCATCCATATAGCCTCGCATGCGACCAGCCTCATTGCTGGCCCTTCACTCAGCCTCTCACAGCCCAGAGTACACACGGATCACCAGCTATTTCTGGTTGTACGAAGCTATTTTGCATAGCCAATCACAAGAAGTTCCTCCGGATGTGCTCTTTCGGTCCGTTGGGCTCCCTGCCCAATCTGCATCAGTGAAGCCGGAAAGCTTCGCTCCATCCTCCTGTCTGTACCATAGACCATATCCCGATGTGCCACTAAGATAACGCAATACATGCTTGCTTGCCTTCCATAAGAGCTTGGTAGGCTTAACCATAGCTTGCGAAAGCTGGTTAACAGCATAGCATATATCGGGTCGTGTATTGACCAGATACATAAGCGACCCCACCAACTATCGATAGACAGTGGCATCCACTACCTCCGCTGAAGTAGCTTCCTCCTTCCTCCAACCACCAGGAAGAGGAGTATCAACAGGATTGCAGCCATGCATGTTGAACCTCTCCAATATCTCCCGGGCATACTTACCTTGAGAAAAATACATTCCACCACTGCGCTACCAAATCTCCAATCCCAGAAAATAATGAAGGAGGCCCAAGTCCTTCATCTCAAACTCTCTAGCAAGATCCTCCTTGCATGAAAGTATCAACAGCTCATCACCCGTCAAAATCAGATCATCTATATACAGTACAATGATCAACAACTTACCCTCCACCACAATCTGGTATAGGTTAGGATCCGCCTCACTCTTGGAGAATCCAAGTCCGGTGAAATAACTGTCTATTCGTGTGTACCAAGCACGAGGTGCTTGTTTCAACCCCGTCTGATTATCTTGATTGCACTTTTACATGCGACTCAGCATTTGAAGATCTAAAGACAACCAGGCACTCTGCCTCCTGCCTAGTTGAGGAGCAGGTCTTCATGTCAGTGGATGTGCCTGCCCACCCCATCTGACTGAAGGCTAGGACCAGCTCCACATGGAGGAAGGTACCTTGCGAGAAGTGCAAAGGTCTCCTCATAATGAATCCCCTCGATCTGTGAGAAGCCACAGGCAACAAATCTTGCCTTGTACTTCTCCACACTCGCGTCAGCCACTTGCTTCACTTTGTAGATCCATCACGAGCCCACCACTGATTCCCCTCCAGATGTGGAACAATCTCCCATGTGCTTCAATGATCAAATCATACTCTTCCACTGCAGCATCTCCCCATGCGGGGTCCTCCTGAGCTTCTCGAAGAGAGATGGCGCTATCATGACACATTTGCTCTAAAGAGCCATGTATCCAATGCTGTGATCGATGGCATTGCTCTACCATCCTTCTGTCTGTGTGGGTGATGTCTTCCCAAAGCCATCACTCTCGAACGGTCGCTCGGGCTTCATTAGTGCGCCGCCCCTCGATGGTTGGTTTCATGTGGTGGTCTCTTCCACTCCATGAACTTCCTCCTTGTGACGTCCACATCCCAGAGCTCCTCCTTAGGAACTAACAGCTCCTCATCTGCATGCAAGTGTAGCTCCCTCTCAAGCGAACATTGCATGTCTTTCTCCTCCTGAAATTTGATATCCCGTCGCACAACAGTCTTGCGACTGTCTGGAAAATACACACGATAGTTGTGGGGCGTATCGTGCCTGACCTACGCCTCTGCGGTCGGAATCGACACCCCCAGCATCCTTCGTCACATGCATGTGAAGACGGTGAACCAAAAATCCTCAAATGGGAAATATCGGGTCTCTTACTGACGCTGCTCCGGTGTACTCATGCCAAGTATCTTGTGAGGACAACGGTTCTACACATATACTGCAGTATTGCATGCCTCGGCCCACAAGTGAAGGGGTAGGCCCTGATCATGCAACATCGCCCGTGCAGCACCCACGATCGTTCTGTTCTTCCGCTCAGCAACCCCGTTCTGCTGTGGGTTATGGGGTGCGATGAGCTCTCTCCGAATCCCTTCTGCACTGCAAAAGTCCTTGAATTCAGCAGAGATGAATTCACCACCATTGTCGCTCCTAAGAGCCTTCACCTTCTTCCCCGATTCCTTCTCGACCAGTGCTTTGAACTCACAGAACTTAGAGTATGTCTCGATCTTCTTCTGCATGAAGAAGATCCAACACTTCCGAGAGAAATCATCAACAAAGATCCCATAGTACTTGTGCTTTGATGTCGAAGCTACTGAGAAAGGACCACACACGTCTGTGTGAACTCTCTCAAGGATCGTCGTGGCGCGACTATCCTTCTCTTGAAAGGTGGCTTTCACATATTTTCCCAAGATACACCCCTTGCACTGAACTGACTACGCAAGAGTGCCCTTAGGAAGCCCAGTAGAAATATGATGCAGTATCTTCAAAGCTCCATGGTGAAGGTGGCCCAATCTCCGGTGCCACAGCTCGCCATCATCCCGGCTCACCACTTCTCCCGCCTTGCATGCCATTGCTGCGCAACCATCTACTTGCAACTGATAAAGGTTCTTGAATCGAACCCCTATCTTCCGGGTCTCTCCAGTTGTCTTACTGCGCAGGAAAGCCTTTCCTTCGCTGAAGACCACATCATACCCCTTGTCTTCCAACATCACCACACAGATCAGATTCTTCATCAATCCTGGAACATGCAATACTTCCTTCAATACGAAGGGTTTACCAGACTCCCTCTCAAAGGAAATGGTACCGATACCGGTCGCACTGTATCTACCATCATCGCCCATCTCGATGTGCACTCCAAGATCTTTTTCCTCCAGATCTGAAAACAGATCCCGATCTCTTGTCATGTGAAATGACGCACCACTGTCCAAGAACCATACTGATCCCATCACACTTGAGACCAAGCATGCGATCAGTGAAAAATCCAGCTCAAAATGGGAGGCCAATGCCTCTCCCACTGCAGATCCAGCATCCTTCTTATTTTTCTTCTTCTGCGGACAATTTGTGGCATAGTGTCTGTGCTGGTGACAGTGAAAACACTTCACCTTGGACATGTCTTGCTTCTTGCCTTTCGCACCAGACTGAGAAGCTTTCTTGCTCTTCCCCTTCTTTACTCTGGCAGCGAAAGCACAATTTTCTTCATTAGATGCCTTTGATGAAGATCCGTCCCTGGTAATCCACCTTATCTCCTCTTGCATGAGATCTGACCAAAGTCGCTCCCATCCCGGCAACTTCTCCCGACCATTGACAGAGTCCTAATAGGAATGCCAACTCTTCGGAAGACCAAGGAGAGCCAGGTTCACCAAGTCCTCATCATCGACAGTCACCCCCACACTTCCCAGCTCATCTCTGCATTGAATGAACTTCGTGAAGTACTTGGCGATAATGTCGCCTTTCTCCATCTTAATGTTTCTGAGTTTATCCTTGAGCACCAGCTTCCTTTGGTTGCTCTTGCTCTGGAATAGATCTGTCAACGCTTTCCACATCAAATATGGAGAAGCTTTTCCATGCAGGCTGGATACAATGTGATCCTTCACGCCCTCCAATAGAATCCTTCGACATTTCGCCATCTTCTTTTGCCAAGCCTCAACTTCAGCAGGATCAGTGGGCTTTTGGACATCCATATCTACGAACTCCTTCAGCTCGTTATCATCTAATACCGCCTCCATCCGGTCTTTCCATGCAACATAATTCGAACTGCCTTCAAGGGCATACTCGAGTCGCAAACCGTTGAAAGACATTTCAACTCCGGCACCAAGAAAACAATCTGCTGCAAAATTCGAATTCCAAGCTCAAAACTCAACTGCTTCTGGATCTGTGAGAACAAATTATTTCTAGCACAGAGATCGACTGTAAGGGCATTTACTAGATATATCACCTTTCAGAGAAAGGATGGATCCAAAGGCTACCTGGCCCGTTACAGACTCTGTCTACCAAAATAATTGTAATCACTGTAATAGATCCCGATGATCAATTAGCTCTGATACCATGTAGAAATTTGTTGAATAATGAAGATTTATCCACTGAGATTATCCTGGTCACACACTAATTCGAATTCATGCATAACACATAACCTTTTCTACAATTGATCATCAATATGCGGAAATAGAAACAGTCGCATGCGCACATAAACACAATATGTAATGGGAAAAGCTTATAGCTGAAAACCCCCAGCTATTTTGTATATTATAATAGAAGAGAACATGTAACAATACATAGCACAATACTCCTCACAAGTACTCAGTACTATCTCCAAAAGTTACACACAAACTAGCTCAATTTTGAACAAGTCACGGGTTCAAAACTCATCCACTATTTGCCTGCCTCTACTGCGCAATCCAAGTTGGTGTAATGAGAGATCCAAGTTCGAATCCCACTGGCTTGATCTGCGCAATCCTCATTGGAAATCTCCTCCAATGCTTGTGCAAATCTCATGCACAACTAATGTCACAACTAATAGAAAACTCACCCTTTCATCTACCTCTTCCACTGGTCTTCACTGAACTGTCCATGCACTGCAGTCAACTGATGTGTTCTTTAGTTGAATAATGAGTTAATATTTAGTGAATTAAATAATATTTGATTCACCTCACTCATCTCTAGTGTATTAGCCAGTTAAACTAAATATAACTAGTTCAACTAAGTTAACCCGAACACAACTCCACCATCTCATCAACTCCACCAAACTCCACCACTTGAGTTCTAACTGAAGTCAACCATGCATGAGCTCACCAAACCCCTAGGAATAGCGTAATTCCTTTGTCAGATGCATGGGCCACATCCGTAGCTCCAACTGAAGTGCTGCAAGAGGATAAACTGAAATTTATAGTCCAAATATTATTAAGGGTAAATAATATTTGACTTTTCTATTTTTAGCGTAGCAGTGTAAAAATAGACTCCACCCAAATGTCTAAAAATAGAGGTCCATCTATTTTTACCAACTCGACAAATCATCCAAGAATAACATACTGCAACTCCTAGACCATGCTCCATATGTCTAAAAATAGACATAGTCTAAAAATAGACTTTGCGCCAAAAACAGCCCGCGGGCCCACTTAGTGAAGGCGACTTCATTTCACTAAGCTCCATCATCTTATTGCATTTTCAACATTACCCAAGATGGACCATATTTTACAAAAGGTAGTTGGTTCTAAAAGAATTTCTTTGTTTGATGGCTTCTCAGAGTACAATCAGATTTTAGTACATCCTGATGATCAATTAAAAACAGTTTTTACTACACCTTGGGGCACTTTCATGTATGTGAAAATGCCCTTTGGTTTAATGAATGCTGGTGCTACTTTTCAGAAAGCCATGGACATTGCATTCTCGGAAGAATTGGACTACTTCATCATTATTTCCCTTGATGATGTCACTGTTTTTTCCAAAACAAATGAAGAGCACTTAGAACACTTGAGAAAAGTATTCGAGAAATGAAAAAAGTTTGGGATATCTTTAAATCCAAAGAAAACATTGTTTGGTCTCCAAGATGATGTCACTGTTTTTTCCAAGACAGATGAAGAGCACTTAGAACACTTGAGAAAAGTATTTGAGAAATGCAGAAAGTTTGGGATATCTTTAAATCCAAAGAAAACATTGTTTGGTCTCCAAGAAGGTAAACTTCTTAGGCACATCATATCAGAAGAGGGGATAAAGATAGACACAAAAAGAATCGATGGTATTTTGCAAATCAACCATCCAAGAAACATCAAGGAACTATAATATTTCATTGGAAAGATTAATTTCTTGAGAAAATTCATACCCAACTTGGCTGAACTCCTTAAAAACATTACAAACATGCTGAAAAAGGAGCAAGGAGTTAAATGGACCTTGGAAGCAAATAAATCTTTTGAACCAGTGAAACAAGCATTAACCAAAACACCAGTTCTAATAAGTCCTAACTTTTCAAAAAAAAATTACATTTTTTCATTTGCATCAGAACATACAATAGATGTTGTCCTATTACAGAAAAAACCACAAGGACAAGAGCAGCCCATTGCATTCTTTAGCAAGGCATTGAGAGATGCTCCTCTGAAGTACAACATTATGGAAAAACAAGCATTTGCCTTAGTCAAAGATTTAAAAGACTTCAGAGTTTACATTTTACACTCCCACATCATTGCCTTTGTCCCGAATTCAGTTGTGAAAGACATTCTAACACAGGACCCAGATGGTAAGAGAGGTAAGTGGATAGCTGTGATACTTGAATATGATTTAGAAATCAAGCCCACTAAACTCATTAAAGGCTAAGGTCTAGCTAAATTAATGGTTGAATCAAATTTTTAAATTCTTGATATAAATATGATAAATGCTTTAGATGAACAAGAGAAATTGTCAACTCCCATTGTTGAAAACCATTTTATCAATTCCTCTTGGTATGATGATATTCTATATGTTTTGCTTAATTTGAATACACCTCCTAGTTTATCAAAAACAAAGGTAAGGTTTTTAAAGTTAAAAGTTGTAAACTACTGCATTATAGATAAATGTCTTTATTGGAAAAATGCAAGTGGGATATTGCTTAAATGTTTGCCTGAGGATGATGCAGAGAAGGTAAAGCACGAGTTCCATGAAGGAGAATGTGGAGACCACCTATACTGGAAGACTACAGCCAACAAAATCCTTAGAGCTGGTTACTATTGGCCCATCCTCTTTCTATATGTACACAAGATGATAATTGTCTGTCATAAATGCCAACTTTTTGAAGGCAAAAGAAAATTGTTTCCCTTACCTTTGCATCCAATCATTGTTGAAACTCCTTTTCAACAGTGGGGACTTGACTTCATAGGAGAAATCCATCCACCCTCATCTGCCCAACATAGATCGATGCTCACTGCAACAGAGTACTTTACCAAATGGATAAAAGTCATCCCTTCTAGACAAGCCAATGACTCTGTCATCTTAAAATTCATTGAAACTCATATCCTCTCTAGATTTGGTTGTCCTAGGAAGATCATCATTGATAATGCTACAACATTTGGATCCAAGAAGATAGTTGAATTCTATCACAAATATTAGATAACATTGGGTCATTCTACTGCTTATCACCCCCAAAGTAATGGGCTAGCAGAATCCTCAAACAAGAGTTTGGTGAACATAATCAAGAAGTTGTTGGAGGACAACAAGAAGTCTTGGCACACAAAGCTAGTATATGCACTATGGGCTGACAGATTAACACTTAAGAAATCTATTGGAATGTCACCCTACTATCTTGTGTATGGAATAGATGCAATTTTTCCAACCAGCCTAGGTGTACTAGTTATGAAGTTGATCCAAAAAGTGCAGTCTGAAGACAATGACATGATCAGAAGGATTAATCAGACTATACATCTTCAGCAAACCAGAGAGGAGGTCTATAACAGAGCATTACAAAAGAAAGAAAGCATCAAGAAGCGTTTTGACAGAAGGACAAAGACTAGTAATTTTAATATTAGTGACAAAGTGCTAAAGTGGGACTCAAGGAGAGAAGACAAGGGCAAGCATGGGAAATTTGATAACTTATGGCTTGGCCTTTATCTCATTCATTCTACTGCTGGTAACAACGTTTATTTCTTGCAGGAATTGAATGGAGCTGAACTGTTTGGGGGTCCTGTTAATGGCAGGATGCTCAAACATTACTTCTCTTGACCATATCATGTTTGAAAGTCTTTTTATCTTTTTTCTCATTATAAATATTTCACCCATCATTGCATTCAAAGTTAGAAAGATCAAAAATACAAAAACAATATAAAGAGAAAAGAGGGCATATCGTAAAAACAAGAAAGGTACAGCCCCATACCAAAAAAGAAAAAAAAAATCTGAAAGTGTGCAAGCTCAAATACCACTCCTAAAAAACACATTACTAGTTAGTCATACAGCCTAATCATGACTAATTAGTTTTAAATTTACTGTTGATAGGTTAGTGAATCGGATTTGTCAAAAAGCTTAATCTTGGCCTATCAGTTAGGAAGATTAGGATAGATAAATAAAAGTTCAAACAAGCTCAAAATCTGAACCTATATATTCCAAAAGAAAGAATGGCTCTAACTAGATTAAATCTTGAGCCAAGGATAGAAGAAAACTGGTTCTAATGAACTCAAAACTTGAACCAGATAACAAAGAAAAAGCAGCTCAAACAAACTAAAAAACAAAGCTGAAGAAAAGAGGAAACTAGGCACATTTGATGTGGAAACAAGGGGTTCAAATGCAGTGGAAACAATACCAATCTTTGAAAACATTGAAGAGATTGTGGAGGAACCTATGCATAAACAACCAAGAGTTGAAAATATGCCTTTGTCAGTGGAAGAAGCCACAATTGTTGATCCTTGTGTATTGGCATCTTGGGAAAAAAAAGTGAAAAGTTTAATGGAAAAGTTTGTCAATGAGAAACTTACTCTCAAAGTATATTCAGAAAAGGGAGAATCTAAAATAAAGATCCATTGTGAAATTTGTGGCATTGATTATGGAACAGGTGATGTATCCTTGGTAGCGTGAACAATGCACAACTTCAAAAACCATCATATGAAAACAACGTCCCATCAACAATGCCTTTCAATGCCAAGTGGTAGTGAAATTCCTTCATGTAAAAAAGTACAACAAACAACAGTGGTTGGAGATCAATTTCATATTGATCAAGCAATCAAAATTCTAGATGATTTCAACAAGACACAAGAGCCTAATTTGTTCAAGGTGGTGGAAGCAACACTTGCAGACTATAAGGACATGAAAAAAGTGAGAGTCGAATGTACACAATGCAATAAATGGTTTTGTTTAGTGCCGACAAGTGGTAATATTGTCAGTTCTCTAAATGAACACATGAAATCAAAGAAGCACACTACTACTACTACAAATGAGGCTTCACATCAGGAGATTGGGTTGAGGAGTGGCACAGTTGGGATACCTAAAAAGCCTACCAATGATAAGTCCCAACAAAGTTTGACTAGGTTCTTAGTGCCATCATCACAATCAGTATTACACAGGGGTTCCACAAGTGCATCTTCTTCTACTTCAGGTGTGTTAATTAGTGGTTAATTAATAGTTTAGACTAAACTTGAATATGAATTTGTATATTATTTTATTTATCGTACTTCTAAGTTTTTTTTTTTTTATTATTGTGTTGCCATCTTATTATAGCTCAATTTTCTCCCTTGTTACTACAATGTTAGGGGTATTGGGATCCTTATATTGATAGAAATGGGGAGAGGTGGGAAACAAAGGTCCCAATGGATGATCAAAGGGGTGGAAAATTATGGGCCATAGAGAAGCATACCAAGATCACGCTATTTTATGAGGGTATTGAATGTCGTATTGATGGTACATATAGGCATATTCATTGCCAGAGGGGTTCTGAAACAGGGGCCCCTTTTGATTCATTAACATGTAGATTCTGTAAGTTGGTTTCAAAATGTAATGACTTCAGGATGCGATTATATCATGAATCAAGGTGCACCAATAAAAGAAGTGAACGAGATACAGGGAAAGGTAGAAGATTGGACTATTTGACTCAAAATGAATTGAAGAATGCTGCAAGGGTTACAAATGCTAACCATAGATCAACAATGTGAGCTCTTTGGTGGGAGAGGACAAAGGTTGCTACACTCTCTATTAGAATGAGATCTCTAAAGGAAAAGTTGTTTGAATCGACAGAAAGTAAGGATGTCTTTAGGTTTTGTAAGGATGTTTGTGAGGCACATAAGCAAGGAAAATTACAAAGTAAAGATGCAGTTTGAGAATTTGTCAAGGATATATTTCATAACTTGATTCATGAAAAAACAGGGAGAAGATATAGTACACCCACAAAATCCCTTTATGAGATGATCAAGTTATGGGGAGGTCCTAGATTACATAACTTTATTAGCTTGAATCTAGATGGTCCTTCAATATATACAACTTTAAGGCAAGTTAGAAAGTCATTAACATATATCCCAGGGGAGCACGAATACATTTTTGAGGCAGTTGGAAAAAATTTATGCTTCTTATAAAGCCAAACATGGTATATATGGACCAATTCATATATGTCTTGCCGAAGATGAAACAATTGTGAAAAAATATGTTAGGTGGATAGCAAAAATCGATACATTGGTGGGGTTTTGTGGTTTGAAAGAAGAACAATGTCAATCACATTTCTTGGTGAGAGAGATGCAGGCTATGAGATTATAACAAATTCTTTTAAAAACAATGTTATTGGACATTATGGACGTGTTATTATAGCAAACTCTTTACATGAAAAACTTCATCGTTTGGTTGTGGTTTTTCATCCAACATGCAATAAATTCAATGCAAATTGTGTTTATCAACAATAGGAAAAGGTAGAATTTATGTGGAAGAAACACATAGAAAACAATTTGGGACCTATTGTTGGTCATTTCTCGGATGGGGATAGCAGAAGAAAGACAACTTAAGTTGAAAGATTATTCTTCAACATCAAGTTTTCGATATCAAATTCCTTAGGAAGGGTGGAGG
Organism: Pinus albicaulis; assembly: GCA_034641835.2. NCBI lineage: Eukaryota > Viridiplantae > Streptophyta > Pinopsida > Pinales > Pinaceae > Pinus > Pinus albicaulis. Next base: position 384,135,086 of record CM076578.1, on the reverse strand, counting down.
CTAAGTGGGTTGTACAATGGTTGCAATGTAATAGGATTGCATGATCCAGATTACATACACGACGACAAAAAGCTAGTGAATCCTTTGTTTAGCGGTCGACGAGAATTGGTTTTAAGAAATGAGTACATAAGTTTTGGCCATGTCAAAATGGTTTATCACACTTTTAAAGTGGATGATCACAAGCTTAAGTGTGAATATATAGAGAGGATGGATCAACAAAATTGGAGTTTCGCACAACGCATTACTTCAAGGCATGTTCAAAGGTGTTTGAAAGAGTTGAAAAGTACACCAAGTGGAAAGTTAGAGAGGACACTAGCTACAAAGACTTACTTAATGATTGTTGTTGATTACATTGACATTTTTATGTCTCATAGTTTGAGCCTCTGAGAAAGAGTGCGAAATGTTTCACGAGTTCATTATTTCTTCGCATTATGGTTATGTTGGGTACAAAAACAATCTCATACTAATATCAACATAAATTTCATCAGTAGAGAGACATATCAAGATGTGAGAATTTCTTGTCATTTTGCAGTTTTGTTGATGATATTGTTTCGAGATCAATACTCTAACTTGCCATGTGTTTTGCACTTGACTGGGTCAGATGTATGTGAGAACTCTTTTAGCAAAGTTGGTGGGATGGTTGTAGTGGAGAGGGCCTATGATTTCACTGACTTGCTTCATGTTGTTGGAACCCTTAATCAAATTCTCAAGGGCTTCATTTTAATAAATCTCATAAGAAGCAAGAAAACATTTGGAATAAATTGCACCAAGAAACAATACAAAACATTGACATAATGTCGCAATATGATTCAATATCCACAAACGCTAAAATTATAGAAGCCCTTAAGAATGGATTGAAGGATGCACAAGACTGTTGGAACCCTTAATAGAGTTGTTGAAGAAGAATCAAATTCCCAAGGGTTTCATTTTAATAAATCTCATAAGAAGCAAGAAAAAATTTGGAATAAATTGCACCAAGAAACAATACAAAACATTGACATAATGTCGCAATATGATTCAATATCCACAGACGCTAAAATTGTAGAAGCCCTTAAGAATGGATTGAAGGATGCACAAGACATTTTATCAACTCTTGGAATGAAACCAGAAAATTACACTCAATGTTCTTGGTGGGTTAAACCATGGACAGAGGATAAAGATTATCCAACATCCAAATTGTAGATAAAATAGTTGATGATTCTCCACCGAGATGTTCCAACTCTATATTTCAATTTCCATCTTCATTGGTACACAATGAAAGTGAATTGCAAATAATGGAAAGTGAGTGGAGACATGAGTTGGATGAAATTTTAGATTCCACTGATGAAAATTTAAGCAAAACTATAAAACCAGTGGTGAATCTTGATGGTAAGGATATGTTAAAAGCATGTTTGGTTAATCAGTTAAATGGAATTCCAACATTATCCGAAGATAGGTTGACAAAAGTGAGAACTGGGGTCTACTTTAGGTGAGATGGGAATACTATACAAAAGGGTGTTTCAATTGGCTTTGGAATTGGATTAGATTGTGGGGTGTTGTTTGAAAACAACTCAATTCCCCCCACTGAACGTACTGCAAGAAAAGGTGTTCCTCGAAGTACAAAACAAGGTGTTTCTTGTGGAATGTGGTACATTGGAAGGGTTCAAAGAATAATGAAGGATGGTAATAGGGTGTTTGATTACCATAATGACATCGACCTTTTGGATAGATTAGAAGGCATCGAGCTTCAATTATGTTGGTACAGTAGAATAAAGGGGTAGCGCATGTACAAGTATGATTTGACTGATCATGCTTTTGTACAACTTGAATATGTTATAGAAATCACAAACTTATCGTACAATGCTAAAAATGATACATACAAATTACAAGAAAGTGATTACAAAGTTTTTTCAGAATTCGTGAAAAATTTGAACAAGGTTAATTTTCAAAACATTCTACTTTCACTTTCCTTATGTATTTTCATATGTTGGATTATTTATAAATAGTTTTTGGTCATATTTTTGTTGATTTGTTTGTATGAATATGATGTTAATTTTGTACTTTTTGGCTTTAGGTCTAGTGAATACTTCAAATGGTGAATGTTCAAGATCACTGAACCTTTTTTTGCTACCTACTTTTTGGTGTAAGTTTCTTTCACTAGCCATTCATCTTTTTGTAGTTGTGTTTCATTCAAACATTAATTTGGTATTTCTTCCATAAAAACAATATAATTACATACCTATATAACTATATGTACCCCTTACCTCAACACATATATACAATTTGAATATAAGGGCATCTCTTACCTCAACATTGATGTTGGATGCCTTCTATTGTGGTTCTTCTGAAGTTGGTCCATTTAATCACGAAAAGCAAAAAGAATTGGTTCCTTTTTTATGAATATGTTTTGAAGAAAAGTATGTGGTTCTTCTCACTAATGTTAATGTTTTCCTTGAATTTTTTTATTAATGGTTCGCTTGCTAGAAAGGATATCAAGGATCTAATGGCACGAAGTTCAATCAGGATGGTTTCTGTTCACTCAAGTCAACAAATTTACACCAGAGCAATGGCTAACACATGAAGTCAATTTTATTTTGAATGTTTTTTTGTAGTTGGATTTCCTATTTTTCAAATTGGACATATAAATCAGAGTTTGTAGCTCAAATGTGCCATCAGAGTCTTTTTGAAAGTATTTATATTTTGGCCACCTTGATATCATTTTTATTTTATTTTTGCAAAAAGACATTTATTGTTTTGGAAAAATAGGCCCTTGTAATTGGGCCTATAAAAAAGAAATGTTTTTGTAATAGAGGGGGGTTGGATATTGGATATATCACAGGAGAGCTATTGTACTTGGAGATTTTTTTTTTATAATACAGAGGCAGTGGCAGTAAGAATTTTGGGATTCATGTGGTATGGCTTTATAGCATTGTATATGCATGTTTCATTTCATTGAATGCCTTCTCGATTCTATTTCATATCTTATGCTTTCACTGATTGTTCTAAAGAGTTATAAACATAATTCATAAATCAATTTATGCTCTGTTTTGTAAGGGAAATTATGTTGTTTTACTTTCTTCTTATAGAATGAATTCATTATCTAAATGCTCATTCTAATTCCATTTCTCATACTACACTGTAATAACAAAGCCCTGAAAGCTATCAAAGTCTACCTATATTGCCCCATTATCACTACTACAATTCGTTTAGCCCCGGTTCCTAGTTTCCTTCTTCTAAATTTGAGATTCATCACGGTGTTTATGTTTCAGTATGTGTTTCTTTAAAGATAACAACTCATGAGGTGTTGTATACTTTTTCTTGGTGATACATCCACAAGCCAAGTAATTTTCTTGATGCACAATGGTAATTCATTTCTAATGGGTGTTATTCCAGAAAGCCACAACATAGTACAAGAAGGTATGTCTGTTAAATTTTTCAGATTAATTTTATATTTGACTAAATTGTCTATCTGCAAGCTGTTGTAATATAATTTCACTGACTTACAGAGATTGGAACTTCAGGCCCTGGTTTGATCAAGGATGCAGTACAAGAAGGTATGTTTGTTAAATCTTTCAAATTAATTTTATATTTGTTTGAATTGTCTATTTGCAAGCTGTTGTAATATAATTTGACTGACCTTGAGAGATTGGAACTTCAGGCCCTGGTTTGATCAGGGATGCAGATTCAGGAAGAGGCCCCAATAGACATATATTTGCAGGAAAAAGGAAGACCCATTGGGTGCTTGTAATATTCAACGTTTTGTCACTTATTATGGGTCAAGCTGCTACTTCACTTTTTTACAGGTATTACTTTGATGATGGTGGTATTAATTAACAGGTATTACTTTATATAGATATGTAAAGTTCCACATCTAGTGCAGGTAGATTAGCAATTTTTCTTTGGTTGCACATGTATAGCATATGCAATTTTTTAAAATGTGCCATTTAGTGAAGTTTTTATTTGATCCATGTTTTCTCTATATTGCTTATTTTAATCATTAATTTCAAACAGTTGTAGGTACATTTTACAAGGTGATGAACAAGAATAAATAGAACTGCTTGCCGTGCTGCTTGCTAAGGATGGTGACATCTATAACAAGCTTGCGTGTTCTTTAGCTCCAAAAATATTTGGACACGAGGATGTCAAAAAAGCCCTGCTTATTTTTGGTGCCCCAACTAGAAAATTCAAGGATGGAAGGAAGATATAATTCTTTTACTGAAAAGCTATTACAGAGAAACTTGATTATCCCATTAGTGACTGTCTCAAAAAAATATCTTGTTATTCTCCCTTATCTGGTCTCTAGAGTCTCTATACAAAGGAAAATTTATATTTATTATTCACATTTCTATTTTACTTACAAATAAGAGGTGATTTGCATGCCTGTTTGAATTGACTAAGAGAGGAGATATCCATCTTTGGAGTCCCTCATAGTTAGAGGGCAGAGTCCTATGGTTGCCTTAGGCTATTTTCCTTGTTGAATGCTCAAAATTAGCCACTTTGGATTCCCAAAATCCCTAAAATAATCCCCGAAATCCTTAAAATAAGTGAGGTTTGGGGATTTTCATCTTTGGAGTCCATCTTTGGTTGATGGGTGGAGGGGAATTACCTCTCGAATCCATTTTTTATGGGCAAATGTAACATGTCATCCTCTAGTAGAGGAAGGTCCTGCAATAACAGTTGAATGCTTACTAATTGGTATCTCAGTCTGTATAGGTACAGAGGCTAGCACCTGACTTTCCTCACTCTCCTTTTCTGTTTGTTGTAGGACATTTGCCTATGCAACCTATCACCTGATCCTGATCATCTTCATCTAAAAATTTAGATGACTTCTCCATAACATGACTATGTCGTCACCAACCATTTGTACCCTGTGTCAATATTTTCTATAATGAAATGGTGTCCATATCAAGTGTTTTCTCAATTTTCTTCAGCCATAATCAAGGATTGTATTAGATGTAGACTGTATTATTAAGACACATATTTTAATATGTTTCACCTTTGTGTATTTTTTGAAACACACTCCAATTTGTGAGTGCGACTTTAAGAACAAGTCTGGCTAGGCATTGATATGGAAAATATCTATAAATTTGGTGCTTTCCAGCATAATTTTCCCACCACATATCTACAGAAAAAAAGAAAATAAGAAATGAATTAGATTACATTTTTTCCTAGTAGCAAATATGAAAGAAATAAAAGAAATTAGTTTTTCTTCCCTGTACTCCCATTTCAAGGACAAATAAATTAGTGCCCAATGTATACATCTCCATGTTTCTTGTTATGGTTGAATGGTCAACTAGATTAGGCATGATCCTCCGAAGGTGGAAGAAGTTCTTCCATAGTATTTCCATAGAAACTAAAATCATGGTCTCAACTAAGGTACAACTTGGCTGATCAATGGGATGATGGTTTAGATGCATTTTTGATCAATTAAATCCCAGATTGTTATATGTTTTCATGCTCCAACTTACCCTAGACCTCATATGAAGAATGGGTAACTTCTTTTGCACTAACCATTGACTAAAATACGTAGCCTATTGTGTATTAATCACCATCGACTAGGTAAAAAATCTTTACCAAACGTTCTCTAACTTTTCAAACCTCTACTTTTTCCCTACAGTACAATACTTTAGTAATAGCTTTGCCCTTTCTATTTATTGCTAGATATACTATCATACTACTCATATGAACTAAACATCATTTTCATCTCCCATATACAACTGAGGATAGGTTGAAGAGAAATGACGGTGATGGCAAAAGATGTAAAGGTAGGATGCACCAATTCCTTTTTCTTTTCATTTTCCTCATCAGGCTAAGATCATATGCATGGTTATATAAGAATTATGTGATGTTCCTCACTGATTAATCATCCTTGATAAAGTAAATTTTGCCCATGTCCTCAAAAATTAGGTCGATATAATGGGCAGCACCGGAAGTCCAAATGAATGTGGGGTGTTTCTCCATTAACATCTTGTCAGTGTCCACATCATTAGAACTAGAAGCATTATCTATTATGCCTTGTACAACATGTTTCACATGTATCTTTTGGATAAATGCATTCAAAAATTCATATAACAATGCCCCATATTTTATTTATGCAATTGCATAACTAGATTTAATAAACATTGTTCCTTTGGGAAGGTAAACTGAAAAAGTTAGGAGGGTCTTACTCTTCCTATCCTTACAACCGCAAGACATTATTGTGCACCTTTTGCTTCTCTTTACTTTTTAAGGTCGTCCAATCCGGTGTTGTTATTGCTCTTTTCCTTTTGAAGAATTGCTTACCTGAACCTGTCATAAGTAGGGCACTTATATCCTGTGCCAATAATATCATAAAAATGAATCATTGCATGGTAGAGCAACTGAGCAATGATAAGTAGTTCGTTGCATAGGAGCCCATTGCCCACAACCTTATTAGTTTCTTCATGTTTTTCATTAATTGATTTAATGGATGGCTATGCCCCGGCTTAGTTATGGGAATGAAGAAAGGAAATTTTCTTGTAGAAGGTGAACCTTTGGAGTCCTTCTCCCTTCTGGCCATCCCCAATATGCACATGGTTCTTGCAGTTATTTCTATTCCTCCAATTGCAGATTCAAGCCACATATCCTCTGTCTTCCTTACTATTCAGATAAGCTCTTTGTTTTAGTTCTGGGGTTGATTGGCTGTGAGAGTCATACCCCACGTCCTGGGATTTCTGCAAAGGTGGTATTTTAAATGGCTTATCCATCCATTCATCTCCTTTCCAAAAAGCTTACAATTCAGTCTTTGGCAGTTAGACCCCTTATGATGTTGTAACATATTTTTGTTTTGTTTTGAGAAATGGTCTCATGGAGTCTCTTTTTGGAAAGGAGATAAGTCTTTGGCCTCTGATTTAATAAAACTACAGGGTTTGTTTATCTGTGTTATACTTGGCAATCCCCGCAGGGTTTCACCTTCGAAAATTCATTGATATATATGTATTCTGTGTATCCATTGAAAGGGGTTAGTCTCTGTGTGAAAGAGAGGTTTAGTTCTTCGAAAACCCATTTAAATTCATATTCTCTGTGTATAAGTTGAATGAATTAACCTCTGTGTATAAAGGTTTGGAGAAAATCGATAACTCTAGTTCTCTGGTTGAGATTGCAATAATAGTTGTTCCATCCTTGTGGAGTTTGCAGTTGGAAAGGAACAGCAGAAGATCCGTTGAAGTTAAACAAGGAACAACAGAAATCCATTGAGGTTGACGTGAGAATTGAAGTTAAACAAGGAACAGCAGGAAATCCATTGTTAAACGCGGTTAAAACACAAGTTTTGAAGGAAGTGGTTTTGGAGAAACCATTTATACTATGTTTGCACCACTTTTGGGACGGTGGCGGTTTTATTTGTTTTCAACGCGTTCAAATAAGGATTTGACACGTCACACCAGCAATACCAGCGATTTTGCATAGGATTTGATTGATAAAACCCGGGGTGCGAATGAATGTGAATGTGTCCGATCAGGATCGGTGGAGATTCAACGGTAATCGCGCTAGAAGCTGCGTAGGAGTTAAACAAGGCATGGACCCGATGTGTAGAAATTATATGCACTAAGCATGCATATGTCCAAGATCCACCTGATCTCACACTATTTAACTTTATGCAAGATACCAAATCTATTCCACTTGTTAATCTTTTGCGGAAAAATTAATCGCACACACATGTGAAGCATAAACAAAAATATTCAATCGCACATAACACAGTGTTTAACCGGGAAAGCCTGACGCTGAAAACTCCAACTATATATTATGTAACATGGAGATCATATGACAATCTCATACAAGCATACAAAGCTTATCACAAGCTCTCAGTATAGTACAATCGTCATACACTATACATGCCTAATCTTGCAAATCCATGCACCGATCTTTGCCACCTGCTAGCCTGCCTCCACTGCGAAATCTCTACTGAAGAATAGCTCAGAATGAATTCGAATTACTCCATCCTTGACTGCACAAACCTCATTGGTATCTCCACTGTGTGTGTGATGCAATCAATGCATCATTATAGTCACAACAGATAGTCTATCTTGCCCTTTCACCTATCTCTCCACTGGTCTCCACTGAAACTGCCATGCACTGTAGTTAACCGTTGTATTGTTCAGTTGATTAATAAGTTATTATTTGTGAATTAATTAACTAATTAATTCACTCCACTCTCACTAGTGTATCAATCAGTTAAACTAGATACAACTAGCTCAACTGAGTCTAACTGAGTTAAACTGAATACAACTCTATAACTACTTCTTCCAACTATGTCATAACTCTGCCACTTGAGTTCTAACCGAGTCCTCCATGCATTAGCTCTAGTAAACCCTTAGGAATAGCATAATTCCTTCTGTCAGCTAATGTGCCACATCTATGCACTGAATTGAAGTGCTCAAAGAGAATAAGTTGTTGTTTAGAGTCTGATTATTATTAAGAGCGAATAATAATTGACATGAATCTATTTTTAGATTGACGATCTATAAATAGTCTTCGCGCAATATTCTAAAAATAGAATTTCATCTATTTTTCCAACTTGATCAACCATCCACAAATAGCATCCTGCAACTTCTGAAATATGATCATCATGTCTAAAAATAGACTTGCGCCAAAAACAGCTCGCGGGCCCACTTAATGAAGACGACTCTTTTCACTAAGCTCATCATCTTGTTGAATCTCAACACTCCCTCTCAACAAGATAGGGATTATCCTTCACCCCGATCCTGCCTCTATGGTATTTGAATTTTCTCATGGTGAGCGCCTTCGTCAGAATATCTGCATCTTGATCCTCCGTGGGAATGTACTGAAGCAACATGATCTTCCGCTGCACACAATCTCTGATATGATGATACCGGATATCAATATGTTTAGATCTATCATGAAACACAAGATTAACCGAGAGTTTAATGCAACTCTGATTATCACAATGAATCACCGTGGGATCCAAATGTGAACCGAACAAACCAACCAGAATCTTCCTCATCCAGATAGTCTCACATGCAGCTAAACTTGCTGCCATGTATTCTACTTCCGCTGAACTGAGTGCCACAGATCTTTGTTTCCTGCTGTACCAAGAAACTATCGTAGATCCGATACTGAAAATTTCTCCTAATGTGCTCTTTCTGTTTGTTGGGCTTCCTACCTAATCTGCATCTGTGAAGCCATGCAACTTCACTTCATCTGTCTGTCTGTACCATAAACCATACTCAGATGTGCCCCTGAGATATCTCAGGACATGCTTGCCTGCCTTTCAAAAGAGCTTGGTAGGCTTAACCATCGCTTGTGAAAACTGGTTCACCGCATAGCATATGTCCGGTCTTGTATTAACTAAATACATGATCGAACCCAACAATCGTCGATAAACAGTGGCATCCACTACCTCTGCCAATGTAGCATTCTCTTTCTTCCAATTTCCTGGAAGAGGAGTGTCGATAAGCTTGCAGCCTTGCATGTGAAACTTCTCCAGTATCTCCCGGGCATACTTGCCTTGAGACACAAACAGTTCACCTTCCCGCTGCCATATTTCCAATCCAAGGAAATAATGAAGGAGGCCCAAATCCTTCATCTCAAACTCATTTGCAAGATCTTCCTTGCATGAGTGTATCAACTGCTCATCACCTGTTAGTATTAAATCATCAACATAAAGTACAATGATTAAAAGCTTACCCTCCACCACAATCTGGTACAGGTTTGCATCCGCCTCACTCTTGGTGAAGCCAAGTCCAGTGAAATAGCTGTCGTTCTGAGTGTACCAAGCATGGGGTGCTTGTTTCAGCCCATACAGCGCTCTTTTGAGCCTGCACACATGTGACTCGCTACTGAAGATCTCGCTGCTCAATGTACACTTCTTCCTCAATGATCCCATTAAGGAACACAGTCTTCACATCCATCTAATGAATGTGCCAACCCATTTGCGCTGAGAGAGCAAGGATGGTCTGTATGGAAGAATACCATGCGACAAGTGCAAAGGTTTCTTCCTAGTCAATCCCCTCAATCTGTGAGAAGCCCCGAGCAACAAATCTTTCCTTATACTTCTCGACGCTCCCATCAGCAGCTTGCTTTACCTTGTATATCCATCTTGATCCTACAACTGATTTTCCCACCATCCTTGGAACAATCTCCCAAGCATTGTTTCTGACAATGGAGTCATACTCCTCCACCATGGCATCTACCCATGTGGGCTCCTGCATTGCTTCTTCAAAATCAGATGGCTTTGTCACAATACACTTGCTCATAAGAGCCATGTATCCAGTATATCGGTCAAGTGACTGTCTCTGTCTACGCTGTGATGTAGGGACTCATACATTCTGTGCCACATCCACCTTCAGTCTCTCAGCTTCTGTGGTACGCTTTCTGCCTTGTCTGATGTTTGGTTCTGCATGAGTAGACTCCACTCCATGAATCTCCTCCTGTGGCTGATCCACATCCAAAAGCTCATCTTTGGGAACAAGAAGTTCCTCTTCTGCATGTAAGTGTAGCTCCCTCTCAAGCGACAACTTCATGGCTTTCACCTCATTGAATTTTATATCCCGTCGCATAACAGTCATCTCACTGTTTGGCAAATACACACAATAGTTATGGGGTGTTTCTGTGTACCCCACAAAAATTCTGCAGTCAACTCGAGCTTCTTCCTGGCATCCTTCATCACATGAATGTAAACAAGTGAGCCAAAAATCTTCAAATGAGAAATATCAGACTTCTTACCAGTAAAATCTTTCTCGGGTGTACTCATGCCAAGTACTCTATGAGGAAAACAGTTTTGCACATATACCACAGTGTTGCATGCTTCTACCCACAAGTGCATCGGTAGGCCCTGGTCATGCAGCGTCGCTCGTGCAGCACCCACAATCGTTCTGTTCTTTCTCTTCGTGACCCCATTCTGTTGTGGGTTATGAGGCGCTATGAGTTCTCTTCGAATTCCTTCTTTGCTACAGAGGTCTTTGAATTCGCCCGAGATGTATTCACCACTATTATCGCTCCATAGAGCTTTCACCTGCTTCCCCGACTCCTTCTCCACCAATGTCTTGAACTCACAAAACTTTGAGAATGTTTCACTCTTCTTTTGCATGAAAAAGATCCAACATCTACGAGAAAAATCATCAACAAATATCACATAATACCTATGTTTTGTTGTTGAAGCAACTGAGAATGGTCCACACATCTGTGTGAATTTTCTCTAAGATCACCGAAGCACAGTTCTCCATTTGATGAAAGGTGGTCTTCACAAACTTACCAATTTTACATCCTTTGCATTGATCTGACTGCGCAAGAGTACCCTTGGGAAGTCCAGTAGAAATTTGCTGCAAAATCTTCAAAGTGCCATGGTGAAGATGGCCCAATCTCCTGTGCCATACTCGCCCTCATCGCGGCTCACCACTTCTTCTGATTTGCCCACCATTGCAGTGCAGCCATCTACCTCCAACTTGTAGAGATTCTTAATTCGAACTCCTATCTTCTTGGTTTGACCCGTTGTTTTATGTCGAAGGAAGGCTTTTCCCTCACTGAAAACAACATCATAACCTGTCTTCCAGCATTGCGATCGAGTCCAAGTTCTTCTTTAGACCTGGAACATGCATGACATTCTTCAACAAGAATGGATTACCGGACTCCCTCTCAAAGGCAATGGTCTCAATGCCAATCGCACTATACCGACCATCATCGCTCATCTCTATATGCATCTGGAGTTCCTTCTCCTCCAAATCACTAAACAACTCTGTCTCCCGTCATATGGAAAGACACACCATTGTCAAGATACCACACCGATCCCATGAAACTTGAAACCAAGTATGCGATCAAGGAAAAAATCCAGCTCTAATTGCGAGGCTAAGGCCTCTCCAGCTGCAGATCCAACAACCTGCTTATTCTTCTTCTTCTATGGACAGTTAGTGGCGAAATTTCCATGCTCGTGACAGTGAAAACACTTTACTTTGGACAAGTCCTGCTTCTTGCCTTTCGCACCAGATTTAGAAGGATTTCTCTTCCCCTTCCCTTTTCTTGCTTTGGCAGCCAAACCGCAATTCTTTTCATCTTCATTCTTCGATGAAGATCAATCCCTGGTACCCCGCCTTATCTCCTCCTGCACAAGATCCGACCAAAGTCGCTCCCATCCTGGCAGTTTCTCCCATCCATTGACAGAGTCTTCGTATCTATGCCAACTCTTCGTAAGCCAAAGGAGAGCCAAGCTCACCAAGTCTTATTCATCAACAGTAACTCCCACACTTCCCAGTTCATCCTTACAGTGGACAAACTTCGTGAGGTATTTTGGACTACTGTCGCCTTTCTCCATTTTTATTTTTATGAGCTTGTCTTTAAGCGCCAACTTCCTCTGGTCACTTCTGCTTTGGAACAAGTCTGTCAAAGCCTTCCACATTAAGAATGGAGTGGCTTTCCCGTGAAGGCTGGACACAATATGGTCCTTCACACCTTCCAACAAAATCCTCCTCGTCTTTGCAGTCTTCTTTTGTCATGCATCAAGTAATGCAACATCGCTAGATCCCGGCTTATGAACATCGCTATTGATGAACTCCTTCAACCCATTATCCTCCAGCACCGCCTCCATCCTCTCCTTCCAGGCTATGTAATTTGAGCTCCCATCAAGGGCATACTCCAATCTCAACTCGTTGAAAGACATTTCAATGTATACTCGATTTCTGCACCAAGAATCTTCTATAGCAAATTCAAATTGTCCACCAGCACAAACTCACTTCACAATTGCAATCTTCAATCAACAATGCTCCGATACCATGTAGAAATTATATGCACAAAGCATGCATTTGTCTAAGATCCACCTGATCTCACACTATTTAACTTTATGCAAGATACTGAATCTATTCCACTTGTTAATCTTTTGCGGAAAAACTAATTGCACAGACATGTGAAGCATAAACAAAAATATTCAATCGCACATAACGCAGTTTTTAACCAGGAAAGCCTGAAGCTGAAAACCCCAACTATATATTATGTAACATGGAGATCATATGACAATCTCATACAAGCATACAAAGCTTATCACAAGCTCTCAGTATAGTACAATCGCCATACACTATACAGGCATAATCTTGCAAATCCATGCACCGATCTTTGCCACCTTCTAGCCTACCTCCACTACGCAATCTCTGCTAAAAAATAGCTCAGAATGAATTCAAATTACTCTATCCTTAACTGTGCAATCCTCATTAGCATCTCCACTGTGTGTGTGGTGCAATCAATGCATCACTATAGTCACAACAGGTAGTCTATCTTGCCCTTTCATCTATCTCTCCACTGGTCTCCACTAAAACTGCCATACACTGTAGTTAATTGTTGTATTGTTCAGTGGATTAATGAGTTATTATTTGTGAATTAATTAACTAATTAATTCACTCCTCTCACTAGTGTATCAATCAGTTAGACTAGATACAACTAGCTCAACTGAGTCTAACTGAATTAAACTGAATACAACTCCATAACTACTTCTTCCAACTATGTCATAACTCTGCCACTTGAGTTCTAATCGAGTCCTCCATGCATTAGCTCCAGTAAACCCTTAAGAATAGCGTAATTCCTTCTGTCAGCTGATGTGCCACTGAACTGAAGTGCTCCAAGAAAATAAGTTGTTGTTTAGAGTCTGATTATTATTAAGAGCTAATAATAATCGACATGCATCTATTTTTAGATTGACAATCTATAAATAGACTTCGCCCAATATTCTAAAAATAGAATATCATCTATTTTTCCAATTTGATCAACCATCCACAAATAGCATCCTGCAACTTCTGAAATATGATCATCATGTATAAAAATAGACTTGCGCCAAAAATAGCCTGCAGGCCCACTTAGTGAAGGCGACTCTTTTCACTAAGCTCATCATCTTGTTGAATCTCAACACGATGTTTATTGCAACAGAGTTTTATTAACCATTTGAAATCCGGATATATGCGGCCGAGAGGGTTTTAAACATTGTTTAAAACGTAATTATATCACATTGCAAAAAGGGTTTAAATTATAAAGTTCTGAAGCTTTTGAATGTTGTTCTGAAGGCCTTTAAAGAATGTTTAAAGTGCACTATTATATTCCGAAAGTCTAAATACTCTTCCGAAAGGGTTTCATCATTTAAAAGTCATTATTATATTTTTGAAGGGTTCAAACTTTGGGTTAAGTGAGTTATTATGCTCCCGAATGTTATAAAGGTGGGTTATAACATTTACAAAGGGAAAAGGGGATTTTCTTTCGAATGTGCATTTTATAAAGTTTTATCAAACAGATTTCATAACTTTTGATGAATGAGTGGAAAAGGAGATCTAAAACAGATTCCTCCAGAGTTACAAAACATTGTAACCAAGTTTGAGCAACTCTCCTTAACCCGTGCACCCACACTGCCATAAAAAACTTGATACTTCGTCCTGCTTCCAATCTTGACCTTTAGTTACAAATATATTTTTGGTTTCTTCCATAAAATTTATGAGTGTAACGGTCTTTAAGTAATTGCACAAGCTATCAAAGAACTTAGATTTTTCCATTACATTACAATGACTTAACAAATCAGAAATTTTAAGAATACTTTTTATAGAAAAGTGTTGTTATTTTTTTATTTCATAACATTGACTTAACTCGGAAATTTTTAAAATACTTTGTAGGTTAAAGTGTTGTTGTTTGTTATATCATTGATGCTTACAAGGAGATGTCTTTCCATGGTCAGATTAGTTACAGATTCGGAGGTCTCCTTTTTATTCGAATGCTTCAATTTCCAAATCGATTCTTCATTTGTTCTTAGAATATTCATTCAAACCACCATAGGATTCAAATTTCTTTTACAGAATTATCACTACAAGTTTGGTCTTGTTATCATGGATACTTGTTCCATGCACATTGTCATTATTTTCATGAGCTCGACCCCAAGTTTTCTCACAAGTTTTTAGAGGAGCCACTCGGGATTGATCCTTGAACCTCTAAAGGGATCCCACATAATCTTCCTTATGTTGTATTCCTATGTTGAGAAGACAAAGTAGCAGGGTTGGGGCATGAATTAGAACTCCACTCGGCTAAGATATCCCTATCATTTGTTGTTTTTATAACTAGTATGCTGGATAATGATCTAAGTGGCTCATTGTGCAAAGCTTCACACTCCCACAAAATGAAATCCATGGTCAAATCTTGTGTACATACTAATGGTAATTGCAACCAAAGGTAGATTGAGATGTGTTCTTATTTATACAAACATGGCATGGAATTGTTATAACACCAGGAAACTGGTCCAAAACCAAGAGTGAACAAGTAATCAGAGGTGGAATAACGGCCATCAAGATCCGCTAAGTAGACCCATGTATGATTTGATTAGCTCTAATAAGTTGGGATATAGTGCCAATGATTTGGTCCCAATTGAAAAAGAAAAAAAAATGAAAACAACTACTAAAAATGTACATTTTGTTGCTCACCCCTTAGCCCTGTACCAAATTTAGGTCGCACTTAATATACATATTCACCCATATGATAAGAGTTTGGTGCCACAATTGAGAAAAAGGTATTGATATGTCAATATAACTGGTGCGTTCATTTTCAATTTGTCTCGACTGTGTGAAAAAATAAATCCAGTTAATTTCGTGGAACCGACTTCAATATTGTTGGTAAATATAATGGTAGTTAATCATAAATATAACGAGAATGTAATCATCTACATCTGTAATACACATTTTTTTGTATATAGTCGACTACACTAAAGGAGGGCTGCTCTCTGAAATTGTAACTTTTTTTGTTCCACCTTAATAAGACACTAGTTTGAGTACATGAAGTTGTAGTTGGATTTTTGAACAAGAAGATTTCAAAGGGAAGAGGGTCTAGACTTGTGATTGAACACCTTATTTGGTGCAAACATATTCATAAAGATTGACCAATTTATTTTTCATCATCATATAGATCAATTTCTATGTCATTTTATAGACATGCACATAATCAATTTTCCTAAAACACGGTTGATCTTTGTATGCCTTGGACCATTAAATGCCACAAATCATAGCGAGATGTGCTTGAGTGTGGATTGAGTAATCACATTGTGGGAATACTAATATGCATCTCTTATATTTATCACAAGAAGAAAGGTGAATTGTAGAATGCATGTGGAGTGATAAGAGAGGCATCATGTCATTATGTTAAAGATATAAATATAAAGAGGTACAAAAAATGTTAATGAAAACATGGATACATACAATATCTAGTGAAAGTAGGGGTTTTTTAAATTGAGAAAATGCAATGGGTTAGTATTGGTAAGGGGTTAAATAAATTGAGTGACACCCCTGTGAATGAGACGCATAGAAGAAGCCAGAGATGATGCCCTCAAAAAGTCTGTGTTGTTTATAACTAAAACAGGTGCACAAAAATGAAATAATTGAACAGGAAAATTTATAATGAAAGTTAAAACAGTAAGCGAGACTTTTAAGATTACTATATATGAGAAGTAAAGTTGTGATTTCCGAGTAAAGTTATGAATCAGTAAAGGATTCATAGTAAGGGAAAAGCCGCACAGAAATTTCAAAACAACCAGCAAATGTAATAGAAATTCTAAATAGCAATAAAAAAGGAAATTATAGGAGGTTCATTCATTTAAAGTGATGACGTTTTTACCTTAAAGGAATACTTCCACTATTATAAACCTACGAACTATATGCATTCCAGAAAACAATCATTGCAGATTAAGAGACGAACTAATATCAATTAACGCATTCTGTCTCTGGCATATTCGTGGCCATGTATATCAAATTAATTAAATTAAAATTTATGACAGATAGCTCTTAACCCTCGGTCCAGAGGCATTTGCCTAAAATGGAAAAGTGAAATTCATTCAACAATTACTGAACCTTCTTCACATTTCTTACCATTAGCCTCGAAATTAGCTGGACTCCAGTTCGGCATTGAATAGTGAAACACACGATAAGAAACACTCGCAGGAAGAGATTCCATTATCGGGTTGAAACGGTTCCTATCTGTATAAAACAGAAACTGAGATTTACAGAAATAGTAAAATATGAAACGAAAAATTAAAAAAACTACTAAATCTCAGAGAAAAACAGTAGACTAACGATGACAGTGGAAGCCATTATCAGTTAGAAAACGTGGAATGGAACTCTGAGTGTAGTCGATACCCAATCTATCTTCCTTGCAAAACTTCGACGTGGTTCTCATCATAGGAACTCATCAAAGAATATAGTTGGAACTCGCCTGACGTCCAAATGAGAAATTAGAAAAGAGAAACCGAATTTTTTATACATTGAAAACCTAAAACCCTAATACACTCTATTTCGTCCACGTGGTACTGGATATGGGGTCCTCCCTCGGATCAGTATGCCGGAGTTCGGGTGAAAGGAGCCACGTGAAAAGGTACCACAAATTAATGTCATCATATCTCGAGGGAAACTCTCGCAGAGATTGGGCGTCTTGGAAAGCGAAATGGACGAGCCACATTAAAGAATGGCGGTTCCAAATCGTAAGGAAAAATCCTCGACAATAAAACCGTATGTATTCGTTGGCAGTGAGTACCGAGACATTAAAATATGGCCGAGCACTTAACGTAAGCGCTGGGATAATAACGTTATAGCCATAAAGATAGTATTATGGTATGTATATACATTAAATTCATTCGACATTAAATCTGGAAAACCAATACGTTAGTTCAACTTTCATAAAATAATCATGAACAAAAAGGTACGTTGAAAAAAGTGTGGTAAGATCAATATCGAAATGGATTCGATTACATTGTAGTATCTTTGCAATTAAATATCGTAAAATTAATGAAGGAAAGTCTATCCATTAGTGGGTAGTAATACGTAAATAATGAAGATACAAATGATGGGGAGACTTTATATCATGAGGTATGTATCCTTGATATAAATTGACAAATTAAATATAAATATATATATATATGTTATGGAAAATCGAAAGTAAGAATATTTTAAAAAGTGGATTGGTTGCAGATTTTAATTCAAGACATTTAAATTATATATGGGAAAAACCATTGTAATGGGAAGAAAAATTTTATACATAGATGTGAAGTATGTGTGTGTAAATATTTTGATGAGGATCATAGCAAGGGGGTTAAAGTGTCAGATGCATAGGACTATGATATTCATAAGGAGAATGATGAATGTACATATTATGCATAGATTATTTTAGTAAACAAATACACATTTGTTATAGATTATTTTAGTAAACAAATACATAGTTAGTTATATGGTGGGAAGGAAAAAATGAAGAACAAACTCACTGATAGAATACTATTACAGCTAGTAAATAAGTTATGAGATATTTTTTAAAATATAAAATATAAAATATATCTCGTGAAATGAAAGGTTACTATTACAACTAGTAAATAAGTTATGAGACATTTACAAAAAATGTAAAAAAATTAAAAAATATATCTTGTGAAATGAGAGGTGTTACAATATCACACTTTTCTTATCAGAGCTAGATGCTCATATAAGAAAGAATTATGGATTTCATCACTTAAGAACAGTAAAAAAAAGTTTATTAAGAAAAAAACTCCAACACATTTGTAGAGAAAATTATAACTGTTATCACACTTTTCTTATCAGAGATAAATGCTCCTATGCAAAAACGATGGCTTTCATGCAGAGTAGTGACTAATCATTTATTTCTCTAGTGATTAATATTCACCCTTTTATAGCTTGAACATTGAGCTCATAAATGTGATTATTATACATACATGAAAATCTGCACGTGTCTAGGAGGACAATTGCCTTGGCAGTTATCTATTTCAACATGGCACAATCTGAGGCTTTCCCCTATTCTAACATTTTAGATATGTTGTTTTCCTGTGTTTTCTCATTTCTATCCTACTTTGTTGGAGAGTATCTTGATACAAAAATGTAATATTTAAATACATAAATAGTTATTTTCCTTTTTTATAATGTTTTTTATCCATTCAATTTAAATTAATTGGTTTGTGTGGAGTTTAATTTTATGATATAAATTTTATTTAAATCTAACAAATTTTTAATAAAGTCATTTTTACTTAAAAGTCACAAAAACCTAAATACCTATATCAAGACATTTGATCTATCTTAGCTCATGAGATTGATCTAGGCCATCTTAATTTCTCCCTTTAAATAAACTACATTCCCCATGAATACCATTGGTCATTGACCCATGAGCTGTTTTTATAGTTTATTATTATTTTATTTTATTATTTTTATTTTTTATTGTATTTTGACCTAGTTAAAGTGTTCATTACATTATGTCAATCACTTTATTTTATTTACTTTTATTTTTATATTTGTGTAATTTGACATAGTCAAAATGTTAAACCTCTCATAACAACATTTCTATCATACTTTGTTGAAGAGCATCGTGACACAAAAATGTAATATTTAAATACATAAACAGTTATTTTCCTTTTTTATAGTGTTTTTTATCCATGCAATTTAAACTAATTGGTTTGTGTGGAGTTTAATTTTATGATATAAGTTTTATTTAAATCTAACAAATTTTTAATAACATCATTTTTACTTAAAAGTCACCAAAACCTAAATACTTGTCTTAATTTCCCCCTTTAAATAAACTACATTCCACATGAATACCATGGGTCAATATCATGGGCTATTTTTTATTTTATTTACTTTTATTTTTATTTTTCTCTAATTTGACATAGTCAAAATATTAAACACGACATAACGATTCGGGAGAAGGATGAGAAGGAAGAAGGGAGGGATATCGCCTGGTTTGAATGGCGCAGGGCGGGAGAGTGCACAGGCGGTGGGTCAGCGTGGATCTGCAAACTGTGTGCAGGCCAGGGACTGTGTGCAGGTGTTGGGGCTACGATCTCAAGGCGCAGAGGAGACCCATCTATCCAGAGATGAAGGAAGGCAATCTTCTATATTTTATGAAGGTGGACAAGCTGGGAGGGCCAGTGGAGGCTCGCCTGGCGACGGGAGTGCAGCATCCCAGGTAAAGGGACAGGATGCGCAGGGGAAGGGTCTACTTCATAGTCTGGAAGCGGAAGGGAGGGATCCAGTTGCGGTTGTTAAACAGAAAGTGAGTAAGGGACGTTTAACAACGCATGAAGAGGATCTGGATCATTTTTTGTTCATGAATAGAGGGGTGGAAGGTCTTAGCGAAAGGGAGGACTTGAGAGCTGTCCCAAACAATATAAGTTTTGTAGAACAGTGTGGGATATCTGGTATTGAAGGAACAAAAGAGAAGGGAGGCCGGAGTGACGAAGAAGGGGGGCAGAAAAAAGAAATGGATCAAGTTAAAAAGGGCAGAGTATAACTACGTTTTGGGTGAGGATATAGGTTGGGAGTAGGTGACACAAATGGCCAGCAGGACTCTGGTGGGAAGGGCTATGGGGAGGTTTTTCGTTCTGAGAACAGTAGTAGCATGGGTTGAAGCGAATTGGAAAGATGCCATTGGATATGTGCCTGAGGTGGTGTCTCTCTCAAGGGGGTGGTTTGCATTCAACTTCCTGCATCCTGATCATATCCAATGGGTGATGCATCGTAACTGGGCTTGGGACCACACACCTTTGCTCCTAAAACCATGGCACCCCCTTTTTGATGCAAGTAGGGAGAGGGTGGACTCGGTCCCTTTGTGGGTTCGTCTACCAGGTTTGCCTCTTCATTACTGGACAAAGGAACATCTCAGAGGCATTGGAAATATTCTTGGGGCCTTCCTAGAGGTTGATCTCACCTTCATAGCGACAAATCAAAGGCGTGTTGCTAGGATTCTGGTCATGATTAATATCAGAGAAGGCCTTGCTGAATCTCTGAATCTCAGGTAGGGGCAATATGTCATTAAGCAGATCCTTGACTATGAAAATGTTCCTTTCAGATGTCGTCGGTGCCATGCATATGGGCATCTAGCCTCTGAATGTGGTTTTTTCTCTCGACAAGCAAAAAGCCAGCATACTTGCCGATCTGAGGAGGATCAGGTCTCGATGGGGGCTGGCTCTGGCCTTTCAAATACGCAGCCCTCGCCCTCTACAACCTCTGCTTGTGTTTCGAACCTTGTTGCAAAAGGATACAACATCCCGATTGATTCAGGATATCATTCTTTGGGGGCAGAGTTTGGTCAATCATCTCGACTGTCTTCGCTCTCACATATTTCTGACTGTGATTCGACATTTGCTGTGAAGGTCCTAAGTAGTCATATTGAAGTGGATTTTCAGTTGGGGGTTGATGGTATGTTGAAGGCTGCATTAACATTGATGAAACCTTCTCTCATGGGATCCTTCCCATTTTCCCCTATCATCGATATTTCTCTTAACAAGATTTCGATTTCAGACTCGGATTGGATGGATGGTTGTGGGATTTTCCCTACTGTTGTTCCTCCTCTTTCTCCTCTGTCAGCTACTCAAGAGAAGGCTATAGAATTTGATCCAAGTGAAGGGATGTTGGTTCCAGTAGTAAACTATGTTTCTCCAGTCTATGGTTATAATCTGAGATCTAGTGCAAAAAAAGGTGTTGGTGGGCTGGGGAGGGGGAAATCCCAACATCTCGGGGCAGGGGTAGGATTTTTTTTTTGGGTAGAGCCCAGGATAGGGCTAAGATGGATGTACATGACGGGAGGTAGATTTCAATAGAGAGGGCGCTTAGAGCAAGCCGATCCCTGAATCCTGGTTTTTAATGAAGATTATGTCCTTTAATTGCAGGGGTTTGGCAGGTCCCCACAAGAAATCTGCCTTCCGGAGGGCCATATTTCTAGACTGTCCAAATATAATCTTGCTTCAAGAGACTTTAGGTAAAGGGGATGTGGTCAAATCTAGAATGGAAGGTTAGATGTCGGGGTGGTCTTTTGAGACGCTAGATGTTAGAGGGCGGTCGAGTGGTTCGGCGGTGGGCTGGAATGAAAGAACTATCAAACCACTGAACATTTGGGGTATGGAGTCGGTCCTGAGTCTAAACTTTCTAGCGTTGGAGTTGGGTGAAGATTTTAATATTTTTAATATTTATGGTCTGTATCAAGATAGGATCCCTTTCTGGGACTCATTCCTAGGTAACCCTTTGCTCAAGGGGGACTTGGTGATTTTGGGAGGGGATCTGCACTTTTCATTGGGCCGGTCTGGGGTCCTCATGCACAAACTGATTTATTGACAGGTTACTTCACTCAAAAATTGGAGGAGAGTCTTTTGCTGGATATTGAGCCCATAAATATGAAACCCACCTGGAGGAACAATAGATGTGCTGAAGGTCGAGTAGCGAAGAGACTTGATTGTTTTTTGGTGGCAGAGCAGATTGTGGACAGGCCTTATCAAATTAGGCAGTGGATAGGATGTGGGGGTGCATCGGATCATTTTCCTATTTTTATTGAGTTTAAGAATGGGCCTAGGCAGCCTCCTAGCCCTTTAAAGTTTAACAAAATCTGGCTCAAGGATGATTCATTTAAATCTCTTGTTCTCTCGAGGTGGATCCCTTTTAGGGCCAATAGCACACTTTCTGCGGCATATCAGTTTGCTGCTAATATTAAACGTATCAAGGATGTTGTGAAGGAATGGTCGATTGTTAAGAGACAGAGGGAGGATATGGAATTGAAGCAGGTGGAAGAGGAACTTCGCTTGATCTATGAAGGGATTGGAGGGGGTTTTCTATCCCAAGAAGATAAAGATACTCTTGTTTGTCTCGAAAAGAGAAGGAACTCCCTCCTTATGGATAAGGAGGAATCTTGGAGGTTGAAAAGTAGGGCTACATGGTTGGCATGTGGGGATGATAATACAAAAAAATTTCATGCGTATGCTCAAGGTTGGAAGGCAGCTAATACTATCTGGAGTTTAAGAGATGGACAAGGAAATGAACATTCCACCTTTGAGGCAAAAGCTAAGTTGGGGGTTGATCATTTCAAGGCACTTTTTAAGGCTCGGGTTCATGCTTCTCTTGCGGAAGTGATAAGAGTAGCTCAATTATTTCCGAGATTTGTGGAGGAGGCAGATAACAGATCCTTGATGGCTGAGGTTTCAGAGAAGGAATTAAAGGAGGTTCTTCATAGCTTCCAAAAAGACAAAAGCCCTAGGCCAGATGGATGGTCGATAGAATTTTTCTTGGATCTTTACGATTTGTTGGGTGCGGATTTGCTAAAAGTAGTGGAGGATACCAGAATTTTAGGGAAGATTCCTGCTTGTTTCAATTATACTTTCATAGCTTTAATTCCGAAAGTGGATAACCCTCCTTCTCTGACTGATTTTCTTCCTATCTCTCTATGCAACTGTATTTACAAAGTGGTCGCCAAGGTTGTTGCTTGAAGACTCAAATGTATTCTGTCTACTCATATCTATGGTGAAAATTTTGGCTTTCTAGAAGGGCGACAAATTCATGAAGCAATCGGAACAGCTCAAGAGGTTATCCACAACATGAAGACCAAGAACCTCAAAGGGACTGTGTTGAAAATAGATCTCTCCAAAGCATATGATTGGGCAAGTTGGTTTTATATACGTATGCTTTTGACTCACCTTGGCTTTGGCATTGGTTTTATAAGATGGATTATGAGTTGTATTACAATAGTCTCTTTCTTTGTTTTTCTTAATGGGGTTGCATCTCCCTTTTTTCATGTTGAAAGAGGTCTTCGCCAGGGTTGTCCCCTTTCTCCACTTTTGTTCTTATTGGTTGCTGAGGGTTTGAGAAGGGCTCTTAAGGAGGCCAAGAGACAGGGTTCCTTGAAGGGTATTCAGGTAGCTCCAAATTTATTCATTACTCATCTACTTTTCGTTGATGATGTATTAATCTTCTGCTCTGGTTCGGTGAGAGATGCGAATACAATAGGAGAGATTTTGGACCTATTTTGCAAGGCCACTGGAATGGAAGTGAATGTTGGAAAGTCTTCCATCACTTCTCATTGTTTGAGGGATGAGGAGAGGCTTGAGTTTGTGAGGATCTTTCCTTATAATTCTGTTGGATTGGATGATGGGCTGAATTATTTGGGGTTCCATTTAAAACCCAATGATTATAGGAAACAAGATTGGAGCTGGTTGTTGGAAAAACTAGAAAAGCGGTTAAGAGTTTGGAGTCATAAATGGCTTTCTAGAGCTGGGAGATTGACTTTAGTTAAGTCTGTTTTGGAGGTTGTCCCGGTATATTGGTTGCCCCTCTCTTGGATTCCAAAAGGTATGTTGGAGGCAGCCAAGCAGATTTGCTTTAGATTTCTTTAGAGTGGGAAACAGGACTCGTTGGTGACCCCTTGGGTTCGGTGGGAGAAAATTGTTGTTCCAAAAGGGCTGGGAGGTTGGGGACTGAAAAATATTTTTGTCTTTTCTAAGGCTCTTGTAGCAAAGGGTGGGTGGAGGCTCATCAATGTTGATAGTATTTGGACACAGGTGATCTCACATAAATATATAGCTCCTTTTTCTATAGTGGATTGGATAAGGAATCCAAGGAAATCCTTTGAGGGTGGGTCGGTGATTTGGAAGGCTCTAGTTAAATATTTTCACATTCTAGAAACAAATCTGGCTTGGAAAGTGGGTAGTGGCAGGAAGCTTCAGGTTGGTGAGGATCCATGGATGGGAAGTGAACTAGAAAACCTCCTTCCCGGGTGCACGGTTGAGGCCTTAAGGCAGAGGGGGATTACTTTTCTCTCTCATCTTGCTGATCCGGTTCGGAGAAGGCTGGGTCTTCAGTCTTGGATTATGGCCTCTTCGATGGGGCTTGATGCTCATGATGAGAGGGCTTTGGCTGATTACATCTGAACTTTAAAACAGGCTCATATTTCTCTTCAGGAGAGGGAGGATAAGATAGCATGGGATTTTGATCCTTCGGTGATCTACTCTCCTCGGGTTGGCTACTTAAAACTTAGTGTTGGGGTTTTTTTGGGAGATGAGCGGTGGTGGTGGAAGAAACTCTGGAAGCTCAGTTTTCCTCCTAAGACTTGCCTCTTTATGTGGTGTGTCTTAGAAAATAAAGTCCCTACCTGGGACGTTCTACAACATAGATGTTTTCAGGGCCCTGGCTGGTGTTGTCTCTGTAATTCTGATGAGGAATCAATCAACCACCTATTCCTCAACTGTCCTTTCATTAAAGGGGTTTGGCTGGAAGGCTCCAGATTGTTGGGTCTCCCGTGTAGATGGGAGGGCTTAACAGTGTCTCATGCATGGGACTCATGGTGGGTGTCTTATGCTGAGCCAAATCTTAAAGCTCTGCCTCTCCTTGTCATCTGGGGATGTTGGCTGGCTCGTAACCGAATCCTATTTGATGAGGCGGTTAGTTCACCAGAGATCATTAGTGCCATGACTATAGGACTACACTCCGCTTTTCCCTATCATATCCGTGCTGCTAATCAAAGGGATTTCCTGTTGTTGGAAATTGATAGGAGGACTCCTTGGGGATTTTTTGATGGGGCTATGCAGCATAATGTTTTTGGAGGAGGGGCTCTACTGTTTCTTTCTGTATCACATTTTTTTGAGATCTCTGTTGGGCTTGGGGAGGGATCAAATAACTTAGCAGAATTGTTGAGCCTCAAGATTCTCCTGATGTTCGCTGCGAAGAAAGGTTGCAGGAAGATTAATTTCTTTGGGGACTCAATGAATGTGATAAATTGGATCAATGGTATACAACAGTGCAAAGTTCACCAACTACAAAACCTGTTACTCTCTATTCGGGAGATCCTCCATTCTTTTGTATCTTTCTCCTGTCAGCATATATATAGATAAAATAATGATGAGGCAGATCGGGCTTCCAAGAGGGGGCTTCAGCAGGCTGTGGGTATCTGGAGGATCAGAGAACACAAGGATGGAGATACTACAGAATATTTTCATCCATCCTTATTCGATTGAGCTGCCTTTGTTTTCTTATGTTGGCCTGCAATTGCTAATGTCTTTAGGCTGCTTACTCCCAGTGCGCTTTTCTCTTATAACAGTTGTTAGATGGAGGATGTGGTTTTTCGCTGGTTTTTGTTTGGATATTCATGCTCGGTGGGCTGCTGCAAAGGGCTTGAATTTCAAATTTTTGATACATTTGGATCTTGGGATTCTCCCCTGGGCAGTGGATTCTTTTTGTTTTTCTGCTGCGGTTTTAGTTCCTTAAATTTATCTGATGGAGCCTCCATATGGCAATTATTTTGTCTGGGCTGTGCTCTGGAACGTCTTAGTTTGGATCCTTGGTGATCGCTAGATCAACATAATATGGCAGTTTATGAACGGACTTCATCTAGGACTGCTAAAAGTTGATAGTAGTAGGTCTGAATTTTTTTTTATGAACATCTTGTCTTCAGAAAGGTTAGGGGTAAAAGCCAGCTCAGGTTTTTACATTTGATTTTTACATATTTATTTTTAACTGTTAAAATTTCGGGTTTGTCTTCTAGATCACATTTATATGTGCTTCTCTATGTAATTTTGTACTCACATGTAGTAATGAGATTACGCTTTTTTCTCGAGGAAAAAAAATTAAACACGACATAACAACATTTCTAGCATACTTTGTTGAAAAGAATTATGACGGAAAAATGTAATATTGAAATACATAAATAGTTATTTTCCTTAAATGTAATATTGAAATACATAAATAATTAAAAATGTAATATTGAAATACATAAATAGTTATTTTCCTTATTTATAGTGTTTTTTATCCATTTAATTTAAATTAATTGGTTTGTGTGGAGTTTAATTTTATGATATAAATTTTATTTAAATATAAAAAAATTTAAATAACATCATTTAAACTTAAAAGTCACCAAAACATAAATAATTCTTTAAAAAAAAAAAAAAAAAACTAACATTATAAAAAACATATATAAAACTATTTACTTGAGGATCTAATGGTCTAAAACATTTCAATCGTCCAACATCTGATCCAATGGCTCAGACATGATTGACAACTAGGGGGGTTGTTTTCAAATATGATATACTTCATTAAGGGAATTTTGAGATCTAAAATGGGCCTCCTAAGGAAAATGTACAATCAAAATTCATTTTATGAGAACCAATCACATTTTAGGGGATAACATCATACCTAATGGTTGAGGTGGCATTTATTGAGTTAAAGGTACTTACTTGTCATATTCTCAATGGTGGATAAAAACTCATGGTTAACCATGGTAGTGCTCTAAGTACTTTTAAAGTCAAAGTAAAGTACTCATAATAGATGTCATTTCACACTTTTTGAGTAAAAATATATTATTGTCATTTCATATTTCTTGGAAGAAACAATGCATATCCATATACATTTATTACATTATATTATATTTATATAGTGTATTAATTACATGTTATTATACCATTTAAAAAATATAAATTTTAATTAATAGCATATAATATAATTAAGAATTTATAAATTTATATTTATATTTTAATTTAAGTTATTTAAGTACAAAGGAAAAATGCATTAGTTATTCAATGATAATGACTTTTTTTTGAAAAGGTCATTCTTATTTCTAGTCACATCAATACAATTTTTTTATTAATTTTATTTTGGTACAACTTTTGAATTGAATTTAACTAAGGTTACATTGATTGTGGTGCAAAAAGTGAATTGAAAATATATAAATATTATTTTATTGATTTAGCTATTTTTTTATTATTTCCTTAGGAGGCCCATTTTAGACCTCAAAATTCCCCTAATGCATAGTTAGGAGGACGATCGCCTTGGCATGTTATCTATTTCAACATGGCACAATCTTAGGCTTCCCCCTATTCTAACATTCATGTGTTTTCTCATTTCTATCCTACTTTGTTGGAGAGCATCGTGATACAAAAATGTAATATTTAAATACTTAAATAGCTATTTTCCTTTTTTATAGTATTTTTTATCCATTCAATTTAAATTAATTGATTTGTGTGGAGTTTAATTTTATGATATAAATTTTATTTAAATCTAACAAATTTTTAATAACATCATTTTTACTTAAAAGTCACAAAAACCTAAATACCTATATCAAGACATTTGATCTATCTTAGCTCTTGAAATTGATCTAGGCCATCTTAATTTCTCCCTTTAAATTAATTACATTCCCCATGAATACCATGGGTCATTGACCCATGGGCTGTTTTTATAGTTTATTATTATTTTTATTTTTTATTGTATTTGACCTAGTTAAAGTGTTCATTACATTATGTCAATCATTTTATTTTATTTACTTTTATTTTTATATTTGTGTAATTTGACATAGTCAAAATGTTAAACCTCTCATAACAACATTTCTATCATACTTCGTGACACAAAAATGTAATATTTAAATACATAAATAGTTATTTTCTTCTGGTTTTTAAACTTCCGTGGTTATAGTTATTGTAATCAGAAATCGGATTATACCGTGGATAATCCGATTTCTGATTACAATAGTTATTTATTTTTTATTTTTTTATAGTGTTTTTTATCCATGCAATTTAAATTAATTGGTTTGTGTGGAGTTTAATTTTATGATATAAGTTTTATTTAAATCTAACAAATTTTTAATAACATCATTTTTACTTAAAAGTCACCAAAACTTGAATACTTATCTTAATTTCCCCCTTTAAATAAAGTACATTCCACATGAATACCATGGGTCAATACCATGGGTTGTTTTTTATTTAATTTACTTTTATTTTTATTTTTCTGTAATTTGACATAGTCAAAATATTAAACATGACATAACAACATTTCTAGCATACTTTGTTGGAGAGAATCATGATACAAAAATGTAATATTGAAATACATAAATGGTTAAAAAATGTAACACTAAATACATAAATAGTTATTTTCCTAATTTATAGTGTTTTTAATCCATTTAATTTAAATTAATTGGTTTTTGTGGAGTTTAATTTTATGATATAAATTTTATTTAAATTTAAAATTTTTTGAATAACATCATTTAAACTTAAAAGTCACCAAAACATAAATACTTATTAAAAAGAAAAAGAAAAAACTAACATTATAAAAAACATATATAAAACTATTTACTTGAGGATCTAATGGCCTAAAACATTTCAAACGTCCAACATCTGATCCAATGGCTCAGACATGGACACATTGACAATTAAGGGCGTTGTTTTCAAATAGGATATACTTCATAGTTAGGAGTATTGTTGATTTTTACAACTAGGCATATTGTTGATAGTTTTTTTAGAGCAAAATTTGTGCACTTTTAGATAACATTACAATACTCCTCCGAAAGTCTAAATACTCTTCCGAAAGGGTTTCATCATTTAAAAGTCATTATTATATTTTTGAAGGGTTCAAACTTTGGGTTAAGTGAGTTATTATGCTCCCGAATGTTATAAAGGTGGGTTATAACATTTACAAAGGGAAAAGGGGATTTTCTTTCGAATGTGCATTTTATAAAGTTTTATCAAACAGATTTCATAACTTTTGATGAATGAGTGGAAAAGGAGATCTAAAACAGATTCCTCCAGAGTTACAAAACATTGTAACCAAGTTTGAGCAACTCTCCTTAACCCGTGCACCCACACTGCCATAAAAAACTTGATACTTCGTCCTGCTTCCAATCTTGACCTTTAGTTACAAATATATTTTTGGTTTCTTCCATAAAATTTATGAGTGTAACGGTCTTTAAGTAATTGCACAAGCTATCAAAGAACTTAGATTTTTCCATTACATTACAATGACTTAACAAATCAGAAATTTTAAGAATACTTTTTATAGAAAAGTGTTGTTATTTTTTTATTTCATAACATTGACTTAACTCGGAAATTTTTAAAATACTTTGTAGGTTAAAGTGTTGTTGTTTGTTATATCATTGATGCTTACAAGGAGATGTCTTTCCATGGTCAGATTAGTTACAGATTCGGAGGTCTCCTTTTTATTCGAATGCTTCAATTTCCAAATCGATTCTTCATTTGTTCTTAGAATATTCATTCAAACCACCATAGGATTCAAATTTCTTTTACAGAATTATCACTACAAGTTTGGTCTTGTTATCATGGATACTTGTTCCATGCACATTGTCATTATTTTCATGAGCTCGACCCCAAGTTTTCTCACAAGTTTTTAGAGGAGCCACTCGGGATTGATCCTTGAACCTCTAAAGGGATCCCACATAATCTTCCTTATGTTGTATTCCTATGTTGAGAAGACAAAGTAGCAGGGTTGGGGCATGAATTAGAACTCCACTCGGCTAAGATATCCCTATCATTTGTTGTTTTTATAACTAGTATGCTGGATAATGATCTAAGTGGCTCATTGTGCAAAGCTTCACACTCCCACAAAATGAAATCCATGGTCAAATCTTGTGTACATACTAATGGTAATTGCAACCAAAGGTAGATTGAGATGTGTTCTTATTTATACAAACATGGCATGGAATTGTTATAACACCAGGAAACTGGTCCAAAACCAAGAGTGAACAAGTAATCAGAGGTGGAATAACGGCCATCAAGATCCGCTAAGTAGACCCATGTATGATTTGATTAGCTCTAATAAGTTGGGATATAGTGCCAATGATTTGGTCCCAATTGAAAAAGAAAAAAAAATGAAAACAACTACTAAAAATGTACATTTTGTTGCTCACCCCTTAGCCCTGTACCAAATTTAGGTCGCACTTAATATACATATTCACCCATATGATAAGAGTTTGGTGCCACAATTGAGAAAAAGGTATTGATATGTCAATATAACTGGTGCGTTCATTTTCAATTTGTCTCGACTGTGTGAAAAAATAAATCCAGTTAATTTCGTGGAACCGACTTCAATATTGTTGGTAAATATAATGGTAGTTAATCATAAATATAACGAGAATGTAATCATCTACATCTGTAATACACATTTTTTTGTATATAGTCGACTACACTAAAGGAGGGCTGCTCTCTGAAATTGTAACTTTTTTTGTTCCACCTTAATAAGCACTAGTTTGAGTACATGAAGTTGTGGTTGGATTTTTGAACAGAGAAGATTTCAAAGAGAAGAGGGTCTAAACTTGTGATTGAACACCTTATTTGGTGCAAACATATTCATAAAGATTGACCAATTTATTTTTCATCATCATATAGATCAATTTCTATGTCATTTTATAGACATGCACATAATCAGTTTTCCTAAAACACGATTGATCTTTGTATGCCTTGGACCATTAAATGCCACAAATCATAGCGAGATGTGCTTGAGTGTGGATTGAGTAATCACATTGTGGGAATACTAATATGCATCTCTTATATTTATCACAAGAAGAAAGGTGAATTGTAGAATGCATGTGGAGTGATAAGAGAGGCATCATGTCATTATGTTAAGGATATAAATATGAAGGGGTACAAAAAATGTTAATGAAAACACGTGCTATTCCATAGGTTAATTGAGTGACACCCCTGTGAATGAGACACGAAGTGGTGCCCTCGAAAAGTCTGTGTTGTTTATAACTAAAACAAGTGCACAAAAATGAAATAATTTAACAGGAAAATTTATAATGAAAGTTAAAACAGTAAGCGAGACTTTTAAGATTACTATATATGAGAAGTAAAGTTGTGATTTCCGAGTAAAGTTATGAATCAGTAAAGGATTCATAGTAAGGGAAAAGCCGCACAGAAATTTCAAAACAACCAGCAAATGTAATAGAAATTCTAAATAGCAATAAAAAAGGAAATTATAGGAGGTTCATTCATTTAAAGTGATGACGTTTTTACCTTAAAGGAATACTTCCACTATTATAAACCTACGAACTATATGCATTCCAGAAAATAATCATCGCAGATTAAGAGACGAACTAATATCAATTAACGCATTCTGTCTCTGGCATATTCGTGGCCATGTATATCAAATTAATTAAATTAAAATTTATGACAGATAGCTCTTAACCCTCGGTCCAGAGGCATTTGCCTAAAATGGAAAAGTGAAATTCATTCAACAATTACTGAACCTTCTTCACATTTCTTACCATTAGCCTCGAAATTAGCTGGACTCCAGTTCGGCATTGAATAGTGAAACACACGATAAGAAACACTCGCAGGAAGAGATTCCATTATCGGGTTGAAACGGTTCCTATCTGTATAAAACAGAAACTGAGATTTACAGAAATAGTAAAATATGAAACGAAAAATTAAAAAAACTACTAAATCTCAGAGAAAAACAGTAGACTAACGATGACAGTGGAAGCCATTATCAGTTAGAAAACGTGGAATGGAACTCTGAGTGTAGTCGATACCCAATCTATCTTCCTTGCAAAACTTCGACGTGGTTCTCATCATAGGAACTCATCAAAGAATATAGTTGGAACTCGCCTGACGTCCAAATGAGAAATTAGAAAAGAGAAACCGAATTTTTTATACATTGAAAACCTAAAACCCTAATACACTCTATTTCGTCCACGTGGTACTGGATATGGGGTCCTCCCTCGGATCAGTATGCCGGAGTTCGGGTGAAAGGAGCCACGTGAAAAGGTACCACAAATTAATGTCATCATATCTCGAGGGAAACTCTCGCAGAGATTGGGCGTCTTGGAAAGCGAAATGGACGAGCCACATTAAAGAATGGCGGTTCCAAATCGTAAGGAAAAATCCTCGACAATAAAACCGTATGTATTCGTTGGCAGTGAGTACCGAGACATTAAAATATGGCCGAGCATAACGTAAGCGCTGGGATAATAACGTTATAGCCATAAAGATAGTATTATGGTATGTATATACGTTAAATTCATTCGACATTAAATCTGGAAAACCAATACGTTAGTTCAACTTTCATAAAATAATAACTGACAAAAGGTACGTTGAAAAAAGTGTGGTAAGATCAATATCGAAATGGATTCGATTACATTGTAGTATCTTTGCAATTAAATATCGTAAAATTAATGAAGGAAAATCTATCCATTAGTGGATAGTAATACGTAAATAATGAAGATACAAACGATGGGGAGACTTTATATAATGAGGTATGTATCCTTGATATAAATTGACAAATTATATATATATATATATATATATATATATATATATGTATGTCATGGAGATCGGAAAGTAAGAATATTTTAAAAAGGGGATTAGTTGCATATTTTAATTCAAGACATTTAAATTATATATGGGAAAAACCATTGAAATGGGAAGAAAAAATTTATACATAGGTGTGAAGTATGTGTGTAAATATCTTGATGAGGATCATAACAAGGGGGTTAAAGTGTCAGATATATAGGACTATGATGTTCATAAGGAGAATAATGAATGTACATATTATGCATAGATTACTCGAGTAAACAAAGACAGAGTTAGTTATATGGTGGGAAGGCAAAAGTAAAGAACAAAATTACTAACAGAATACTATTACAACTAGTAAATAAGTTATGAGATATTTACAAAAATTAAATATATATATATATATATATATATATATATATATATATATAATCGTTATCACACTTTTCTTATCAGAGATAAATGCTCCTATGTAATAACGATGGCTTTTATCAAAAACAGAACAAACAAAGTTATTAAGAAAACAACTTCTACTATTTTCAAGCAAATTTATAGTCTCTTTAAAATAATCTAACCTACACAACATGCAGAGTAGTGACTAATCATTTATTTTCTAGTAATTAATATTCACCTTTTATTGCATAGTAAGGTGATTAATATTCACCCTTTTATAGCTTGAACATTGAGCTCATAAATGTGATTATTATACATACATGAAAATCTGCACGTGTCTAGGAGGACGATTGCCTTGGCATGTTATCTATTTCAACATGGCACAATCTGAGGCTTTCCCCTATTCTAACATTTTAGATATGTTGTTTTCGTGTGTTTTCTCATTTCTATCCTACTTTGTTGGAGAGTATCTTGATACAAAAATGTAATATTTAAATACATAAATAGCTATTTTCCTTTTTTTATAGTGTTTTTTATCCATTCAATTTAAATTAATTGGTTTGTGTGGAGTTTAATTTTATGATATAAATTTTATTTAAATCTAGCAAATTTTTAATAAAGTCATTTTTACTTAAAAGTCACAAAAACCTAAATACCTATATCAAGACATTTGATCTATCTTAGCTCATGAGATTGATCTAGGCCATCTTAATTTCTCCCTTTAAATAAACTACATTCCCCATGAATACCATTGGTCATTGACCCATGAGCTGTTTTTATAGTTTATTATTATTTTATTTTATTATTTTTATTTTTTATTGTATTTTGACCTAGTTAAAGTGTTCATTACATTATGTCAATCACTTTATTTTATTTACTTTTATTTTTATATTTGTGTAATTTGACATAGTCAAAATGTTAAACCTCTCATAACAACATTTCTATCATACTTTGTTGAAGAGCATCGTGACACAAAAATGTAATATTTAAATACATAAACAGTTATTTTCCTTTTTTATAGTGTTTTTTATCCATTCAATTTAAACTAATTGGTTTGTGTGGAGTTTAATTTTATGATATAAGTTTTATTTAAATCTAACAAATTTTTAATAACATCATTTTTACTTAAAAGTCACCAAAACCTAAATACTTATCTTAATTTCCCCCTTTAAATAAACTACATTCCACATGAATACCATGGGTCAATATCATGGGCTATTTTTTATTTTATTTACTTTTATTTTTATTTTTCTCTAATTTGACATAGTCAAAATATTAAACACGACATAACGATTCGGGAGAAGGATGAGAAGGAAGAAGGGAGGGATATCGCCTGGTTTGAATGGCGCAGGGCGGGAGAGTGCACAGGCGGTGGGTCAGCATGGATCTGCAAACTGTGTGCAGGCCAGGCACTGTGTGCAGGTGTTGGGGCTACGATCTCAAGGCGCAGAGGAGACCCATCTATCCAGAGATGAAGGAAGGCAATCTTCTATATTTTATGAAGGTGGACAAGCTGGGAGGGCCAGTGGAGGCTCGCCTGGCGACGGGAGTGCAGCATCCCAGGTAAAGGGACAGGATGCGCAGGGGAAGGGTCTACTTCATAGTCTGGAAGCGGAAGGGAGGGATCCAGTTGCGGTTGTTAAACAGAAAGTGAGTAAGGGACGTTTAACAACGCATGAAGAGGATCTGGATCATTTTTTGTTCATGAATAGAGGGGTGGAAGGTCTTAGCGAAAGGGAGGACTTGAGAGCTGTCCCAAACAATATAAGTTTTGTAGAACAGTGTGGGATATCTGGTATTGAAGGAACAAAAGAGAAGGGAGGCCGGAGTGACGAAGAAGGGGGGCAGAAAAAAGAAATGGATCAAGTTAAAAAGGGCAGAGTATAACTACGTTTTGGGTGAGGATATAGGTTGGGAGTAGGTGACACAAATGGCCAGCAGGACTCTGGTGGGAAGGGCTATGGGGAGGTTTTTCGTTCTGAGAACAGTAGTAGCATGGGCTGAAGCGAATTGGAAAGATGCCATTAGATATGTGCCTGAGGTGGTGTCTCTCTCAAGGGGGTGGTTTGCATTCAACTTCCTGCATCCTGATCATATCCAATGGGTGATGCATCGTAACTGGGCTTGGGACCACACACCTTTGCTCCTAAAACCATGGCACCCCCTTTTTGATGCAAGTAGGGAGAGGGTGGACTCGGTCCCTTTGTGGGTTCGTCTACCAGGTTTGCCTCTTCATTACTGGACAAAGGAACATCTCAGAGGCATTGGAAATATTCTTGGGGCCTTCCTAGAGGTTGATCTCACCTTCATAGCGACAAATCAAAGGCGTGTTGCTAGGATTCTGGTCATGATTAATATCAGAGAAGGCCTTGCTGAATCTCTGAATCTCAGGTAGGGGCAATATGTCATTAAGCAGATCCTTGACTATGAAAATGTTCCTTTCAGATGTCGTCGGTGCCATGCATATGGGCATCTAGCCTCTGAATGTGGTTTTTTCTCTCGACAAGCAAAAAGCCAGCATACTTGCCGATCTGAGGAGGATCAGGTCTCGATGGGGGCTGGCTCTGGCCTTTCAAATACGCAGCCCTCGCCCTCTACAACCTCTGCTTGTGTTTCGAACCTTGTTGCAAAAGGATACAACATCCCGATTGATTCAGGATATCATTCTTTGGGGGCAGAGTTTGGTCAATCATCTCGACTGTCTTCGCTCTCACATATTTCTGACTGTGATTCGACATTTGCTGTGAAGGTCCTAAGTAGTCATATTGAAGTGGATTTTCAGTTGGGGGTTGATGGTATGTTGAAGGCTGCGTTAACATTGATGAAACCTTCTCTCATGGGATCCTTCCCATTTTCCCCCATCATCGATATTTCTCTTAACAAGATTTCGATTTCAGACTCGGATTTGATGGATGGTTGTGGGATTTTCCCTACTGTTGTTCCTCCTCTTTCTCCTCTATCAACTACTCAAGAGAAGGCTATAGAATTTGATCCAAGTGAAGGGATGCTGGTTCCAGTAGTAAACTCTGTTTCTCCAGTCTATGGTTATAATCTGAGATCTAGTGCAAAAAAAGGTGTTGGTGGGCTGGGGAGGGGGAAATCCCAACATCTCGGGGCAGGGGTAGGATTTCTTTTTTGGGTAGAGCCCAGGATAGGGCTAAGATGGATGTACATGACGGGAGGTAGATTTCAATAGAGAGGGCGCTTAGAGCAAGCCGATCCCTGAATCTTGGTTTTTAATGAAGATTATGTCCTTTAATTGCAGGGGTTTGGCAGGTCCCCACAAGAAATCTGCCTTCCGGAGGGCCATATTTCTAGACTGTCCAAATATAATCTTGCTTCAAGAGACTTTAGGTAAAGTGGATGTGGTCAAATCTAGAATGGAAGGTTAGATGTCGGGGTGGTCTTTTGAGACGCTAGATGTTAGAGGGCGGTCGAGTGGTTCGGCGGTGGGCTGGAATGAAAGAACTATCAAACCACTGAACATTTGGGGTATGGAGTCGGTCCTGAGTCTAAACTTTCTAGCGTTGGAGTTGGGTGAAGATTTTAATATTTTTAATATTTATGGTCTGTATCAAGATAGGATCCCTTTCTGGGACTCATTCCTAGGTAACCCTTTGCTCAAGGGGGACTTGGTGATTTTGGGAGGGGATCTGCACTTTTCATTGGGCCGGTCTGGGGTCCTCATGCACAAACTGATTTATTGACAGGTTACTTCACTCAAAAATTGGAGGAGAGTCTTTTGCTGGATATTGAGCCCATAAATATGAAACCCACCTGGAGGAACAATAGATGTGCTGAAGGTCGAGTAGCGAAGAGACTTGATTGTTTTTTGGTGGCAGAGCAGATTGTGGACAGGCCTTATCAAATTAGGCAGTGGATAGGATGTGGGGGTGCATCGGATCATTTTCCTATTTTTATTGAGTTTAAGAATGGGCCTAGGCAGCCTCCTAGCCCTTTAAAGTTTAACAAAATCTGGCTCAAGGATGATTCATTTAAATCTCTTGTTCTCTCGAGGTGGATCCCTTTTAGGGCGAATAGCACACTTTCTGCGGCATATCAGTTTGCTGATAATATTAAACGTATCAAGGATGTTGTGAAGGAATGGTCGATTGTTAAGAGACAGAGGGAGGATATGGAATTGAAGCAGGTGGAAGAGGAACTTCGCTTGATCTATGAAGGGATTGGAGGGGGTTTTCTATCCCAAGAAGATAAAGATACTCTTGTTTGTCTCGAAAAGAGAAGGAACTCCCTCCTTATGGATAAGGAGGAATCTTGGAGGTTGAAAAGTAGGGCTACATGGTTGGCATGTGGGGATGATAATACAAAAAAATTTCATGCGTATGCTCAAGGTTGGAAGGCAGCTAATACTATCTGGAGTTTAAGAGATGGACAAGGAAATGAACATTCCACCTTTGAGGCAAAAGCTAAGTTGGGGGTTGATCATTTCAAGGCACTTTTTAAGGCTCGGGTTCATGCTTCTCTTGCAGAAGTGATAAGAGTAGCTCAATTATTTCCGAGATTTGTGGAGGAGGCAGATAACAGATCCTTGATGGCTGAGGTTTCAGAGAAGGAATTAAAGGAGGTTCTTCATAGCTTCCAAAAAGACAAAAGCCCTAGGCCAGATGGATGGTCGATAGAATTTTTCTTGGATCTTTACGATTTGTTGGGTGCGGATCTGCTAAAAGTAGTGGAGGATACCAGAATTTCAGGGAAGATTCCTGCTTGTTTCAATTATACTTTCATAGCTTTAATTCCGAAAGTGGATAACCCTCCTTCTCTGACTGATTTTCTTCCTATCTCTCTATGCAACTGTATTTACAAAGTGGTCGCCAAGGTTGTTGCTTGAAGACTCAAATGTATTCTGTCTACTCATATCTATGGTGAAAATTTTGGCTTTCTAGAAGGGCGACAAATTCATGAAGCAATCGGAACAGCTCAAGAGGTTATCCACAACATGAAGACCAAGAAACTCAAAGGGACTGTGTTGAAAATAGATCTCTCCAAAGCATATGATTGGGCAAGTTGGTTTTATATACGTATGCTTTTGACTCACCTTGGCTTTGGCATTGGTTTTATAAGATGGATTATGAGTTGTATTACAATAGTCTCTTTCTTTGTTTTGCTTAATGGGGCTGCATCTCCCTTTTTTCATGCTGAAAGAGGTCTTCGCCAGGGTTGTCCCCTTTCTCCACTTTTGTTCTTATTGGTTGCTGAGGGTTTGAGAAGGGCTCTTAAGGAGGCCAAGAGACAGGGTTCCTTGAAGGGTATTCAGGTAGCTCCAAATTTATTCATTACTCATCTACTTTTCGTTGATGATGTATTAATCTTCTGCTCTGGTTCGGTGAGAGATGCGAATACAATAGGAGAGATTTTGGACCTATTTTGCAAGGCCACTGGAATGGAAGTGAATGTTGGAAAGTCTTCCATCACTTCTCATTGTTTGAGGGATGAGGAGAGGCTTGAGTTTGTGAGGATCTTTCCTTATAATTCTGTTGGATTGGATGATGGGCTGAATTATTTGGGGTTCCATTTAAAACCCAATGATTATAGGAAACAAGATTGGAGCTGGTTGTTGGAAAAACTAGAAAAGCGGTTAAGAGTTTGGAGTCATAAATGGCTTTCTAGAGCTGGGAGATTGACTTTAGTTAAGTCTGTTTTGGAGGCGGTCCCGGTATATTGGTTGCCCCTCTCTTGGATTCCAAAAGGTATTTTGGAGGCAGCCAGGCGGATTTTCTTTAGATTTCTTTGAAGTGGGAAACAGGACTCGTTGGTGACCCCTTGGGTTCGGTGGGAGAAAATTGCTATTCCAAAAGGGCTGGGAGGTTGGGGACTGAAAAATATTTTTCTCTTTGCTCAGTCTCTTGCAACAAAGGGTGGGTGGAGGCTCATCAATGTTGATAGTCTTTGGACACAGGTGATCTCACAGAAATATATAGCTCCTTTTTCTATAGTGGATTGGATAAGGAATCCAAGGAAATCCTTTGAGGGTGGGTCGGTGATTTGGAAGGATCTAGTTAAATCTTTTCACATTCTGGAAACAAATCTGGCTTGGAAAGTGGGTAGTGGCAGGAAGCTTCGGGTTGGTGAGGATCCATGGATGGGAAGTGAACTACAACACCTCCTTCCCGGGTGCACGATTGAGGCCTTAAGGTAGAGGGGGATTACTTTTCTCTCCCATCTTGTTGATCCGGTTTAGAGAAGGCCGGGACTTCAGTCTTGGATTATGGCCTCTTCGATGGGGCTTGATGCTCATGATGAGAGGGCTTTGGCTGATTACATCCGAGCTTTAAAACAGGCTCACATTCCTCTTCAGGAGAAGGAGGATAAGATAGCATGGGATTTTGATCCTTCGGGGATCTACTCTCCTCGGGCTGGCTACTTAAAACTTAGTGCTGGGGTTTTTTTGGGAGAAGAGCGGTGGTGGTGGAAGAAACTCTGGAAGCTTAGCTGTCCTCCTAAGACTTGCATCTTTATGTGGTGTGTCTTAGAAAATAAAGTCCCTACTTGGGACGTTCTGCAACATAGATGTTTTCAGGGCCCTGGCTGGTGTTGTCTCTGTAATTCTGATGAGGAATCAGTCAACCTCCTATTCCTCAGCTGTCATTTCATTAAAGGGGTTTGGCTGGAATGCTCCAGATTGTTGGGTCTCCCGTGTAGATGGAAGGGCTTAACAGTGTCTCATGCATGGGACTCGTGGTGGGTGTCTTATGCTGAGCCAAATCTTAAAGCTCTGCCTCTCCTTGTCATCTAGGGATGTTGGCTGGCTTGTAACCGACTCCTATTTGATGAGGCGGTTAGTTCACCAGAGATCATTGGTGCCATGACTATAGGACTACACTCCGCTTTTCCTTATCATATCCGTGCTGCTAATCAGAGGGAGTTCCTGTTGTTGGAAATTGATAGGAGGACTCCTTGGGGATTTTTTTATGGGGCTATGCAGCATAATGTTTGTGGAGGAGGGGCTCTGCTGTTTCTTTCTGTATCAAATTTTTTTGAGATCTCTGTGGGGCTTGGGGAGGGATCAAATAACTTAGCAGAATTGCTGAGCCTCAAGATTCTCCTGATGTTCGCTGCGGAGAAAGGTTGCAGGAAGATTAATTTATTTGGGGACTCAATGAATGTGATAAATTGGATCAAAGGTATACAACAGTGCAGAGTTCACCTACTACAAAACCTGTTACTCTCTATTCAGGAGATCCTCCATTCTTTTGTATCTTTCTCCTGTCAGCACATATATAAAGAAAATAATGATGAGGCAGATCGGGCTTCCAAGAGGGGGCATCATCAGGCTGTGGGTATCTGGAGGATCAGAGAACACAAGGATGGAGATACTACATAATATTTTCATCCATCCTTATTCGATTGAGCTGCCTCTATTTTCTTATGTTGGCCTGCAATTGTTAATGTCTTCAGGCTGCTTACTCCCGGTGCACTTTTTCCTTATAACAGATGTTAGATGGAGGATGCGGTTTTTCGCTGGTTTTTGTTTGGCTATTCATGCTCGGTGGGCTGCTGCAGTGGGCTTGAATTTCAAGTTTTTGATACACTTGGATCTGGATTTTCTTGGCGATGGATTCTTTTTTGTTTTTACTGTTATATAGGTTTTAGTTCCTTAAATTTATCTGATGGAGCCTCCATATGGCAATTATTTTGTCTGGGCTGTGCTCTGGAACGTCTTAGTTTGGATCCTTGGTGATCGCTAGATCAACATAATACGGCAGTTTATGAACGGACTTCATCTAGGACTGCTAAAAGTTGATAGTAGTAGGTCTGAATTTTTTTTTATGAACATCTTGTCTTCAGAAAGGTTAGGGGTAAAAGCCAGTTCAGGTTTTTACATTTGATTTTTACATATTTATTTTTAACTGTTAAACTTTCGGGTTTGTCTTCTAGATCACATTTATATGTGCTTCTCTATGTAATTTTGTACTCACCTGTAGTAATGAGATTACGCTTTTTTCTCAAGGAAAAAAAATTAAACACGACATAACAACATTTCTAGCATACTTTGTTGAAAAGAATTGTGACAGAAAAATGTAATATTGAAATACATAAATAGTTATTTTCCTTAAATGTAATATTGAAATACATAAATAATTAAAAAATGTAATATTGAAATACATAAATAGTTATTTTCCTTATTTATAGTGTTTTTTATCCATTTAATTTAAATTAATTGGTTTGTGTGGAGTTTAATTTTATGATATAAATTTTATTTAAATATAAAAAATTTTAAATAACATCATTTAAACTTAAAAGTCACCAAAACATAAATAATTCTTAAAAAAAAAAAACTAACATTATAAAAAACATATATAAAACTATTTACTTGAGGATCTAATGGCCTAAAACATTTCAATCGTCCAACATCTGATCCAATGGCTCAGACATGATTGACAACTAGGGGGGTTGTTTTCAAATATGATATACTTCATTAAGGGAATTTTGAGGTCTAAAATGGGCCTCCTAAGGAAAATGTACAATCAAAATTCATTTTATGAGAACCAATCACATTTTAGGGGATAACATCATACCTAATGGTTGAGGTGGCATTTATTGAGTTAAAGGTACTTACTTGTCATATTCTCAATGGTGGATAAAAACTCATGGTTAACCATGGTAGTGCTCTAAGTACTTTTAAAGTCAAAGTAAAGTACTCATAATAGATGTCATTTCACACTTTTTGAGTAAAAATATATTATTGTCATTTCATATTTCTTGGAAGAAACAATGCATATCCCTATACATTTATTACATTATATTATATTTATATAGTGTATTAATTACATGTTATTATACCATTTAAAAAATATAAATTTTAATTAATAGCATATAATATAATTAAGAATTTATAAATTTATATTTATATTTTAATTTAATTTATTTAAGTACAAAGGAAAAATGCATTAGTTATTCAATGATAATGATTTTTTTTTGAAAATGTCATTCTTATTTCTAGTCACATCAATACAATTTTTTTATTAATTTTATTTTGGTACAACTTTTGAATTGAATTTAACTAAGGTTACATTGATTGTGGTGCAAAAAGTGAATTGAAAATACATAAATATTATTTTATTGATTTAGCTATTTTTTTATTATTTCCTTAGGAGGCCCATTTTAGACCTCAAAATTCCCCTAATGCATAGTTAGGAGGATGACCGCCTTGGCATGTTATCTATTTCAACATGGCACAATCTTAGGCTTCCCCCTATTCTAACATTCATGTGTTTTCTCATTTCTATCCTACTTTGTTGGAGAGCATCGTGATACAAAAATGTAATATTTAAATACTTAAATAGCTATTTTCCTTTTTTATAGTATTTTTTATCCATTCAATTTAAATTAATTGATTTGTGTGGAGTTTAATTTTATGATATAAATTTTATTTAAATCTAACAAATTTTTACTAACATCATTTTTACTTAAAAGTCACAAAAACCTAAATACCTATATCAAGACATTTGATCTATCTTAGCTCTTGAAATTGATCTAGGCCATCTTAATTTCTCCCTTTAAATTAATTACATTCCCCATGAATACCATGGGTCATTGACCCATGGGCTGTTTTTATAGTTTATTATTATTTTTATTTTTTATTGTATTTGACCTAGTTAAAGTGTTCATTACATTATGTCAATCATTTTATTTTATTTACTTTTATTTTTATATTTGTGTAATTTGACATAGTCAAAATGTTAAACCTCTCATAACAACATTTCTATCATACTTCGTGACACAAAAATGTAATATTTAAATACATAAATAGTTATTTTCTTCTGGTTTTTAAACTTCCGTGGTTATAGTTATTGTAATCAGAAATCGGATTATACCGTGGATAATCCGATTTCTGATTACAATAGTTATTTATTTTTTATTTTTTATAGTGTTTTTTATCCATGCAATTTAAATTAATTGGTTTGTGTGGAGTTTAATTTTATGATATAAGTTTTATTTAAATATAACAAATTTTTAATAACATTGTTTTAACTTAAAAGTCACCAAAACCTAAATACTTATCTTAATTTCCCCCTTTAAATAAAGTACATTCCACATGAATACCATGGGTCAATACCATGGGTTGTTTTTTATTTAATTTACTTTTATTTTTATTTTTCTGTAATTTGACATAGTCAAAATATTAAACATGACATAACAACATTTCTAGCATACTTTGTTGGAGAGAATCATGATACAAAAATGTAATATTGAAATAC
Organism: Pinus albicaulis; assembly: GCA_034641835.2. Lineage (NCBI taxonomy): Eukaryota > Viridiplantae > Streptophyta > Pinopsida > Pinales > Pinaceae > Pinus > Pinus albicaulis. The sequence continues at coordinate 384,091,706 of CM076578.1, read as the reverse complement.
ATAAATAGTTAAAAAATGTAACACTAAATACATAAATAGTTATTTTCCTAATTTATAGTGTTTTTAATCCATTTAATTTAAATTAATTGGTTTTTGTGGAGTTTAATTTTATGATATAAATTTTATTTAAATTTAAAATTTGTTGAATAACATCATTTAAACTTAAAAGTCACCAAAACATAAATACTTATTAAAAAGAAAAAGAAAAAACTAACATTATAAAAAACATATATAAAACTATTTACTTGAGGATCTAATGGCCTTAAACATTTCAAACGTCCAACATCTTATCCAATGGCTCAGACATGGACACATTGACAATTAAGGGCGTTGTTTTCAAATAGGATATACTTCATAGTTAGGAGTATTGTTGATTTTTACAACTAGGCATATTGTTGATAGTTTTTTTAGAGCAAAATTTGTGCACTTTTAGATAACATTACATATGAAATATCTCTTCATCTACACTCTTCTTCTATATGCTATTGAGTATAATGTTTATAAACATTTAAAAATAATTTTATTAAATAATTAGTTCAGATCTATACTATGGCATAACAACATTTCTATCATACTTTATTAGAAAGCATGGTGATACAAAAATGTATTATTTAAATACATAAATAGTTATTTTCCCTTCTTTTTTTATATTTTTTATCCATACAAATTAAATTAATTAGTTTGTGTGGAGTTTAATTTTATGATATAAACTTTGCTTAAATCTAACAAATTTTTAATAACATCATTTTTACTTAAAAGACACCAAAACCTAAATACTTATTTTAATTTCTCGCTTCAAGTAAACTACATTTCACATGAATACCATGGCTCAATATCAAGGGCTGTTTTTTATTTAATTTACTTTCATTTTTATTTTTGTGTAATTTGACATAGTCAAAATGTTAAACATGACATAACAACATTTCTAGCATACTTTGTTGAAGAGCATCGTGACACAAAAATGTAATATTTAAATACATAAATAGTTATTTTCCTTATTTATAGTATATTTTATCCATTGAATTTAAATTAATTGGTTTGTGTGGAGTTTAATTTTATTTAAATCTAATAAATTTTGAATAACATCATTTAAACATAAAAGTCACCAAAACCTATATACTTATTATAAATAAATAAAAACTAACATTATAAAAAACATATATAAAACTATTTACTTGTGTATTTAATGGCCTAAAACATTTCAATCATTTAACATTTGATCCAATGGCTTAGACATAGACACATTAGCAGCTAAGGATTGTTTTCAAATAAAAACACCTTAAAATATATATATATATATATATATATATATATATATATATATATATAATAAAAAAAATCACACTAAAATCTCTCTTTATAATCAAATATTATTAGAAATGTTTTTAACACAAATTTTAAATGCTTCAAAAAAATCTTAGCACACAAATGTCTTTATCTATAATTTTTTTTCAGAAGAAAAAAACGCTGTATATATTAAAGGAAAATATATGACAGTACATGATCATCAATACATTCTCAAACTGTTATTTAAAACAGTGAGAGAACACCATATACCAAATACATCCAGAATACACTTCTGATGAGAAGTTATTCGATGTTCATGGCCAACAATATAACGGGTAGTATAAAACAGACCCACGAGATCATCCCTGTATACATTGAAAAGAACATTCATAGAAAATACAGAAGCATCATATTCATGACGATGGGGAAATAAAAGATAACTGAAATGAAAGAAGGCAAACAAAAAGGTGTCCATAGTGTCTTCCATGATGATAAGAGGCAGTCTCGCTTGTGCAAACACCAAAACAGGCTCACTTGAAAACATTGAGCGACTTCGATATCCCATTGCTGTGCGCAAACCCTTGAATTATAGAACTGGCTCGCTTGTAAAGCATCATGCACGCTTGACAAAAGGATATCCGGCTCGCTTGATGAATATAGCCCGGTTCGCTTGAAGAAGAATACCAGCCCTGGACAAAACCAAAAACCCTGCACTCCTATACAGGCTCGCTTGATGAAAGAAAAATAGTCCTGAAGACAAAAAGGCTCCCGAAAACGATGAGACTCCCCAGCAATATGGTAGGGAACATCATCTACTTTGGTATTAAATTGTAGACACCCAATTAAAGTGGCATCTTTCATTTATAAGTTCAATGCTGCATATATTTCGTTGCCGTAAAAAATATATGAAATTAAAGCCAATAAGATTTTTTCATAAACAAATAGATTTTAATTGCGTCCCCATTCTTCTATTTCTTGGCATCCTTTATGGACCTATGTTCAACCATGAATTGAGCATGACAATGCATTACTTTGACATATAATGTAAATTGTCCAGAAAGTTAACTTCAAAGACAACCGTTCATTGCTTGAATGGCATAACATCAACCATGATTCTTCCATCATTGAATAACAAAATAAAGGAATTACACAAAATTCTAAAACCAAAAATCATACTACTCGATATATGCATTTTTTTTCATTTTCTTCTTTTTTTTCTTTCTTTTTATTTTTCTGTTTTTCTTTTTTCTTTTCTTTTCTCTTCTCTTCTTCTTCTTCTTTTTCCTTTTTTTTTTTTTTACTTTTTTTTCTTTTCTTTTTTTACTTTTTTTTCTTTTTCTTTTGTATCACTCAGCAGGTGAGCCGTGGCCATGATCTAGCAGACGTCGGCACAAGCACGCTCCCCCTGTTGCTGCTGCCCATTCCTGGGTGCATGGCCCCTACGGAGACCATCCGAGAGGTGACCTCTTCGTCGAATCATGCCCAAGCTTTCTCGACATTGATCAATTGCTTAAATCCTCCTCGCCTAAGACCAACAATCTCTAAGTTTGTCAAGAAACTTGAAGGCATTCAGGAAGTCTCTTTACCTCCGGCTATCCCGCACATGGTTGCTCTTTCTCTTGTTGAGAAAGGTCTCATCGGGCAATTCACTGGCTTGTGACCCTCTCCGAAGACAATTCAAAAATGGGTCGAGCGTAATTGGGCGGACAAGATCAGTGGAAAATTTTCAATCAGATTCTGCGACAGAGGCTACGTCACATTCCATTTTGAATCAAAAGAAGACAATGATTTGATATTCAGGAATTGGCCATATTTTATTGACACCGGAGGGCTATATCTCAACAAATGGACTCCAGACTTTGATCCAGAACTTGACGTGCCCAATGATGTTCCAGTTTGGGTTCGTCTCCCCCATCTCCCCTTTCATTGTTGGGGCGACGATTACGTTTGAGCAATCGGAAACGTAGTAGGAAATTTCATTGATAGAAGCAAACCGAAGGACAACATGCAAGCTTGCGCCAGGATCTGCATCGAAGTGGATCTAGGAAAAGGACTTCTGGAGGCGATCAAGTTCAAGGTTGACAACTGGAATCACATATAACAGCTATATTATGAGCAAATTCCATTCAAGTGCAAGGTATGTCATGAATACAATCATTTTGCTAATAGATGCTCCAAAGTCATTGATATTGAAAACCCTGATCCAGAAACCCAATGGGAAACTAAAAAAAAAAAAAATTGGTTGTCAACCCTAGAAACATTGGTATTCCTCCTGTGAAATCCTCCCAATTTGCCCACTCCCCACACCTACCTCTCTCCCCGCCCATAAATAATCGTCCCCCCTGCCCACAAATCCCCTCCCCATCCTCGTAGCAACCCTCTGATCCTCGTCTTATTCCCTCCATCCCCTCCCTTGCGTCCACCAATCCCTTTTCCTCCATTTTCCTCCTTGAAGAGGACCCTCCTCAACCCTCTATCCCCTCCCATCTTCTTGGTTCCTCTCCTCAGCTCTCCCCCTCCAAATCTTGCCCTCCCTCCTCCTCCACTGAACCCTCTTCAACCTGGATCACAAGAAACACAACAAAAGAACATGGGGTCACCTTGGAAATCCTTAAAAACTCTGGTCCCAGAAGGAAATCTTCCAAGAATCATGGAGATGAATCAACCCAAAAGGTCATAGCTCTTAGAATTCAACACCCTATAGAATCATTCATTCTAGGGCAAAGAAATAAAGAAGCAAGTCAGTATGAACAAGGAGGGAAAACAGGTCCACAACCTGCATTCTTGAAATGATGAAAGCCCTCTCTTGGGACTGTAGGGGTTTAGGGAACCCCTCAAAAAACTCAGCTCTAAGACTAACCTTATGAATCAAGAAAATCTTGACATCATTCTCCTGCAAGAAACTAAGAAAGGAGATCAAGACATGGAAAACATTATAAATAAAATGAAGAACTACATGGGAACTATCACGGAATCCAGGGGTGCCCCAGGAGGAATAGCCACCATATGGAATCAGAATGCATGGGAACAAAATGGAACTGTCAAAACTCAAAACTGGATCAAAGTAAATCTTCAGAATACCAAAGAGAACATTGAGATTACTGTGTACAATATATATGGGCCTAACCATTACAAGGATAAAGAAGCTTGTTGGCGCACTATGAGAGCAAATTCAGACAATGAGGACAACAAAAATATCATCATTGGTGGGGATCTCAACTTGATCTTACATGCCAATGAAAAAAGAGGTGGTTGATTCACTTCTGATCCCTTTAGAGACCACCTTGAAACTATTATCCAAGACCATGATTTGGTTGATGTTATTCCCAAAAACCGAAAATTCACTTGGAATAATTGCAGATTCGGAGCAAGTAACATAATGGAACAGCTTGACCGTTTTATTATGGTTGTTCCTCTTATTTCCTCCTACTCTATTGCCTCTTCTTGTATCCTTTCCTCCTCAGCTTCTGACCATTACCCTGTCACCCTCTCCCTCGGTGATCAGTCCTCCCTCAGTCCTCTTCCTTTTAAATACAACCCCCTATGGAGTGATCTCCTTGAAGCTAGACAAATAGTGCATCACTCCTAGTTGCAGCATGTGGAGGGATCCCCTTCGCACATATGGGAAACAAAGTTGAAGAATGTTCGAATGACTCTTAAAGATTGGGCCGAACTCCACTACAAGGAACCTGACAAAGCCAAAAAATAAATCAAAACCAAGCTGGAAGCAATTCATAATGAAATAGATACTCATGGAGTGAATCAAGAAAACTTAAATCGGGAGAAAGATCTTTATTGGAATTTGTATAAAGTCAACAAGAAAGAAGAGGAGAAGTGGAGAATAAAATCTAGAAATATTTGGCTTCAGGATAGTGACAAAAACACTTCTTTCTTCCACAAACAAGCAATTGTTAGAAGGACAAGGAATAACATCTCATCCATAGTAGATAATTAAGGAAGATTCCACACAGATCAAGAGTGTATCAAGGATGTTGCTTTCAATCATTACAAAAACCTGCTAACTGAATCTGATCCGTCTGAGGACTATTCGGATCTCTTAAACCACTTGCCAAAGCTAATCATGGAGGAGATAAACAACTCCCTTAAAAAGGACATAGAGGAGGATGAAATTCTCAACGCTATTTGGCATCTGCATCCAGATAAGTCTCTGGGCCCGGATGGCTTTTCCATTAGATTTTTTCAGACCTATTGGGAATTAATTAAAAAAGATTTAATCAAAATGATTCAGTGGGTTCAAAGGAAGAAGAAGATTGGGGGTTTTACCAATTCCACCTTTCTCGCACTTATACCTAAAGAAAACTGCCCCTCCTCCTTTTCCAGATTTAGACCCATCTCCCTTTGCAATTCCTCTTACAAAATCATCTCTAAAATTCTCGCCACCCGTCTCATACCCCTCCTCCCTAATCTCATCTCTAAAAATAAAAGGGGATTCATATCCCAAAGGAAAATTTATGATACCATACTCCTTTTCCAAGAAGCTATTCACTCGAGTATGATGTGAACAGAGAAATGATTCATCCTGAAGCTCAACCTTGCCAATGCCTTTGATAGGGTGAGATATTTTTTTCTCCTCTCTGTCCTTCAAAAAACGGGTTTTGATTCTGACTTCATCTCTCTCATCAATGCCTGTATTTCTAACCCATGGATCTCTCCCTTAGTCAATGGAAGGCCAAAAAATTTCTTTCAATCTTCCCATGGTCTTAGACAAGGCTGCCCTCTCTCTCCCTTTTTCTTCATTCTAATGGTTGAATCCTCCAGCATGGCCTTGGATCACAAGCGTAGAGTTGGTCTTATCACTGGAATCAAATTCAACAATGGAGTCAAGAATATGAATCACTCACAATTCGTTGATGACACCCTTTTGATGGATGGAGCCACCAGCATTATTGCTCAGAGATTCAAATCTCTTCTTGACAAATTTATACTTTACTCAGGAGGGCTGATAAACTACCGCAAAAGTTGTATCTATGGATGGAATGTTGCAAATCACACTATCCATAGTATTTCACAAATATTTGGAGTCTCATACAAGCTGAATTGGACCTATTTCAATTACCTTAGGATGCCAATCAGTGCTAGACCCCTGAAGTCTGAGGTATGGAACATCACAATCAACAAAATGAAAAAAAGAGTACAACGGTGAGGATCCTCCTGGCTCAACATGGCTGGGTGTTTGAATCTCCTAAAATATGTTCTCTCTTCCCTGCCATTGTATCACTTCACCTTGCTCAACGCTTCTATCAGAATACATCAAAAAAATGAAGCACTTTTAAGACAATTCCTATGGCAAGGAGGGAAAAATGAGAAGAAAAAATACAACTTAGTCAAATGGAGGCAGGTCACTCAAAACAAAGAAAATGGTGGGCTCGGTATTCGCATCCAAAAACTCCTGAACAATGCTTTTGGGAGAAAAATAGTGTGGCGACTTATCAATGGACAACATTCCTGGTGGAAACAAGTTCTGGAAACTAAATATCTCCTCTCTCCCAAGCAAAAACTCTTTGAACAAGATATCCCAAACGGGCCTTGCTCCAGAATCTGGGCTTTATGTAAGAAAGCCATTGCTTTTATCAGCAGAAACATCTCCAAAGTTCCCCAAGGTGGAAGAAATACATATATTTGGGATGATAAAATTATGGGGCAATCTCCCCTCAATCGCAGCTCGAGTATCAACCGAATTCAAAATTACTTCCGGAACCTTAATATAAACATATTAGCACAGATTTCCAGTTGGGATGAGCATTCAAATGCCTAGATTGGTTGGGAATTTCCTATTATCCCCCCTCATCTTGAGGCCGATCTGATAAATATCAAATCAATGCTTCATGGAGCTGCTCCCTTGGTTAAAGGCAACTAAGACAGTTTATGGTGGGATCCCTCTAGGTCTTCCTTTTCTATCAAATTTTCTTACAGTCATCTTCTAAAAAAAGAGTTCCTCTCTCCTCAATGGCCCACCTAGAAGCTCATTTGGAAATTAGAAGCTATTCCAAAGATAGAAAATTTCATCTGGACTCTCCTCAAAGGAAAGATCTTAACCTCAGACAACTTAAAAAAAAGAGGCATTTATGGTCCCTCCAGATGTCCCAACTGTCAAAGCGATGAAGAGACAACCTTTCATCTCTTTGTGAGGTGTCCTTTTGCTAAGTAGTGTTGGAACAATCTCACCACCTTCTCACAGATTGATTTAGACTCCAGCATCTCTGTCTCAGACCTAATAAAAAATTGGAAAAAATGATTTCCTTGGGGAAAAAAGAGCAAGAACATAGTTAAAATGGTCTGGGACACCCTTCCATATGTGCTTCTTTGGATCATCTGGTTGGCAAGGAACAAGATGGTTTTCCAAAATAAAAAACCATGCCCAAGGAAAGTTCAAAACAAGACTTGGAGTCTCTCTACTGAGACAATTCTCTCCAAAAGCACTAGTTATATCAATTTCAGCGATCTCCAATCTGAAGAAAGAAACTTTCTGGGGCGAGTTTTGGACAACCCTGGGCATTACAAATCCCCAGTCCCTCAAACTCCTCAAAAATAAATATGGAAGATAAGACTTAAGGAAAAGAGTTTATCGAATGGATGGATAGCTGCAAAACACCAACCCTCTTCTTTGATGGAGCATCAAAGGCGAACCTGGGCATTGCGGGGGCAGGAGGTCTCATAAGGGATGAAAATGGTAGTGTGGTGATCTCCTTCGAATGGGGTCTCAATTATTTGACTAATAATAAAGCCGAAGCCTATGCTTTACATAAAGGTCTACAACCGAAAAAGAGTCAAAACTTGTCAAACACAATGGTGTTCGGGGACTTTGCTATTGCCATAAGCATGATGTTAAATGACTCTCAAACCAAAAACATAGCTCTTCACAGGATCATCAGTAAATGTCGCATATTGATCAAAGACATGAAGGATCTCTCCTTTTACCACATCCTTGTAGCCAACAATAAGTTCGCAGATAAGTTGGCTAATAAAGCCTGCAACGGACCAGTCAGTCAAATGTACAGTCAAGATGGCCTAGCTCTCTTTCCCCTGCCATGATTTTCTTTCTGCCTCCATATCTTTCTTGTTGGATTTTCTGCAAGATTAAATCTACACTAAACATATTCTCTCATCCTTGCCAAATCTCCTCTCTTGTGACCTTATCCTCTCGTTTTCCTAGCCTCGATCCTCTCCTCTCAGCTCCCTCTATTTATTTCCTCCATTTACTTGCATCGCCACTTCACCTTTGTGATCGTTCCCTTCGACATTGGCTCTCTCTCCTCTCTGCCTGCCTGCGCGATCTCCTCGCTAACTTCGCCACGTGTTCCTTGATCACATTTCCATTCTCCCCACAGTCTGCGTTGGCCTCTGTCCTGCCTGTTTACACCCCCCTATTTCTATCTGTCATATTTTGCCTGACCTTTGTTTGCCCCTTGCATTTCTTCTCTGCCCAGACTCTTCTCCACCCGTTTTGTTTGCCTCAGCTCCATTCACGGATTCCATGGCACGCAACAAAAATTGCTTCCACTGTGCAGATCTACAGTCAGAAATGGAGGAGATCCGAACACAACAGAGGATCCTAGAGGAAAAACAAAAAGTGGATATGGCCTTCCTTCAGCAACAGGCTCAGTCTTTTCAGAATCATTTTCTGGAGCTCACCAATCATTGTTCACATGTGGAAGAATCTCTATAGATCCTGAAATATATTATAGACAAACGTTTTGCCCCAAATTCAAGCTCAAATAATGTAAGAAATGTCGTTCCTGATGATAACACCGATGCATCAATTGGGCGGCCAATCAACATCGACTAATCCTCATTCCTCCTCTCTCTTTTCTGCATGTCTTTTAAATTTGCTTTCATGCTTTTACAGTTCATTATAATCTATCATAAATATGTAATGCAGTATAGTTTGAACAGTCGATACAACGGAGGCTCGACATTTTGTGTTTGCGTCACTCCTTGCTTGTCCCCCGCAGTTTTGGATTGTAATGAGGAAATCTTTCCTCTCTTTTTTTCGAATATAATATAGCAACCAACTTTGTAAAAAATAAAAATACATGCATAATTCACTTTCACTTGCCACCTACTTTAAGTCTTGAAAGTTTAAGGAGCACAAACCAAGCACAAAGCTTAAATACCTATATCTAGTCAAAATTCTAGTCCTTTGCGTTCATTCGAGGCTGCTTGGCGGTGGTCACGTCAATATGGGTGGTGTGTTTCTCCCTGTGGGCCGTCACAGTTTGGGAAGGTTCTCGGGGCTTCATCTTTGCATGTCTTTGCGATGTTGGGATGATAACCATGTGTCTAGTTCCTTGTTTGGGTCGCTCCTCCTCTCAAATTAAGCCCAATTTGGGCAGCTCTGGGGTGGCACGTCTCTCTCTCGGTTAGAAGTGGCGACCAGTATCATTGGCTCGGGGCGAGGCATTAGCAGTGGTAGTCGCTCGGGTCAGAGGGTTGCAGGTGGTCGAAGTGGTGGCAAGACGGAGCCCTTTGGTCATGCAGATTCTACAACTCGGGGTGGAAATCGTGGTGGCGCGTCGATGGGTCGTGGGAGCTGGATCCGTCTAGGTCAGCAAAGTGGCGGGTCAGTTCGTTGTGGTGGCTCAAGAAGACAGGGGTTGGTGTGTCATGGGGGACGAGGGCAGCAGTAAGGATGATGCGTGGAGCGGTGTCGAGATTTGATACAATCTGTTCTTAAACCCATGGAAACCTCGGAGCAGGTGCAGCATGAGGAACATGCAGAGCTAATTACTACTCTGAACAAAATGCACTATTTCCTGTGCCATGTCCGGGAGAGTGTAGTGGTGGTCTAGTGAGGCCATAACCTATTATCTAAGAAATTCAAGACGCTGGAGGCTTGGATGGCCCATTTCGAGGAGTATGTTCAATGTTCTTTCCGTCGTCCTCCTCCTCCTAGTATAGCGTCGGACAACCCAACCTCCATCACAACTATGTGTGTTGAGGCCTACTTTGCTAGTTTTTCTTGTCATCATCTCCCTTTTGTTTAAGGCTCAAGGGAACAACTATTTGTGTTGAGGCCTACTTTGCTAGTTTTTCTTGTCATCATCTCCCTTTTGTTTAAGGCTCTAAGGGAACAACTATTTGTGTTGAGGCCTACTTTACTCGTCTTTCTTGTCATCATCAATACCCCTATAATGCTTCCAAGCACTCGTGGATATCTCTAATAGATAAGGCAATTGTGCTCTCAATTTGATCTCTATCGAGACCATGTCCTCAAATATTATTATTAAAAGTTTATATGCAATAGTATAAAAAAACATCAAAAATCCATCCTAGCACCATATTTTGAGTAGCAAGGTCGTTCCTAAATTTTGTCTTCAGCCCTGTTGTTCTATTACTGAATCTACTAGTAAGTGCCATCTCGGCATCTTTATTTGCTAGATAATATAGTACACAAATTCCTAATATTATTTATCATAGTTTCTATTCCAGAAAACACTTTGGTAGTGAAACGTATTTGTTGATTCGAAGGAATCATCTTTTTCTAGACTTATGATTACTAAAATTTAATGATCCTTACGAATTCAGAGGACCTTGCATTTTTTTTAGACAGTTTGTCGAAAGACAGGCTGCATTAGAGACCTATTATGTGTATCATGGAGGAACAAATTTGGGTCATTCAGCAGGAGAATAGCTATGACTATGATGCTTCCTCTGATGAATATACCGGAATGGCATCACCTTAATGAGCTAGATAGACAAAGCCATTAATTCGTTAATGTGAATCCCAAATACACATCTTCTGGTCCTCAACCAGACGCCCATGGTTACCGGGTGGGACCGGAAATATGTTGAACGTTTCTCGTTAAATATAAATACCAAGTTGAACGTTTCTCGTTCAATGGGTACTCGGATTATTTGTCTGCGTGGTAGGTCAGCATCTGCCTTATTGCAAAAATGTGGCCCTCTACACTGCAAGAAATGGCTCCTAGAGCACTTATAAATGAAGCCAACAGATTAACCATTGTCAGGATCCAATTCTGCGAAAACAAAGGCTTTTGGAATTATAATGTCAAATTATAATGTCAAATTGGATTTGGCTTATAAATGAAGCCAACAGATTAACCATTGAGAATCCAATTCTGCGAAAACAAAAGATTTTGGAGTTGGCTGCATAAGCAGAGATCAAGTAAGGATTTAGTTGAATAGAAGACTTTGGTGACCAGTTCAACCGATTCCCCATGCGCAAAGCTTATGGAGCGTGCACTGAAACAAAACCAATAAGTTGCATTATATCTTTGGATAACACACTTCAATACATAAACCACCAGATATCGCAACACGTACACAACTTCAACCACACATTTAAGAATCAGATGGGGCTTAGTTGAGTAAGTAATGAAACATTAGCCACACGACAGATCCCACATCATAAAATTGTAAACCAAGTTCCGCCATTTATTCCGCTTTGTATTTGCATTGTGGGCTTCATATCTCAAGCGACAAAGAAGCCTCCAAAAATTGGCGTATACCGCTGATGGTGACCAACACACGGTATTCTTTAGTAAAAGGCGAAAGAATAGTTCGCTCTGTGTCGACCACACGGCTCCGTAATTTGGAATATCAATCGCCCGCTTATTTGTAGTCTCTCCTCTGCCTATTACTACCGTCACATTGAATGTGGGACAATTTATCACCCTACACACCTCACTTTTATTTATTCATAAATTGATATTGCTAGTAAATTTGTATACATAAAGTACAGAGCAGCGCATCTGATTCAAAGAGATTCAAACCAAGTATTTATGGGTAGTAAAATGTTTAATAATATTCAAAGAGATTCAAACCAAGTATTTATGTGTAATAAATTGTTTCATAATATTGTGTTAATAACATTTTTTAAAACTTTAAATTTAATTATAAGTTACATTTTATTTATTTTATAGTATATCAATTAATTTAGTTTAATTTAATAATATAAATTAAATGGTTAATGAATATGGATAAATATTAAAACATTTACAATATTTAAAAATGTTATAACTAGCAATTGCTCCTAAAGGTGTAAAGATACACAGAAAGAATTGAACATGCCTATATTGTTAGGCAAAAATGTTGCAACAAAGGAAAGATAACAATCTAAAGGGTGTGGAATGGAGAGAAAGAAATGTGTTCAGGCTTGCAATAGTCTCACACTTGTGTCGATGTCTCTCTCATAGATGTTGCTCGAACCACTTGGCTAAATTATTCTTTTCAATCATACCACTATGTCAAAATATTATATACATATTATATCCAAGCTGTAACATGCAAGGCAATGAGGAGAAACATTGCCAAGATTTGTTGAAATTGCATATTTATTTGGTGTGTGTCCAAGTAAACTTTCAAGGCACTGTATCCATTTATGCATTCAAAATATAGTTTTAAAAATCCATTTTGAAGAGGATTAAATTTCTTGAGGTGCATGTTTTTTTTTCAAGTTTCGTTTGAGTCCCATTAAGAAATCTTTATGTCAAGGATGGTCATTCTTAAACAAAAAAAAATAAGACTTTATCATAATTAGTTAAAACAAATTTGTGAGGGAGTTATCTTAAAAATTCCCAAAACCTTTTACTTATTTCTAGTCTGTCCTTTGTCTATTCTTAATCTCACATTGAATGTGGAACAATTTATCACCCTTAACAAGTCACTTTCATTTATTCATAAATTGATGTTGCTAGTAAATTTGTACACGTAAAATACAAAGCAGCGCATCTGATTCAAAGAGATTCAAACCAAGTATTTATGGGTAGTAAAATGTTTAATAATATTGTGTTAACTATTTAAATTTATGAACATTTTTTAAAAATTTAAAATTTAATTATAAGTCGTATTTTATTTATTTCATAGCATATAAATTAGTTTAGTCTAATTCTTGTGGGACACTTTACATAGGTGAAAGTAGATGTTCCGCATTATTGCATGAAGATTGATCAAATCGAAAAAAGAGGCCTGCTAACCTCAACATTGATGATGGGTGGAGTGTTATGTTGGTTCCCCGCCATTCACTCTTAGTTGTTGTTTCTCTTCTCTTGTTCTCCCCCTTGTCTTTTCTAATAATTATCATAATTATTTGATTATTATATTTTTTTTAAATAAACATATTAAAAAAAATTAAAATAAAATATAATTATTATTTTATAAAAATATATTAAATAATTATTATTTTTAGTAAAATTAAGAATAAATATATAAAATTCAAACTATAAATATTAAATATTTATTTATTCTTTAAAAATTAGAAAATAATTAATTAATTAATTTGATTTTTATTCGAACAGGTGGATTTATTTGTTGTGTTTTTTACCAAAACATTTACCTTATTGACCATAGGGCTTTGTGTGTGTCTATCCTCTATTTATTTTTAATCTCACATTGAATGTGGAACAATTTTTTTAATTTTTTGTAAGTTTAGTAGTACCTTTCATTTTTTTCACTTTATTCACCTTTTTGTTTTTTACTCCATCTTCATAACATGTCCACATACATCACCTCATCACTGAAGGGAATGAATCATGGATGAGTGTTATAACTGTACTTAGATCCATCTTAACTCCGGATCTATCAAGTGCCGAGAGGGATCAAATCTCTCGAGGTGCAAACCTTTTTTTTGAGTGCAAAACTTGAGAAAAGGTTTGCACCTTGAGAGATTTGATCCCTCTCGGCGCTTGATAGATCCGGGGTTAAGATGGATCTACGCTGGTTTCAGTCATGTACTGCCAAGGAAAATCTATCGAAGATATGATTAATTTTATCAATAATATGTAAATATATCAAATATTAATATAATCATTTTAAATATGCTAAATATTTGTGAGATTAACTTGGTCATTTTAATTTTAAATTTTCTTAGCTACCTCAGTTCCTTGAGATGATAAATATTGTTAATAACTATAATGATGAAAAATGATGAAATATCTTTTTTGAATGCAAAGTGACAATAATAGTGTTGAAAGATATAAAATTTAAATAATAAGAATGTACTCATGTTACAAATAGTATTCATTGTGATCAATCTCAAACTATTTTCTTCTACTATTCTTATTTCCACCCTTGTTAGTCTTGTTATCTTTTCATATCAATTATATGGAAAACAAAATTTAAATCGTAAACCATTTAAATCTTTAGCTCGAGCTATTGTAGTAAACATGATACCTTGTCTCTCTTTCTCTCCAATATTAATAGGTTAAATTACTATAACAAAAAAATCAATGTACATTGTCAATCAATTTTTGTGCTTACACTAAGATCAATGCATATTGTTAATCCAATCACTTTAAAACTAATGTACCGTCATATATCCAATTACATCAAATCATAAATCAACATATACATTGGAATCAATGCATTTAATGCAAGCAATCAAATAAGATTAGAAAATAACTGCTGCATTGAAATCAATGCACCTAATGCAAGCAATCAAATACTATTAGAAACCAACATCTACACTGAAATAAATGCATTTACTCATAGCAATAAAATAGGATTAGAAATAATCTACATTGAAATCAATGCATCTAGTGCAAGCAATCTAATATAATTATAAATCGACATCTAAATTGAAATCAACACATCTAGTGCAAGCAATCAAATAGTATTAGAAATCACCACCTACAATGAAATCAATGCATCTAGCGCAAGTAATCAAATATCATTAGAAATAAATATCTATACAAAAATCAATGCATCTAGTGAAAATAATCAAATATGATTATAAATCACCATCTCATCTTAAATCAATCCATCTAGTGCAAGAAATATTCTTCCCTCTCTCCACCTTCCATCCATATATATATCCCCCTCCATCTATTGTTTTTTGTCTCTCTATCTCACCCCCCTAAACACACACGCTCTCGCACTCCATATATATCATTCTCTTTGTCAATCCACCCCCCCCCCCCTCCCCATCTCTCTCTTCTTCCCTCTCTTCACCTTCCATCTATATCTCTATCTTCCCCTTCTCTCCCTCTCCCCCATTAATATCTCTCTTTCCTCCTTTTTTCCTCTCTCCCTTTCTCTCCATCTTCCTTATCACTCTCTCTCTCTCTCTCTAGAAACCAACATCTACACTGAAATCAATGCATTTACTCAAATAAATCAAATAGGATTAGAAATCGCCATCTACACTGAAATCAATGCATTTAGTGCAAACAATCAAATAGGATTAGAAATCATCTGCATTGAAACCAATTCATCTAGTGCAAGTAATCAAATATAATTATAAATCGACATCTAAATTGGAATTTAACACATTCAAAGGTAAAGTAATCCTCAAATTGTATTATAGGTATCCACACCTGACACTGTAAGACCAATAATGCACTAGAGGAAAGGCATCAAATATCATTAGGAAATGCAAATATCTGCTAATTAGTGTACCCATGAGTAGTGCAAATAATCAAATAGGATTATAGATCACCATCTCCACTTAAATCAATCCATCTAGTGCAATAAATATTCTTCCCTCTCTCCACCCTCCATCCATATCTATATCCCCCTCCATCTCTTGTTTTTTGTCTCTCTATCTCACCCCCTAAAAACACACGCTCTCGCACTCCATATATATCATTCTCTTTGTCAATCAACCCCTCTCCCCATCTCTTCCTTCTTCCCTCTCTTCACCTTCCATCTATATCTTTATCTTCCCCTTCTCCCCCTCTCCCTCGCTAATATCTCTCTTTCCTCCTTTTTTCCTCTCTCTCTCTCTCTCTTGATCTTCATTATCACTCACTCTCTCTCTCTAGAAACCAACATCTACACTAAAATCAATGCATCTACTCAAAGAAATAAAATAGGATTAGAAATTGCCATCTACATTGAAATCAATGCATTTAGTGCAAACAATCAAATAGGATTATAAATCATCTATATTGAAATCAATTCATATAGTGCAAGTAATCGAATATAATTATAAATCAACATCTAAATTGAAATCAACAAATCTGGTTAGTAAGCAAACAAATTATATCATAGACCATTAATTCACATTCCTAAGTCACTGCATCTAGTGCAAGTAATCAAATATATATTCTAGAAATAAATATTTACACTAAAATCGATGCATATAGTGCAAATAATCGAATAGGATTATAAATCACCATTTCCACTTATATCAATCCATCTAGTGTGAGAAATCTTCTTCCCTCTCTCCACCCTCCATCCATATCTATATCCCCCTCCATCTCTTCTTTTTTGTCTCTCTATCTCACCCCCCTAAACACACTTACTCTCACACTCCATATATATCAATCTCTTTGTCAATCCCCTCCTCTCCCCATCTCCCTCTTCTTCCCTCTCTTCACCTTCCATCTATATGTCTATCTTCCCCTTCTCTCCCTCTCCCCTGCTAATATCTCTCTTTCCTCCTTTTGTCCTCTCTCCCTCTCTCGCCATCTTCCTTATCACTAACTCTGTTCTTCCTCCACATTTCTATGTCTTTCTTACTCCTTCCTTCCTTCCTTCCAAGTCCATCTGTTTCCCTCCCTCTGTTGATTTCTTCTCACATCCTCCCACTTCCTTCCTCTCTTTCCTTTCTCTCCCCATCTCTCTCTCTCTCTTCTTCTACCCACCAACCATGTTACTATATTCTTCCCTCTTTCTCCTTATATTTCGCTCCCCCCCGCACGCACTCTTATATTTCTTTCTCCTTATTTGTCTCTTTATCTTAGCCTCAAACATACACGCTCTCTCATTGCTCTTTCTCCCTTTACTCTTCGGGTTGGGCTCCCACTCTCTCTCACTATCTATATTTCTTATTTCCTACATCTCTCCCCCTCCAACTCCATCTCTTTATCGATCCCTCTCTCCTCCTCTCTCTCAAGTCCTCTCTCTCGTCCTTCCTCTCTCTCTCTCTCTCTCCTAACTCCCTCTCTCTTCCTCGATCCCTCTCTCTCTCTTCCCTCCAATACTCTCTCTTCCCCCATCACTCTCCTCCTCTCTCTCATCCTTCCTCTCTCTCCCTTTCTCTCCTACCTCCCTCTCTCTTTTCCCTCCAATCCTCTCTCTTCCCCCATCTCTCTCTCTCTCCGTCTCTCTCTCTCTCTCTCTTCCCCCATCTCCCTTTCTTTCTCTCTCTCTTTCCACCCCTCTCTCTCTCCAACTACATTACTATATCCCTCCCTCTCTCCTCTCTCTTCTTCTCTCCCCCCTTCTTTCCATACATCTTACTTTGTCTCTTTATCTCACCCCTAAACATACACACACACTCTCTTTCTCTCTCTCTTCTTAGTTATGTAAACTAATGAACATAAATATTCGTAAATATAAAGCAGATTATGGTTTATTTACTTACCATACCTCTAGTTTATTTATATTTTTATTTATTTACCATACCTCTTTTATTTACTATGGTATTCGGCCCATAGGCTTGTTATATAATTAGATTTTTATTTACAATCCTAGTTGATATATTGTTATTTATTTACCTTACCTCTTTATACCTCTTTTATATTTATTTATTTACCATACTTATTTTATAAATATGGTATTTGGCCCATGGTATCAATATTAATTTGTCCCATGGTATTCATCCCATAGGATTCATCTAAATAAAACCTCTTTTTTAAGTTTTTTTTAAAATATAAAAAGGTTTATGGAGTAAATATAAAAAGAATTTTTTATTTATTTACCATACATCTAGTTTATATAATTACCATAGCTCTGGAGTAAGTATAAAAATAGGTTTTATCTATTTACCATACCTCATGTTTATTTATATTTTTATTTATTTAAATTTTAAAATAATGCAACTTTGATGGGGAAATATTTGTCTTTAAATATTTTAATTTATCCACAGAATATGGGTTTTCTTTTTAAAGATTCATTTTACAAATATTTAATTAAAAGAAATATTAAGAGATTTTGGATTTTGATTGTTTGTGTTGAATTAACTCATTTCCTTTGATTTAGGAAATGGTATTGGCTTTAGTAAAGAGTAAAGATGTTTAAAATTTTACTTAATTTGGAAATTCAATGTGGTAAATTTTTTTCTTAAAGGTAAATTTATGATCCATTCAAATTCACCTATATAATTTACTATCCATTCAAATTATATAAATAATACATAGTTGTATTTTAATAGTTAATCTCAGCCCATTAATCAGTTAAAAAAGTTATATATAATCTAAATATTCAAGTTATATAAAATTAAAGGTTAGGTTAATGCTTTGGTCGACATTAGAAAAAGTAAAATTTATTATTTTTTGAGAACGTGACATACCCGACATCGGGGTCATACTGGGTTGTAGATTGCGCCTCTCGGCGCAACAACCCGCCTCATCACCGTTTAACCAAGACGACCCCACACACTGAATGTCGGACAATTTATCACCATAGACACCTCACTTTTATTGTTCATAAATTGATATTGCTAGTAAATTTGTACACTTAAAATGGGCAGTACAATGTTTAATGATATGGATAAAGAGATTCAAACCAAGTATTTATGGGTAGTAAAATGTTTAATGATATGGATAATAATATTGTGTTTATTATTTAAGTTTATAAACTTTTTTTTAATAAAAAAATTAAAATTTAATTATAGGTTGCATTTTATTTTATAACTTGTAAATTAATTAATTATATAAATTAAATGGTTGATGAACGTGGATAAAAACCAAAACATTTACCTTATTATATGTTTTATATTGTCAAAAATTTAAAAACATTGTAACTAGCAATTGTTCCTAAAGGTGCAAAGATACATCAAAGGAATTGAACATGCCTATAATATTAGTGCCTAAATGTTGCAGCAAAAGAAAGATAACAACCTAAAGGGTGTGGGATGGAGAAGAGTAAATGTGTTCATGCTTGCAATAGTCTCGCACTTGTGTCGATGCTAAATCATTTTTTTCCAATCATACCACTATGTCAAAAACTTATATATCCAAGCTATAACATGCAAGGTAAGCAGGAGAAACATTACCATAGGTCTTCGTGGGCACTCGCGCACAAAAAATGCAATTGCACAGAGGAAATGACTAAAGTCAGTGTGTGTTGATAATGAGATTAAATAAAGAGCATCTTTCACTCGAGTGACCTTCATATTCTAGGATATTCTGTAATCAACATAAAGAAGGGGGTTTGTTTTAGAATTTTAGCTATATTCTTTGAAAATTTTAAATTAATTTGTAGCCATTAATTCCAATTTTAAATTTAAATTTAAATTTAAATTTTGTCTAACAAATATTTGTTGGAATTGCAAATTTATGTGGTGTAGTTTACACAATCCAAGTGTCCAAGTAAACTTTCAAGACACTATATCCATTTATGCATTCAAAAATATAGTTTTAAAAATCAAAAGTTACACATGTTATATGCATATATAGAACCAATATAGATCCATTTTGAAGATTATTAAATCTCTTGAGTTGCATACTTTTTTTCAAGTTTTGCACTCTAAAAGAGGTCTCATAGGCTATCTTTAGCGTTGTGGATGTTAAAATTTTCTTTCTTTTTTTATCATCTTTCTAGAAGTAATTATGATTTCCTTTGCACAACTCGTGTGGGTCCCACGAGTGACCATGTAATTTAACCCAGTTAAGAATTCTTTATGTGAAGAATGGTCATTCCTAAACAAAAAATACCCAATAACGTCTCAGGTTGAACACGATTTAAGGTGGGACTTTATCATAATTAGTTAAAACAATTTTGTGTGGGAGTTATCTTAAGAATCCCCAAAGTCAGAGTTTCGATACGAACTTGACCAAAAAATTAGATATTTTTTTGTTACATAAAAAAATTGGTTCAGTTATGATCTAGCTGTAAATTGGTTGAAAAAAATTAGAATTAAGCTCATTTTATTTTTTAATTAAACATTTTATACCATTCTACCTAAAAAAATCTCTTAAACACCTAAATGAAATCTTTAAAAATACATAATTTAATGCAAATCTTATCATATTTATTAATATGCTAGCATCAAGAATAGTGTAAAAATTCATGCAGAAAATGACATTTTTAAACCAAATTTAATTTAAGGTGCATCCCCCACTACATCATAGGTATCATGGATTTTAAATATGAAGCTCCATAACCACATCCTAAAAATGAATACATTTAGTTTTTATTTATGATATATAAATAATTATTGGACTCCATGTTACACATAGAATCTTATGTAAAACTAGTGCACCTTTCCTAGTTCCAAGATGCAGATACTTCATTACATATAATAAAATAAGAATTATTTTCTTGTAAAAGTTGTTATGACTTGGGTAATTCATCTCTTGCTATTGGGCACTATTAAAATGAGTGCATTGCTAGCAACGTCCCTTAAAGCTGAAAAGGCCTACTCGGCAACATCGTTCCATAGAATGATCTTCGGTTTTAGCATGGTTATTAAGAGGGTAATCATTATTATTCCAAACTTACTTTTGTAGCATGTAAGTTCTAGTATGCCATGCAAGCTCTTTATGGTCTTGGTTCATGGCTAATCCTATGCTACTACAACTTTCTTTGGATCCAATTTCAAGGCCTTCCTGTTTGACAATGTGACCCAGGTATTTTTCCTTTGAAGCCCCAAAACATCTTTGCCAAAAAATTTAAGGAACAAATGGTCACCTTGAAGGAGTTGCAAGTCTCTATCAACATGTTCCACATGAGAATCCCAAGTGATGTTGTATATCAAGCTATTTTTTAAGAACACAAGCACAAAACTGCACAAGAAGGGTCATAAAATTTTCTTCACGAAGCTCTCAAAGGTGGTGGCAAGCATTGCAAAGTCCAAAGGGAATCAGTAAAAAATCATAATGAGTTTCATATGTATGAAAGGTTGTTTTATGGATGTCCATTCCCTCATCCGTATTTGGTGGTATCCTAAGTAAAGGTACAATTCAGTGAAGAACCTAGCTCCATGAAGCTTGTGTAAGAGATCATCGATAACTATACTCGTAAATTTGTCTTTGATGATGAGCTGGTTGAGAGCCCTAAAAGCAAGGCACTTGTTCCAACTACCTTCTTCCTTAAATACAAACACCACAGGTAATGAGGAAGGGCTCTTGCTGGGATGTATGACTCCAACCTCCAATAGCCCATGAATGATCTTTTTCTATTTCATTCTTCTATACAAATGGGTGCCTACAATGAAACACATTGGGTGGTTAACCACCTAGAACCAAGGGGACACCATCTTCCTCCCCCTCCCTCTCCCTTCCTCTCATTTCCTTGCCCTCTCCCTCCCCTTACCTCACTTTGTACCCTATTCCCTCTCTCCCTCCCTCCCTCTCCCTCTCTATTTCCCATCCTCTCTCTCTCTCTCTCTCTCTACCCATATTTGTCTCTCTTTCTCTCTCCATCCACCTCTCTATTTCCCTCTCAATATTTCTCCATCCCCCTCTCCCTCACTCACTCACTCTCTCTGTCTCCCTCCTTCCCTCTCTCTCTCTCTCTCCCATCCACACCCCCATCCTTCTCCTTCTCCTTCCCCCTCCATCCCTCCTCCTCTCTCCCCCTACCCCTCCTCCTCTCTCTCCCTCCCATCCTTCTCAATCCCTCTATCTTCCCCTCTCTCTCCCTTACACTTCTTGTGTGTCCCTCTCTCTCACACTTCTTCTTTGTCCCTCTCTCTCACACTCTTCCTCTCTTTCTCTCTCTCTCTCTCTCTCCTCCCACCCACACGCTCTTACTCTCCCTCCCCCCTCTTTCTGTTTCCCCTCTTCACCTCTCTATCTCTCTCTACCCTGCCACACATCAACTACCTCATTGCATACCTCTCTACTCACTCACTCTCCCACTCCTCATCTCTCTCTCACTCCGACCCCTCCCCCCTATCTCTCTCTCTATACCCCCTTCCCCTCTTTCACACCCTCCCTCTCTTCCCCATCCCCCTTTATCTCTATGTCTATTTGTTTCTCCCTCCCTCCCCGTCTCCTTCTCCCTTTACCCTATCTCTATCTTCCCCTCTATCTCCCACTATGACATCTCTCTCTAACTTTGACTCTCCTCTTCTCTCCCTCGTCCCCTCTCTCCCCCACTCCCTCTCTCTATATTTCCCACTCTTCCCACCTCCTTCTCTCTTCACCTCATTCTCCCCTCTCACTTGCTTTCTCTCTTTCGCTCCCTCCCTCCCTTGCCTCTACATCTCTCCCATCCTCACTCACTTTCTCCCCATCCTCCTCGTCATGTCTCTCACTCTCTCTCCTCTTTACACCCCTCTCGCCGTGTCCCTCTCTCTCTCTCCCACATCTTTTTGAGACATGTTTAAGTGCAAGATGAAAATAAAGTTAACAAAATGGGAAGAAATAGTAAATAGAATCTAAAATATAATTCAAATACTCCAAAATTAAACATAAAAATGTATTTGAGAAATAAATCATAATAATAATAATAATAATAATAATAATACATCTTAATGAAAAAGTTTGATTAATATTATTATTATAAAAATATCTTAAGACAATATAAATAATAGTTATCAATCAATTTTACTAAACAAACACATAAAAATCCAAAACATATATAAAATATATATATTTTTAATTTGATAAATTATAAAATTGAAAAATAATTAGAAAATAACACATTCAAATAAATTGAATATTTTATTTTAAAAACTTACATTCAAATCAATTGAATATTTTATTTTAAAAACTTACTTAAATATGTTATTGTCACATTCATCATACTTAATATTCATTTATAACAATAATTAATCTACATAATTTTTTTTTTTTTACTTACTAAATTACATACCTACCAAATTACATAATCTTATACAATTTAATTTGGCGGGCTTATACAAATCATAACTCAACTGTATGATTCCTTATATACATGCAATTACTTGATTATCATTTACATTAAACTTAACAGAGATAAAAAGGTTAATTACATTACTTTGGCCTTCGATAAGTTTAAGACTTATCCATGGCAATGAGATGTACCGCACTAACCTGGTTACTCCTTAGCTAGCTCATTAGTGACATAGTTCATCGTAGTGTTACATTTAATCCAGCTAACAAATGTTTAATGGCTATGGTACTGGGTATTAAATGAGTCTTAATTCTCGGCAGATCTTTTGTACTGCTCGAGCTTCATCAAAATCTGAACTAGAACACCTGGAAGAATCGTGTCCATCCAATGTTTTGATAATCAACGGCTGAGGTATAATCCTTCCAAAGTTGACATTTAATCAAAACCTGAAACCCTAACTGAATTTCTTATTTGCACCACAGGAGGTGGGGGTCTGGTTCGGCTTTGGTGTTCCGTCATTCTTGATGAGGAGAACCTTCCCTCGCTGCTTGTTTGAGTATTAGACTCACATTTTCTGTCCGGTGGTATACAGTACATGTTCTCCTTTGAGCCTGTTGCTCACTTTAAGGAACACTGAAGGGGAAACGGAGGTTCGACCTTCGCCCGACAGTCTTATGCTTTTACCCTTGCTTAGAAGACTTCAATCAGCTAGCCGCTCGCTTGGTTTGAGGTAAGATTTAATTCTCAACTTCAATCTTCATTACTCTTATTACATAATTGTAAACATAAGAGGGGTCGAGACTCTGGGCTAACTTATCTTCTGCAACTTTTCTCACATGGATGTTATTCAGAGAGTAAGGTTATCAACAACTATTTGAACGATTACCTTATTATAGTTTGTCTATCATATTCGTATTTAGAATACCACTCTTAGAAATGATAACTATGTATTATTCCCATGCAGTTATATAACTCTAATTTTGTTACCCGATATTTGTTCCGATGAAGCATTGCTAAGAGATAGTAATTACTTATACGCAACTCCGCCATTTACTTATCACAGGTACAATGACCGGCTTCTCAAATTATATTTACTGCTGAAGTTGCAATGAACGTCTGGGGTTCCAGTTCTTGTTTATGCGCCAGACCTCCTCAAGTTCAAGATGATGTAGATAGTTTAGCTTTAGGGAAAAAGGATGAGGGTTTACCTCGAATAATGTTGTTAGGAATTGTTCCTGAGATTGACTATTGAAATTATGATAGTTGTGTAAATATTCCTCTATGATGCAACTTCTCCATACTATTTTAATAGAATTCTGGGCTCACAGTTTTGCAGCCCTGTAAATATATAATTCGTCAATTTCTTGTCAATACTCTCTATCGGCCTTCTCAGGAAACAGTATATTATGCGGTTTATGTGTTTATTTGTTTACCTATCTGGGATTTAATTAGGTTACTGTGCTATCCTTCTATTCATAACTGTATGAAATCAAATACGTTTCTCTCTTCAACAAAGACTTATATTTATATTCAGCGATTGCCTATTTATTCCATATTTGGGTATGAAGTTTATAGTTTTATCATTGCCCTGCATTATCTCAAACTGGTTAACTAGAATTTGTATCGCAGAGGAAGATTTTTCTTTAGGACTATTAATAAATATACTTCGCTTTATGTCAAGATACTGTTACAGTTTCTTCGAAATTGATTTCTATATCTCGCTTTCATAAATCTTACATTAGCATACATATTTTGTATCTATGGGTTCTGTTATTTTTCTATTTGTATTTCAGATTCTTTGTTGTAAAGGTTTCTATAGAAGTTTTCTTGTTCTAATGACCGGACCATTTCTGTCAGTGGAATATCATAGACACAGCGAGCGACCCTCACAGGGTTTTCTTCCGAAAACCCTATGGAACAGCTCGATGTATACTTAATTTTCCCCATAGTATTTAAATTACCCTTTTAACTTGTTTTTTCTATTGTCCTAATTAGAACACGGAAAATTTAAGAGAAATTATAAATCTTCTTCAATACAGAATTAGAATTTTTTTCTTTGACAGAAACTTAATAATTTTTCCCAAATATAATGAAATCTTCTCTACAACATTTTCAAATCTGTGACTAATCAGGAAATGATAAATCCTTGTAGAAATTTATAATTATTTACAAACTTTAATTTACCTCATCTTACAGATGTTAATTTTTCCTCTGTACCATTTCATTGTTACTTAAAAAAAAACAGAGTAATATTATACTTATCTATAATTCGATGTCTGGACTGATGTGGTTTCCTCCCTACCACGAGTGAGGCGATTACGTCCTCACTCTCCCCCGTGCTCCAAGTTTGAGCTTCAATGGTTGACAGAATGCTTTGGAAGAGACTTCAAGACAATCCGGTCCAGTCTCCAATTCCAGCAATCGGGAAAATTTGAAGTATTCCACTAGTTAACACTAGTCTAGGAATCTTCTTCACAATTTCTTCCTTTCTCCAGTTACCTAACAGAACCCCTCTACCTCACTGGGATCACCCTTTTATCCCTAGAGGTGAGGTAACTGTTTTAACTGATTCTGTTCAACTAACTCATAATCTTGAATTGTTTAACATTAGTCTTTCACTTTATGGAACCATTTCCATAGTCAATTTAATTTATCAACTTTAATTTTTGTTCATGATTTTATTAACTTCAAAAATATAGTAAATAAAAAAATGTTTCATAGTCCTAATAAAAAACAGAGTTTAACTAATAATTAAGAATTAAACAAGCAGTTACAGTTATTTTAAAATGTAGAACTTATTTATATGATAAATTAGGGTATTTGATAATTCCATTTCTTTATGAGAGTTGCATGGAAAGCAATTGAAAACTTATTCAAAATTACAAACTACGACATGTTATCCAAAATAAAAACTAAGAAATACGAGAAAGGAGGGATGCTTAAATATGTGTATTGATTGACAATAACTGCCGTAGATGTTTTTGTAAAAAATTGATAAAATAGTAAAGGAATTTAAAAAATAATATAGATTAAATTAATATTTTATTTTAAAACATGATTAATATTTTATTTGTAAATATAAAACTTTTCTAAATAATATTTTAATAGTTCATTTTTCTCTAAAAAGTTGCACAACATGTAATTGAAAGGTTATTCAAAAGTAAAAGGTACAGCCTCTAACCGAAAGGCTATTAAAAAATAGATATCACGATACGCGAAAAAGACACAATGTTTATATGCATTATCGTTCAATGATTAACAATAACCACCATAGCATTTTTGGAAAGTCGTAGTTTAATTATATTGTTTTTTGACTTAAAAATTGTGGAAATTTTGGTTAGAGTTTAAGAAAATTTTAAAGGGATTTTTGTATATTCAAGTTATAGTTATCAAATTTTAATATTTTGAGTGTCCTAAAAATTTTTGATGGTGATGAATCTATTTCCATCATCAAAAATATAATTTAAACATCGTTACTAGAAGATTTCTTAAAAAAAAATTACCCGAATTTCAGCCACTTTTCATTGTCCAAACAATTCCTCCGCCTC
The DNA here is from genome assembly GCA_034641835.2 of Pinus albicaulis. Lineage (NCBI taxonomy): Eukaryota > Viridiplantae > Streptophyta > Pinopsida > Pinales > Pinaceae > Pinus > Pinus albicaulis. Next base: position 384,065,184 of record CM076578.1, on the reverse strand, counting down.
CTTAAACAAATTATGTTTAGAATTAACAGTCCAAGAATATGTTGGCGTAATATGCTAATGTTGATGAATACATTACATAGAGCTATCAGATGTAAATTATGTCCATAATATCTGAAATCATTCTAGACACTTATCGGATCTAAATTAGGTTTAAAATAGCTTCATATTATTTGCAAATATTGAGAAGATATTTCATAAATTTATAGTGTTTAAATTGTGTTTATTTAAAAAATAATAATTTATAAGCAACTAGGAAATGTAATTCGTGAGGGTAAGAGGGAATTTTTTTTAAAATAGCTCGAGAAAGTGTGAAGGAAAACTGTGTATAAGAGTGAATTTTTGTCCTCAATGTTGGGCGAGGACAAAATCAGAATACCTTCGTTGGTATGGAAAGTGGTTGTAGATAGATAAGGGTTAAGGAAAGCGTAGAGGAAGCACTAACCACGTTGTTGGATTTTACCGCTAGCTATTCTAGGAGAGAGTCTAAACAACAATTTCCCAATCGAGAGTATAGTTACTCTCTAGTGCATGGGCTACCGTGCTCCTTTCTAGTAGCAGACTCAATGAACCCATGCCCTTTCGGACCCAACCAGAAAAATAAATAAATAATAATAATAATAATTATTATTATTATTATATATATATATATATATATATATATATATATATATATATATTATTATTATTATTATTATTTATTTATTTATTTATTTATTTTTCTCAAAATTAGTCGACGTCGAAATCTGGAAAATGGGCTCAACGACTTGCTGCGCACCCAACGAACCGCATCTCGACACGCTCACGAGATGAGGAAGTACTCTGATGGAGATCAAACTGTGGACGGATGTTGTTAGATTCTAAGACGGAGTAAAGATGAGTTCGCAGAGGATCTAGGACTGCACCCAAGGCAAATCGTCATTTGGTTCCAAAACAGAAGAAAATCGCACAGCTAGAGAAATATTGGTGTTCTCAAACAAAACTACAGATCGCTCAAGGCTCATAATGGTTAGAATTGTAATTACCCCGCATGTCAGAGTTGGTTAAATTTAGGTTAATTGAGTCAAGTAGAGTGAGTTAGAATTAAGTTATATTTTGGGAAAAGTCGAATTTAGAGTGTGTATGTGTAGTTATTTCAAATTTGTGTGATCAATAGAGAAAAACAACAACTCCTATGATTTGCGTGTTAATAATTGTGTTTCTCGTTTCTTCTTTTTCAACAAAATAGTATCAGAACTGGGGAAAGTTCACAAGATCCCTAATGTCTACACTGAACGGGTCTCCATTCACAGATTATAAAAGGAGTCAGGTACATTCTCATGTTTAAGAATCAGTCTTGTGTACTTCACAGATTATAGAAATTGTCAGGCACACTTTTTCAGGGTTTAAGTTTTCTGGACTTCACAGATTATAGAAAGAGTCAGGTACAATTTTTTAGGGTTTGAGTCTTTTGTATTTCAAAGATTATAGAAAGCATCACGTACAATTTCTCAGTGTTTGAGTGTTGAGTATCTCAGTTACAATCTGTTAAAATTTAACTTTTGTTTTACTCGAAGCTATGTTGGGCACCCTGGAGCTAGAAGGTGTTCTAGCATGAAGGTATGAAATGATGAACAATTGCTCCAAAGAGACACAACTCTGGGTAATGTTTGATTTGTAGTTATTGAATGCTGTCTTGGGTAAAGTGTTTGTGCCATTGGTGTGTGGATGTGGACATAGGGGTGCAAGTCTTGCTTATACACGATACTTTTTAGTTGTTTCCTGTGTGTTTCATAACCGGGGATAAGGGTACTTACTTTGGGATGTGGAGGGATTTAGATGCATTATATATCTGGATTGCGGTGGGGAGGTAATAAAATTACTGGTCTTATCGGCGGGGGCGATTCTTGCGACTATCTATAGGACACACATAGAGGAATATTACAAGCATTCTAATGCTAAATCGTGGAAATAGGATTTAGACACATGAGCCTACAAATATTTCTGAATCACAATATTCCTCGTTTCAGTCTAGATGGATAATTTTGTGGAACAAATGGATTGATTCATTTATCATCTCACGTCCCTGCAAAGACTTTGGGTTCCAGTTCTGCTTTAGGTGGTGGCACTGCGCGGGTTGTTGTTGTTGTCATGTGTAACATGAGATGGCGATGGTGAGGATCATGTATCTTCTAGTTTGTTGGTGAAAGGGTTGAACGTTGATGGTGTTTCTTCTCACTGGTTTTTTCATCGACTATTTTCACCACCCTAGCTTTTCTGGTGGGTGTTTATTTCCCAATCGGTACATTTAGTCTCCATTGATGGTTTAAGCGGGGGATGTTAGACACAAATCAGATTGTAAATCTATTTGGAGGGGACGTGGTCTAGGGTTTTTGGTTCTTGAGGTGTATTTAGTCTATTTTATGGTATCCAGGTTGTATTTATCGGGGGACGGCAACTGCTCTTTATGGTAAGAGTGATTAATATTTGACCATCATCTGTTCTTTCTATTTTGGGAGGTCGGGAGTCTACAGGTGACGAGTGACAAGAATTGTTTTTTATGAATATGATCTTGGTCGGAGGGTGACAACTTCCTAAAATTCTAACATTCCTAATTGGGATGTGGGCTTATATTTAAGGTGCTGGTGAAAGTCTACATGGGTGGACATAATGGCTCTTTTCGTAACGCTGGATAATTAGATCTGGGTAGTTGGGGTAATTACTGCACAGTATCAGGGTCTGAAGTGGCTTGATCTTGGGATCTTAGTAGTATGGCAGAGGTATTTGATATTATGTCCTCTGACACCTCGGGACAGGAAACCCTTATTGATGTGACGTTGGCTGCCAAAAAAGCATGCAAGGATGAGGTGGAAAGATGGATGGGGACTAATGGTATGGCCCACAAGGATGAGGTGGATAAAAGGATGGGGGCAATGTCTCATTATGGGCCTTCAAAGGGGTCATAAGAGTCGAAGGATATTATCAATAAGAGGGCACATGGTGGGCACCAGGATTCGTGACGTGGCACTAACCATGGCTACCACAAACCCGCACCTGAAATTAAGCAAGTTGTTCTGGAATATGATGACCTGTGGGGTCATGTTACAAGCTTGCAGAAACAAGCACTGATAGGGAGGTGGGTGTTTTCTGAAATACAAGAGACAGATATGGTGGAATGGGTTAGGATTACATGGTGCCCGATCCTCAGATACAATCCTAGGGTTGGTATGATGATCAATTCATGGTTTAGTGTACACTTCATGCATGAAGAGGACTGTGCTAAGATTCTGAAGTGGACATGGGTGAGGGGTAGGAGTTTCATGCAGTTGTTGCCTTGGTATTTAGGCTTCAATCCGGTTCTAGAAGTTCCAAAAAACCAACTCGTATGGGTAAAGTTTCTTGGGTTGTCGTTGGAATTCTGGACTCTTAAGGCATTGACTGCAATTGGGGACTCAATCGGGAAAACGAAGCATGTTGACCCCAGGATCTTGAGTACATGTGATAAGCAGATTGCATGGTTGTTGGTGGAGGTAAACTTTGTAGGTGGTCTTCCTGGCAATGTTGATCTTATTTGGGGGCAGTGCAAACACAGATAGATGGTGGAATTTTGGGGGGTCCCGTTTCGATGCTTAATTTTTCACCAGACGGGCCACCTTATGGGTCGTTTTCCACGACAACACTGGTATAGGAGGAGGAATAATAAACCCCGACATGGTTCTTTCAAAGGTAAATCTACTCCGGGAGCACATGAACAAGGTGTGTTGGGTGAGTCATCTTTTCCTTTTTCTGATTATGATGTGAATGATATGATTGCTCCTACACATGATAGGATCCCTCAACCCTCATCTGTGTCTGATTTTAATGACGTCCCTAATAATTCTAGTGACCTAGTATTTCATGAAGCCCAACCTCATAAGTCATCTAGGTAGGTTACCACACCTTCTGAGAATTCTAAAAATCCTCCTCAGGACCCATTTTCGGAGGGATTGATGACTGTTTCTCCATCAATGCCTCTGTTGGAATGGGCATCTCCTCCTCTTTTACATGAGCTTGGGATTGGAATGCCTACCGAATCCCAGCGTAATACGGTGGGGAGTGACATTGAGTCACTTGTAGGGAATCCAGGTATAGACTTAGCTGCGCTAACCGTCTTTGAAAAAAAGTCTTCGAACCCTCCCGTGTCCATTTCTCCGATGTTGGCATCCAACATCACGGTCAAGAAAAAATCCCAATCAAGGTTGTGTCATTTCCGAGGGAGGCTCAAAACCAAATATTTGTTCCAAGATGATCTGTATGACTTTCTTGATGTACCGATTTCTACAATTGATGACCCATGGGCACTTAGAGCATGTGGCCCGACACATGGTTCCAAATGAATTCTATATATTCCCTTAATAGTAAGGGACTTGGCGACCACTCTAAGTTGCGCCACCTTAGGGATCTGTTTCATGAAATTACTCCTTCTGTGGTTTTATTACAAGAGAATTTGTGCTCACGTATGAAAGCTATTGACCTTCTGTTATCGATTCAGTGTGGGTGGTATGTTGTTGCTATTGATGCTATCAAGAGGGCGGGGGAATGTTAGCAATGTGGGACCCAAATTTAGCACAGTTTAATGCATTCAAAATTTACAGGGGTATTATATTATCTGGTTTTATTTGAGGATTTAAATCGAAAATTCATGTCATTAACTTGTATGCATCATGTCATGGTCATTCTGCTTTCTGAGATCGTTTTGAAGCTTCACAGGTCTTGGGGGTATCGAATCCAATTGTAATTGGAGACTATAATGCCACTTTGTATGTTGACGAATTATGGGGGCACAAGGCGAGGCCGGACCCTGTGCCTGACTGTATTGGATGCATTTTCAATGACTCTAATATAGTGGATATATGTCCAGTACCTTTGGTACCGACTTGGACAAATCGACGAAAGGGGGAGGAATATATTGGTTAAATATTGAATAGAGCCATGGTGAGTGAAGAGCTAATGTATACAATGGGTAATTTTCGTTCACAGGTTATTGAAGGATCTTTGTCGGATCATATGCTTATTTCCTTAGTATGGCGTAAGGAAGCTTCAGTGTATGGGATCTCATTTAAATTTAATCGTATTTCGTTGAATGATCCCCATTATAATCAAATGGTGAAGGATTTGCGGCGTGAGGAGGGCAACAGTGGGGAGGTGGCAGGGTGGCGACATCTCTCTTTATGGCTTTGAGCCTTTAAAATCCACATGAAGAGGTGGGAAAGGGAGAAGAAAGTCCGTATGAGGGTGGAGTTGAATACTATATCTGTGGAGGTAGCGAAAATTCATGCCGAAATAAGGAATACTCCCCCATGCCACTAGATAGATGATCTCCTTAATGACCTAGAAGTTTAGAGGTTAATAATTTTGGAGGTTCAGGAGGTAACATGGAAGCTAAAGAGCAGGATCCAATGGCTGAAAGAAGGGGATACGAATACAAATTTCTTCCATAATGTAGCGAATGGCAGGAGGAACAGGAATTCAATATGGCAGATGGAGTCGGTTGATGGGTCTATGGTCTTCTCGACTGAGGAGAAACAGGCGGAGGCTTTCAAATATTTCTCATCCTTTTATAAGGTTGGGGAGGAGATCGATTATAGAAGTCAAGCATGGGTCCTTGATCACATGTCGGTCATGTTGGATCTGACCGCAAACGAGGTTCTCGGGAAAGAGATAACAAAAGAGGATATTGAAGTGGTCCTCAAATAATTTGCCCGGGATAAGAGTCCTGGGCCAGATGGGTGGCCAACAGAGTTTTATATACACTTCTATGATTTTCTGGCTGAAGACCTCCTATTGACGACATAAATGATTAGACTCAATGGATATGTTACAAGGGACATGAATTCAACTTTTTTTAGCACTTATCCCGAAGTCATCAAATCCAAATGTTTTCTCTGACTATAGGTCAATCGCATTATGCAACACCATATATAAGATAACATAAAAAATTATTGCTAACCGGCTGAAGGGGTTTTTGTTGAACTACAGCTCTGTGGAACATCATGGTTTTCTAAAGGGCATGTCAATCCATGATGTTGTTGCTACAACACAAGAAGTGATCCACTCTATACATTCTAGGAAATTGGAGGCACTAATTATGAAGGTGGATCTGTACAAGGTGTATGATTGTGTTGATTGGTCATTCATTAGATTGGTGCTATTAAAGGTCGGGTTCACTATGCAAAACATTAGGTGGGTTATGGCATGTGTTTCATCAGTCTCTTTTGTTGTAATAATTAATGGAAAGCCATCAAAATTATTCAAGGTAGATAGGGGTCTATGCCAGGGTTGTGCACTTTCTCCCCACATCTTTATTCTTATCATGGATGTTTTCAGTAAACTCTTCCTAAGGGCGACACATGTTGGATTCTTCTTGGGGTTTCCTTTTCCCCTACTGTTTGTATAACACATTCTCTCTTTGTTGATGACTTACTTGTATTTGGCAGGATATTGTGGAATCAATGGTTCTATCTTCATTATCTTCTTGATTTTTTTGGTGCGGAAATAGGGTTACATAGTAATAGAGGCAAATACTTTCTGTTACATGGTAGTGGGGATATTAATGAGATTAATTTTATTGTTGAATTCATGGGAGTCTAGATAAAGCCATTGATGGAGGGGTTCACATATTTGCGCTTCAAACTAAATCCATGTGGGTATAGATTGGCGGACTGGAGGTGGTTGTGTTAGGTCTATGTAATAAGCAAGATTGGCAAAGTCCGATCACAGAGTTAACATCATTTCAACCAACTTTGGGATTCTAGGATCTAGCCCTCCTGAATCCGGAGAGGGATCTCTCCAATATGTACAAAGATGGATATTGTCTTTGAAGTTTAGGGTGATGATATTAGGCTACTTATGAAGGCCAAGGGTTTTGTTTGGTTTTCTCGGATGGTTGAACATAGTTGCTGTCTGAGGTGGAAAGATCTATGTGCAAATAGGTTCAAAGGTGAGAAGTTGCAAGCAAAAGAGTAAGCTTTGATCATAAAGAAAGATGATGGCAAATTTTCAATCCATTGGGCTATGGAGTCATAAGAGGATTTAATTGAAACATTCAGGTTCAAGAGTGATCTATGGGGCAAGTCATCTATGCCTAAGGATCTCTTTAAAGTTTGATTTATGGAATGGAGTGGTACAATAAGAAAGGGAAATGACAGGTGCAGAACAAAGAGCAGCCCGGGATCTGGTAAGTACTTTGAAACTATCCAGCCTTTGACCAAGCACTTAAGAAAAACATAGAAGCAAACTAGGATCTGGTAAGTACTTTAAAACTATCCAGCCTTTGATACACTTCTAATAGAAAACATATAAAAACGAAGGGAGACACAAAGATCACACAGAATGGTCTAAGATCTGATAAGTACTTCGAAACTAGTCAGCTTTTAACACATCCTAAGGGAAACAATCAAATAGTTGGGCAAACAAGAAAGGGACTCAGGGCTAACCTTTGATTTCCTCAATTCATTCCTTACACAACATATATTGAAAGTAACATCTAAAAATAACATTTAGCTGTGACAAAAAGATGAGGGAACGCCAGCATCCGTGTACTTAGACTGAATTAAATCATTTCTAAATAACATAGTTAGAAGAAAACATTGGGATAAAGATTTTTTAGCCAGAGAAGGTTACTGATATACAGTAAGTCCTAACACTGTTTAAACTGTTCTTTATAGTGGAAAATGAAACAGATTGAAAACAAAAATAAAATGACAAGTTCACAGTGAGAATAACATCACCATTAGCATAGACCAGGATCCCATAAATCAGCTTGTGTTGATGCTTCAAACCAGTTACAATCTTCAGATCTAGTGTTTTAATCCATCTCTCTTCACAACCTAACCTATCTGTTACAAGCAGAGCTCCAAGAGCCCATGAAACCACTATTTACAGTCAAGAGTTCCTGGCTCAATTAAAATGCTTCAGCAATTACATTGACAACCAAACAATCCAACCCCTCACTCATCTTCTATTGAAGTATTTATAGAAGTATGAGGAGGTGAGATCTGATGAAAAGATCTCAAATACAATTAATGCAGAATTAATGTCTTCCTGGCCCTTGGAGGCTCGATGAAGAAATCATACAGGTGTTCCACTGCATTAATGTGTTTATACTTATGAAGTAAGCTCGGAAGGAGCTTTTGTTGACCTTTGAGGCTCTGCGTACTATTAGGGTTACTCTGCAAACATTCTGTCATTAAATCTGGGGCAGAAATAACTTCTTTGGCTGTTTCGAGGCATAATATCTGATTTTGCTCAATAAATTCGGCCTCTGATTGAGCATTTTGAGGCAATAGGTGGCACTGCGGTGGTTGAGGAATCAATTTGCCTCAAAGTATGGCGGTGGAGGCAATATGTCTGATGAACACTTTTAGGTTTTCCTTTTAATCTGTGTTCTGAGTCGGGGATTAGGCTTTTGATAACCGTCTTAGCCGTAATCCCCGCCAATCTGTCCACTAATCTGCTGCTCTGGTTCATTGTTGTCTTCAATATCCGATACTCTTTCTCTGCGTTGATTTTGACGGTATTCTTCAAGCTTTATAGGGATGCGCGGCAACCAAGGCTCATGAAACCTTGTTGATAACATTATTCTTCACCCCGCGGTCGATCCTCTGGATAAATCGAAAGAACGGGAGTCGTCACCCTTGTCTTTCAGATTTTCCTAAAACATGACGAAAGAACCTTAAAACCTGCAAAATACAAACAAAATGAGAAAATCCTACGTTATATGGACAAATCTGCATTGGAGGGCGTGCGGGAAAACGGAGCAATCGGAGCCGTTGATCGTATTGAAATCAACGGTCGGGAGCGTTCTGAAAAGTCAGCGGAGAAAAAATGGGGACTGTACGATGGAATCGGGATTTCGTATAAGAACCGTCGATCTGCAGAGACCGACGGTGGAGATCGGTTTTCGAACGCGCCGGGGGAAGTTAACGGGTGGGCAAGTTCATTTAAAGGTCGAGCAGATGAGGCGATCGGCAACCGTCAAATGGGAGGGCCCAGATCCAACGGTGGAGGTGGATCCCGCTGCGGGGCTATGATCCGAAGGATAATGCGCGGGCGATTTGATAGCGCGGCGGTTTTGGAATAGGGCGGAGGACACGTGTCGGCCGGCGTATGGAATCGCTGGCCGACGGGATAAAACCGCCACCCGACGAAAAGTGGTGCGGGATGAAAACCACGGTTTCATGGAAAAGGGCGTGGGGGAGAGGGGTCCACCAGGTGGGGCTCGCTCCGCTCCGTCGGATCTGGGGAGCAGATCGACGGCTAAGAAGGGCTTGGGGCAATAAAACATGTGATTTAATATTTCACGCCAAAACCTTATAAAAGATGGGTTTTCGAATGTTTTTAAAGGAGAAAGGACGGATAGGAGATTACATTTTGGTTTAGCGCCTTAGGACTTGAGGGGTCGGTCCTGGCGCTCGGGCATGTGGAGGAAGAAAAGGCAGGGGGCTTAGCCTGAGGGGCCTAAGCCTAACGCATAGAAACATGTGTTTTCTATGGTTCTCCAAAGAATTTCAAAAGGAAATATAATTCCGATAAGGTTAAAAAATGGGTTTTTAACCTTGGGAAATGAGATTAATGAAGGGATAAGGAATAACATATGGTTTCGTGGGGTTCTTATGAATAAAAGGAAATTGGAGGATGAAGGTAAGATGGAAGCAAGGGAGGGGAGAGGAAAAAGGGATGCAGCAGTGTTTGACTTGGATTTTCATGGAATATCAGAGGCTGGGAGGAGGACAGGTATGAAGAACTAATCAGTGGTTTATGGTTTCACCAAAAGACTTCAAGCACCAACAACTTCAGGACTGAATTTGTTTCTTGAAGGCTGCAAAGAATATTTAGCCACCAGCTGATATAATGGAAAAATATGGGTCGCTAACAGTGGCTCCACTTGGGGATGGTGCCTTCTTGAAGGCATCAAGAATTCAGACTTGATTTCTCTGGGATGTTGACTGGTGCCTGACTCATTGCTTGCTCTTGATTTTCTTTGACAAATAATATCAGTCATGAGAGAAAAATGAATTTCATCAATACAGTTTCTACCTACTCCAACCCTACTGATCTAACATTTTTTCTTCATCAGAGTGCACTTGGATTGGAAAACTCTTTACACAACATTTTATTCTTTTGAAAGCAGGAAATCTAATCTATTTCTACTCCTTATTTCCCCCTGAACTCATATTAAACAGTTGAGCTCAGATATTTCTCTACCTAGTTTACTGTCTGTTGGGATTAAACAGTCCAACAAACTTTCATTCTCTAAATCCTACAGCAGAAATTTAAAAATAGTCAAGTCAAGATTGAGCTGTTTGACTTGCTATGATCTATGGCATAAGAACAAGCTGCACACAGATTATTATTTGCAGAAGTTAAAATCAAAATTTGAAGGCTTAAGATCTGAAAGTTTCTTATCATGGCCTTCTCTCTTCTTTTCATAGCTCTGATTTTTCTTTTTTCTGTGAGCTATCTCTTCCTTGATATCTGATTCAGATTTTGGGCAAATTAGAACCAGTTTTTCTCTTTTATGACTCAGAAAATAAAATAGTTTTGAGTCATCTCTCTTTGGAAACTTTGGTTCAGATTTTGAGTTTGTTTGAACCTTAATTTCTATCCTAATCTATCTACCGATGAGCCAAGATTAAACAGTTTGGAAAATCAAATTCGCTACCCTATCAACAGAAAATTGAAAGCTAATTAGTCAAGATTAAACAGTTTGACAAATTAGAAGTGTGTTTTGAGGAGTGGCATTTGAGCTTGCACACTTTCATATTTATTTCTCTTTTTGGCATGGGGTGTGCCTTTCTTGTTTTCATTTATGCCCTCTTTTCATTTTTTCTCTGTTTTTGTATTTTTTGATTTTTCACAACTTTGAATGCAATGGTGGATGAAATATTCACAATGGAAAAAGAAAAATAAAAAGGCTGCAGAACACAAAATGGTTTTAAGAAAGGTAATGCTTAAGCATCCTGCCATTGACAAGACCCCCAAACAATTATGTTCCATTCAGCTCTTGTAAGAAGAATGCATTGTTTCCAGCAACTGAATGAATAGAGTAAGGGCCAAGCCATAGATTGTCAAATTTACCATGCTTTCCCTTGTCTTCCCTCTTTGAGTCCCACTTTAAAACTTTGTCCCCAACCTTGAAACTACTGGCCTTTGTTCTTCTATCAAATATTCTCTTGATACTGTCTTGTTTCTGCAATGCTTTGTTATACACTTCCTCTCTGGTCTGCTGAAGATGAATGGTCTGATTTATTCTCCTGGTCATGTCATTTTCTTCAGTCTGCAGTTCTTGGATCAACTTCATAACTGGTACACCCAGGCTGTTAGGAAAAATTGCATCTGTACCATACACAAGCTGGAAGGGTGACATACCAATGGATTTCTTCAATGTTAATCTGTCAGCCCAGAGTGCATGGATCAACTTTGTGTGCCAAGACTTCTTGTTGTCCTCCAACAGTTTCTTGATTATGTTCACTAAGCTTTTGTTGGAAGATTCTGCAAGTCCATTACCTTGAGGGTAATAGGCTGTGGAGTGTCCCAATGTTATCTGATACTTGTGACATAATTCAACCATTTTCTTGCTTCTAAATGCTGCTGCATTATCTGTGATGATCTTGGTAGGACAGCCAAATCTGGAAAGGATATTGGTTTCTATGAATTTTATGATAACCGAATCATTGGCCTGCCTACAAGGAATGGCTTCTATCCACTTAGTGAAATAGTCTGTGGCGGTAAGAATCCACCTATGCTGGGCAGAGGATGGTGGATGAATCTCTCCTATGAAGTCAAGACCCCACCGTTGAAAAGGAGCTTCAACAGTGATTGGATGCAGAGGAAGGGGTAATAATTTTCTCTTGCCCTCAAACAATTGGCATTTATGGCAAGTAGTTGTCATTTTTTGAACATCAGGAAAAAGGGTGGGCCAATAGAAACCAGCCCTCAAAATTTTGTTGGTTGTTGACTTCCAGTACAAATGGCCTCCACACTCTCCTTCATGGAACTCCTGCTTAATTTTTTCTGCATCAAACTCAGGAAAACATTTAAGCAATATGCTACTTGCATTTTTCCAATAAAGACATTTATCAATAATGCAATAGTTTACAGCTTTTAACTTTAAGAATCTTGCCTTTGTTTTGGATAAACCAGGAGGTGTATTCAGATTAAGAAAAACATAAACAATATCAGCGTACCAAGGAGAATTCATAAAATGATCTTCAACAACAGGAGTTGAGAGTTCTTCTTGGTTATCTAAAGCATCGATCATATTAATATCAAGAAGTTCACAATTTGATTCAGCCATTAATTTAGCTAGACCTTGGCCTTTTATGAGCTTAGTGGGTTTTATCTCTAAATCATATTCAAGAATAACAGCAATCCACTTACCTCTTTTACCATCCGGATCCTGGGTCAGAATGTCTTTAACAACTGAATTCGGGACAAAGGCAATGACGTGTGAGTGAAGGATGTATACTCTGAAGTCTTTCAATGCTTTAACCAAAGCAAAAGCTTGCTTTTCCATAATGTTATACTTCAAAGGGGCATCCCTCAATTGCTTGCTAAAGAATGCAATAGGCTGCTCTTGTCCTTGTGGATTTTTCTATAAAAGGACAGCAACAATAGTATGTTATGATGCAAATGAGAAGATATAAAAATCTTTTGAAAAATCAGGGCTTATGAGAACCGGTGTTTTGGTTAATGCTTGTTTCACCAGCTCAAAGGATGTCTTTGCTTCCAAGGTCCATTTTATCCCTTGCTCCTTCTTCAACATGTTTGTGATATTTCTATGGAGCTCTGCCAAGTTAGGGATGAACCTTCTCAAAAAGTTAATCTTTCCAATGAAAGACTACAACTCTTTGATATTTCGAGGATGAGAGATTTGCAATATAGCCTCAATCCTCTTTGGATCTATCTTTATACCTTCTTCTGAAATAATGTGTCCAAGAAGCTTACCTTCTTGGAGACCAAACAGTGTCTTCTTAGGGTTTAAAGATATTCCAAACCTTCTGCACTTCTTGAAAACTTTTCTTAAATGTTCTAAATGTTCTTCATCTGTTTTTGAAAACACAGTGACATCATCTAGATAGATAATGATGAAGAAGCCCAATTCTTCCGAGAATGCTATGTCCATGGCTCTCTGAAAGGTTGCTCCAGCATTCATTAGACCAAAAGGCATTTTCACATACATGAAAGTGCCCCATGGTGTAGTAAACGTCGTCTTTAATTGATCATCAGGGTGGAATAAGACTTGGTTATACCTTGAAAAGCCATCTAGCAAAGAAATTCTTTTAGACCCCACCACCCTTTGCAAAATGTGATCCATCTTGGGTAAAGGGTAGTTGTCTTTCAATGAAGCTTTGTTTAAATTTCTGAAGTCTATACAAAGCCTAATTTCTCCAGTCTTCTTCCTAACAGACACCAGATTAGATACCCACTCAGAATATCTAATAGGGACAATAATACCAGCATCGTGCATCTTCATGATTTCCTTCTTAACCAATGGGAATTGGACATGGTTTATTCTGCGCAGTTTCTGTTTGAATGGTTTTTGGTTCTCTTTAAGAGGAATTTTGTGATGTATTATTTCAGTGTCATAGGATTTAAGATCTTCATAACTCCACGCAAAAACATCAGAAAACTCTTTGAATAGCTCTATGTATTTGAGTTTAATGTGAGCCGGCAAAGTTTTGGACAGTTTGATCATTTTCGGTTTTTCCTCACTGCCTATATTGCACTCCTCTACTTCAGTCTCTACAGGTTCCAGTTTTGGTTTATTGGCCACATCGTTAAAATCAAACAATTCTTCTAGAGGGGCCAAACCCTTGGGCAAACTATCATCCTTAGAACGCAGAGTTTCCAATTCCTCTGTTTCAGATTTTGCACTCCATTCTGTTTGGTTTGTAAGTTTTCTAGTTTGAAGGTTAATGTCTATAAGCTCAGGAGACGGTTCTTCTTCACCAAGAAAATTTTCTTCACTGCAATCTGTATCATAATCTGAATCTGAACTATGGAGTTCAAATTCATTTCTGAATTGCATGAAGTCTTCTATTTGTTTATCTCCGTTAAACACCTGCCAATATTTCTTATTATCCGGGACAGCTGGTCTAAATTTTATCTGAGACGTGTCATCATATAGTATTGGGCAGGTTCTAGCAGCAAAGGCTAAATTGTGGGCTACAATATTTCTTTTCCTCGAGACAAAAGTCAGGTTGGACTCCTCAAATGTTCTCAAAAGATCCATGACATCATTTCGGTAGGCCCTAAGTCTGGGGTGATTTGCATTATACTCCCCATTAACTTGCCTAATGATTAATTCGGAATTGCCATATACATTGATTCTCTTGGCACCTAACTTTTTCAGTAAATGTAAGCCTAAGAGCAGGGATTCGTACTCCGCTATGTTGTTGGAACACTGAAAGTTTAATTTACATGAAATACATTCTGTATGATTGTTTTCAGTGTTAGTGATTCAGACACCTGCACCAGCATTCGTTCTGGTGCATGACCCATCAAAATACATAGTCCAGAGAGGAACATTTTCAGTTTTATTATTTTGGTGTATCTCCTTTATATAATTTGATTCCTCAAGTTTTTCATCCGATTGAGGATCGTCTTCTTGACTGTCAAGTTTTAAGTTTAATGGATTGATGACTTGCAGTTCAAGACCTGTGTTTAGTTTGCTAGGATTTTTAGACACAATAGATTGTTTCGGCAGTTCAGCGTTGTGTTCCTCCTCCTCCGTTTCAGCCATTGATTCTGTTGAAATGATTTGTTCTGTAAGTGTTTCATCATTAAACATGATAAAAGAATCAAGGCTCGTGCTTACAGCGTACAAAGGAGAGTTTTGAGGCTGGTCTTGACTTGTCACTGTGTACTGCATGTGGGTTTCCCTGTAAAGTCTTCTAGTCTGATTAAAAACAGGGATAGTCGCATAGGTCATGTCCATTTGCATAGTTCCCCGTAACTTAGCTCCCCAAGATATTGATAAAAGCATTCCATACTTTGGGGGTACATCAGCCACAACAACATCCATGACTACACACTTGGCTGGAATCTGGGCTAAGTTAACACATAGATATTTTATCAATCCTAGACATTTAACTCTGCTTGAGTCAAAGGAGTACAAGTCTTTGTAAGGTCTGGTAATTTCAAGACCCAGGCTTTCCATTACAGATTTTGGCATTAAATTATGGGAAGCGCCTGAGTCATGCATAGCATTGTGCAGAATTTTATCATGAATGTTTAAGCTTACGTAAAAGGGAGGGACAAGACCCTCTTGAAACTTTCCTTCAATCTTTGGACCAAAAATAAGCTCTGGTTGGTCATCATTAAGATTGAGTGTATCTTCATTATCTTCTAAGTTCAAAGCCTTCAAAATTTTGGACCTATATACATGTTGGGAAGCTAACTCAATCAAAGGAACAGAAATTTTGATCTTTGAGATTTCCTGTTCCAGGCTGAAAAGGTTTTGACTCTTTAAAGCATTGATTTCAACTTTGTTTACTGCCACTTTATCAGCAATAACAACTTGCTGATTTGGTTTATCTACAGTTGAAACAGTTGTTTTACCAGGAGCACTAACCGGGGTGTTAGTACTACTAATGTTTGCACTCCGTTTTTCAATATTTTGAGTGTCTTTCTCTTTACCACTACCAGAATTAACAACCACTGTTTTGTTTTTTTGGTTGATTGTTTTAGAGTTGGTTGCAGTGCTGTTTTGAGAAGGCTTGTCAGAGGTTTTATTGTTGGGGATTTGTTGATTAGATTTTCTTCTGAGTTCATATTCCTTTGAAGGTTCTATGACAGCGTTTTCCATGTTCTGATAATAATTTTCATTATCATCTCTTTTGTCATCGTAAGGTGTGTAAAGGCCTTGTTTATTATCATAATGAATTTCGAAGCTATCATCATCTACCCCAAATAAGTTTATATCATCCTCCTATGTTATTTGTTCTGTTTGCTCAACCTCACTTAAAAAGTTTTGATGAAAGGGAGGAGTGATGTGTTGATCATCTTCTCGGGGTCTATTTGGAGGCTGATTTCTTCTAATATTATGATTCTGGCTTTGGTTTTTGTTTTGAGGAGTGTTTTGATTTAGACTTTCTTGTGCTCTCTCCAGGATGCTCATTTTCTTCATCATTTCTTCCATCATTCTTTCCATCTTTGAGCTTGAAGTAGAAGGGGTGGATTCCTCTCTAAAAGATACTCTCTTTTTAGCTTTCATTCTTTCTCTCTTCTCCATAAGGTTAACTTCCACAGAAAGAGCACCTCTTTGCATGTCTTCAAGGGTTGCAAAAACTATTTCTCTGAGTGAATATGTCATGTCAGGATCAAACCCTTCAGGAAATTTGTTTAAAGCTGAGCCCTGAGGAGGTTTTAGTTCAGGGGAAAGTGCATTATACACGCTGTTAAATCTGGTACAATAAGCTTGTACACTTTCCCCAGGGTTCCTATGGAGATTGTTATAGTCGGCAAGGACTTGGAGAGGATTCTTCCTTACTTCCCATTTGTTTAATAATGTTTGATGGAAGCCTTGGAGATCATTAATACTGTGGGGGGCTAAACCTTTAAACCATTTTCTTGCTTCTCCCCCCAAACTTTGAGCAAATAGTCTAAGCTTGATAGAATCATCATCAATTTCATTTATGTCAAAGTAGTCATTCATCTTGTCCACATGTTGAGATGCTGTTATAGTATTGCTAGCATCATACAATGGAATTTTGGACTGATAGTCCTGTGGAAGATTGACTAATGGTGCAGGAAGGACTAATGGAGCATACCATGCTGCCATGATAGGTGGTGGATTTACAAGAGGAGGTGTGGGTTGAAGTGGAGTGGTTTGAACAGTGGATGAAAGATGAACAGAAGTGGATGGAACAATAGTAGATTGCTGAGCTGATCTTGGATGGGAGACACCTAGATTATGTAGAAAATGTAAATCAGGAGGTGTTGATTCTCTACCACCAGGATTTTCACTTGTTTTAGGAGATGAAATTGAAGACTCAGAGTCTAACTGGATTATATCATCAAATGACCTAGTCCTAAATGGATTCACTAAGTCAGCTTGTGATTGTTGCAGAGCTGAAAGATTTTCAGGGACTGAATTAGCTCTCAAGGGTGATATGAAAACAGTTAATAATTTAACCTTAGGAGACTTCCAAAGGATACTTTCTGGATTATCAACTATCTCAGGTGGGTTAGGGTCTGGATGGGCTCTGGTGTGAATATTTTTAGAAGCCACTATGCTATGTTTTTTAGACCCAAATAAACTAAGAAAAGTTCAACCAGATATGACAATCTTTGAGAGGTCAACTAATCTGTTTTCTCACTTATAATCCTACAGCCTTCCAGCTAGGTTTGACGGATGTTGTAATGATGAGGGTTCTTCCCAGTGGAGTCTTAAGGTCTGTTCAGGATTGTGGAGTCGCCAGGTGGAAAGTCTGGAGTGTTTTCGAAGGAGTACACTGTCCACCACAGTGTTTGTGAAACATTCCCTTTCAAGGATATCTCAAAACACAACAAACTCTAATCAGAGATTGACTAGGAGGGCATTCACCAGATATGTTACCTCAAAAGGAGGATGAGATCCGGAGGCTACCTGGCCCTTTCCAGACTCTGTCTTAAGAGTATAGAGTAAAACACATCAAAAATGTAAACAAGATATCAAAAACTAGTGTTTTACTACCAATCTGAAATGTTTTTGGTATTTTATGAATTGTTTTTATTTGTGGTTTAAAAGAATGTCCTGACTTTGCCTCAAAACTTAGCTACGGTTATGAAACAAAGACAGTCTATCCTTATGGCTAAGGTAGCTGATTTCCCAAGGTTAGATAGAAAACTTAAAGAATCCTAGGGTTGACCTAGTTTGTCACTGATTCAAACAAGTCTCATCATGATTACCTATCTTAGGCAGTGCTTGAAAAGGCTGCTTTTTACTCTCAAAGTCTTATGAAGCTTCTGGGTAAGGAGTCCCCAGTGGAGTCACCATAAATGTTAGGTTCTGGTGGCTCTAGCTGGTTAATAAGGCAATTCGGGGTTCCTTCCCCAGTGGAGTCGCCAGAAATGTTAGGTCTCTGTAATAAGCAAGATTGGCAAAGTCCAATCACAGAGTTAACATCATTTCAACCAACCTCTTAGATTCCAGGATCTAGCCCTCCTGAATCCGGAGAGGGATCTCTCCAATATGTACAAAGATGGATATTGTCTTTGAATTTTAGGGTGATGATATTAGGCTAGTTATGAAGGCCAAGGGTTTTATTTGGTTTTCTCGGATGGTTGAACATAATTGTTGTCTGAGGCGGAAATATCTATATGCAAATAGGTTCAAAGGTGAGAATTTGCAAGAAAAAGAGTAAGCTTTGATCATAAAGAAAGATGATGGCAAATTTTCAATCCATTGGCCTATGGAGTCATAAGAGGATTTAATTGAAACATTCAGGTCCAAGAGTGATCTATGGGGCAAGTCATCTATGCCTAAGGATCTCTTTAAAGTTTGATTTATGGAATGGAGTGGTACAATAAGAAAGGGAAATGACAGATGCAAAACAAAGAGTAGCCCAGGATCTCGTAAGTACTTTGAAACTACCCAGCCTTTGACCAGGCACTTAAGAAAAACATAGAAGCAAACTAGGATCTGGTAAGTACTTTGAAACTATCCAGCCTTTGATACACTTCTAATAGAATACATATAAAAACGAAGGGAGACACAAAGATCACACGAATAGTCTAAGATCTCGAGAGCTTGATATACTAATGGGCCTTAACACATAATAAGGGAAACAATCAACACAAAAACAAGAAAGGGATTCGAAGCTAACCTTTGATTTCCTCAATTCATTCCTACACAACATATATATCAAAGTAACATCTAAAAATAACATTCAGCTGTGACGAAAAGATGAGGGAACGCCAGCATCTCTGTACTTAGACTAAATTAAATCATTTCTAAATAACACAGTTAGAAGAAAACATTGAAATAAAGATTTCTCAGCCAGAGAAGGTTACTGGTATACAGTAAGTCCTAACACTGTTCAAACTGTTCTTTACAGTGGAAAATGAAACTAATTGAAAACATAAATAAAATGACAAGTTCACAGTGAGAATAACATCACCATCAGCATAGACCAGGATCCCATAAATCAGCTTGTATTGATGCTTCAAACCAGTTACAATCTTCAGATCCAGTGTTTTAATCCATCTCTCTTCACAACCTAACCTATCTGTTACAAGCAAAGCTCCAAGAGCCCATGAAACCACTATTTACAGTCAAGAGTTCCCGACTCAATTACAATGCTTCAGCAATTACATTGACAACCAAACAATCCAACCCCTCACTCATCTTCTATTGAAGTATTTATAGAAGTATGAGGAGGTGAGATCTGATGAAAAGATCTCAAATACAATTAATGCAGAATTAATGTCTTCCTGGCCCTTGGAGGCTCGATGAAGAAATCATACAGGTGTTCCACTGCATTAATGTGTTTACACTTATGAAGTAAGCTCGGAGGGAGATTTGTTTGACATTTGAGGCTTTGCGTACTATTACGGTTACTCTGCAAACATTCTGTCATTAAATCTAAGGCATAAATAACTTCTTTGGCTGCTTCAAGGCATAATATCTGATTTTGTTCAATAAATTCAGCCTCTGATTGAGTGTTTTGAGGCAATAGGTGGCACTGCGGTGGTTGAGGAATCAATTTGCCTCAAAGTATGGTGGTGGAGGAAATATGTCTGATGAACACTTTTAGGTTTTCCTTTTAATCTGTGTTCTGAGTCGGGGATTAGGCTTTTGATAACCATCTTAGCCGTAATCCCCACCAATCTTTCCACTAATCTGTTGCTCTGGTTCATTGTTGTCTTCAATATCCGATAGTCTTTCTCTGCGTTGATATTGACGGTATTTTTCAAGCTTTACAGGGATGCGCGGCAACCAAGGCTCATGAAACCTTGTTGATAACATTGTTCTTCACCCTGCGGTCGATCCTCTGGATAAATCGAAAGAACGGGAGTCGTCACCCTCGTCTTTCAGATTTTCCTAAAATACGACGAAAGAACCTTAAAACCTGCAAAATACAAACAAAATGAGAAAATCCTGCGTTATATGGACAAATCTGCATTGGAGGGCGTGTGGGAAAATGGAGCAATCGGAGCCGCTGATCGTATTACGATCAACGGTCGGGAGCGTTCTGAAAAGTCAGCGGAGAAAAAAGGGGGACTGTACGATGGAATTGGGATTTTGTATAAGAACCGTCGATCTGCAGAGACCGACGGCGGAGATCGGTTTTCGAACGCGCCGGGGGAAGTTAACGGGTGGGCAAGTCCGTTAAAGGTCGAGTAGATGAGGCGATCGGCAACCGTCAGATGGGAGGGCCCAGATCCGACGGTGGAGGTGGATCCCGCTGCGGTGTTATGGTACAATAGATAACGCGCGGGCGAAGCGAACGGAAGGTGGTTTTGGAATAGGGAGGAGGACACGTGTCGGCCGGCGTATGGAATCGCTGGCCGACGGGATAAAACCGCCACCTGACGAAAAGTGGTGCGGGATGAAAACCACGGTTTCATGGAAAAGGGCGCGAGGGAGAGGGGTCCACCAGGTGGGGCTCGCTCCGCTCCGTTGGATCTGGGGAGCAGATCGACGGCTGGGAAGGACTTTGGGCAATAAAACATGAGATTTAATATTTCACGCCAAAACCTTATAAAAGATGGGTTTTCGAATGTTTTAAAGGAAAAAGGACGGATAGGAGATTACATTTTGGTTTAGCGCCTCAGGACTTGAGGGGTCGGTCCTGGCGCTCGGGCATGTGGAGGAAGAAAAGACAGGGGGCTTAGCCTGAGGGGCCTAAGCCTAACGCATAGAAACATGTGTTTTCTATGGTTCTCCAAAGAATTTCAAAAAGGAAATATAATTTTGATAAGGTTAAAAAATGGGTTTTTAACCTTGGGAAATGAGATTAATGAAGGGATAAGGAATAACATATGGTTTCGTGGGGTTCTTATGAATAAAAGGAAATTGGAGGATGAAGGTAAGATGGAAGAAAGGGAGGGGAGAGGAAAATGGATGCAGTAGTATTTGACTTGGATTTTCATGGAATATCAGAGGCTGGGAGGAGGACAGGTATGAATAACTAATCAGCGGTTTATGGTTTCACCAAAATACTTCAAGCACCAACAACTTCAGGACTGAATTTGTTTCTTGAAGGCTGCAAAGAATATTTAGCCACCAGCTGATATAATGGAAAAATATGGGTGGCTAACAGGTTGGTCGACAAGTTCATAGATGGAGCCACAGATGGCTATCATTAGGGGGCAGGTATGTTCTTATTCAAGTTGTACTCATACTGTTTATGGTATATTGGGGGCACTTATTCTACTTCCCTGAGCATATTATTGGATGCATTAATGTTGTCATTTCCAATTTATTATGGTCCGGGGTCTTTTGCAAAAGGAAGATTAATTTATGTAAGTTAAGCTTGGTATCAACTCCAAAAGAATCTGGTGGTTGGGGCTTATTGGATGTCCAAGATTTTTCTAACGCTCTTCTTACCAAATCACTATGGAGAGCCATAAATTCAGGGATTTTATGGTCCAACATCCTTCATATCAAATATGTTGACGGGAACTTGTTGGTTCAGATCTACAGGGGGATGAGTTGTCATTAAAATGTCGAATCGTCCATATGGAAAAGTTTTAGGAAGATAATGTCGAGCTTCGGCCTTTGCTTATCGTGGAGATTTGGGAATGGACAGCTTATTCTTCTAGGGGCGGATCGTATCCTAGGGATTGACAGGGATCATCAGCTGGACGTTGAGATCATCCACATATTAGCTCACAGAGGTATTTTTCACTTATTTCACGTGATTTCTGATTGGATTTGGGGCATTCTGATTTGGTAAACGAGGGAAAAATTGGGACTGCCCGAAAGGGATTCGCAGAATTGGAAAATATTTACTGATGGCCTTCGAGAGGGGGGCATATGTCTTCACCAGGATGGGGTCAGGTTGGTGTGGGATGGCTTGTCCAAGGAAGGTAATTTGGTGGTGAAGGATATCTATTCTGTTGCAATGGCGTGGCAGAATCTGGGGGGGGGGGGTTGTCTCGCCTTTCAGAAGATATTTGTGTTGGAATATTCCCTTAAATATCTTGTTATTTACATGGCTGGCATGGAAAGGAAAGATCTTAACATATGATTGACTCAACATGTTTAGATTCCTTATTTTAGGTCAGTGCCCTCTCTGCCATTCCCATGAAGAGTCGACCCCACATTTATTCTTGTATTGTGAGGTAACTAGGAAGGTATGACAACCATTTTCTAACCAAATTATTGGACCTAGGTGCTACCGAATGATTTTGTTGATACCTTTGAGAGATGGGGTGACACTAACAGGGTTTACAAATCTCTGCCTTTCTACTTGTTATGGGAGATTTGGCCTGCACGGAAGCGACTCATTTTTTAGGATAAGCCTATCATAGTGCCCTTTATACATGGGGCCATCATGGTGTGGATTCAGGGACAAGAACAGGAAATCCCCATTACAATTGATCTATCTCATCATACACGACCTCATACCATCTCCCTACCTGCAGTATAATTTGATGTAGCTCTGTCGGATGGGGTATGCGGTTGTGGTGCTTGGATAAAGTGGGATAATAATGATTGATACCAGATGTATTGGAATGGAGGGAAAGGTACAAAAAATAAGGCAGAACTCCTGGCTTTATGGACTGGCCTGTGGGTGGCTCACAATCTGGGTTTGCAATCCATTAATATTTATGGGGATTCAAAAATGATCATTGATGGCATTTGTGGGAGGGCTTCATTCCAGCCACGAGGGTTGCAGGGGTGGATTGACCATGTACATGGACTGCTTTCTAAGCTAAATGACCCTCCTCTCTCACACATTTATCGAGAGAACAATACTAAAGCAGATCAATTATTTAAAAGGGGATTGAATGTGCCTCTGGCGACCTTACATTTGTCACATATCAAGGGGAAGAAATTGATCGATCTACATGAAATCCCTATTCCATGAGGCCAATTATGGGGGGTTCATTTAGTCCCTGTTATTGAATTTTCTATCTTATTTCATGGCGAGCAAGTTCTGGTATCCTTTTCTTTTTGGACTTTTTTTGTATTTGATATAAATGTTTCTTTTGTCTTCAGGCGAGCCTGCAATCTGGGGAGCCTGCATACATGTGAGCATGTATACATACTTTGCTCCTTCATATTCCACCTTTTGATGATGGCCATGGATTTCATAATGGCATAGAGTCTTCTGGCTCACTGTTGTTTTGATTTTATTTACCACACTGTATCGATTTAACACTGATCTAGTAAGTGCACATGGGCTGGGTTAGTACACTAATTTCCATATTTCCTGAATCATTGGAAAGGTTTGTAATCTAGGTATATGATCATGGCATGTCAGTGTATGCTTCAAGTTTATGTTTAGAAGGATCCAGTTATTATGTATATGGACATCTATGTTGATTATATGAACAATTAAGTGCTCTCATATGGTTGTTATATGTCACAAGCCTGATGTAACTGTTTACTATAATATAAGCAGTCGTTTTTTTCTTTCTGAAAAATGGAAAGTGGTTGTTGCTATGATATGGACACCATTGCAACTAGTAAATAATGATTATTAGAATATAATGCAAAGTTGAAATTGCATTTTAGAAATTAATAAATGAATTAGAATGAGGATTTGGAAGAATGATTAAAGTTGAAAAGAAACTCACGAAAAAGTCACAACCAGAATAAAGAAAAGGAATATTTATTCGGTCTCTTTATATCATAAAGTAATGAAACTAGAAAACAAACAAAATTGTGCTAGAACCTTAGGAATATTTATTCAGTCCCGGTCTCTTTATTCATAAAGTAATGAGACTAGAAAACAAACAAAACCGTGCTAGAACCTTAGGAGTATTTATTCAATCCCTAGGATAGAGATTCAAAAGTAGAAAATAAAATAAAACGTACTATAACTTTGTAAATATTTATTATGTTATTTTATGCTTTAAAAATTAATTGGAAAGGTATTTCAAGGCAGCTTTTGATAAGCTTCCCTCTTCGCCATAAAATTGTTTCTCTACTAGTAAGAAACTGGAAAAACTCTCTCTTCACTATAAAACCCCTTCTATGGAAAAATCAAACAAGAACAAAGAGGCCATCCGTTTCATTTCGGGCGGATGAAATTATTGAAATAATTCATCAATTTGGTAATGAGAACAAACAAACATATAAATTAAGCATCACACTTACTCCACGGAATAATAGCACAGGGTAGCTTATTTTCTTGAAATTGGAAAAAAAAAAAACAATTGAAATGTAGAAGGAATTGGATTCCTTTATTTTATTAGTAAATTAGTTTTGTTTTGGTTTAAAGATCAAAAAGTTTGGATGGGAATGATGTTTGAAAAATAAAACACCTTATCGGCTTGTGGATAGAGATGTAAGTAGTTTTTTTATAAATTTTGAAAAAATAGATTAGATTTGTAGAAGGGAAAAATCTGAAGAAAGATAAGACTTTTTGGAGAAAAAAAAGGAGTTTGGATTCCTTTTTCGAAAATTCCAACTCATCTAATTAGTAATTTTAGTAATGATAGAGGAGTAATTAGAGATTTGATTATATGAATGTGTGTACTTATTTTCTGCAAATTTTCAGAAGGAAGAAAATAAAAATATGTAAGACATTTGTTGAATATGTTTGAATGGGAATTAGAGTGAAAGTGAAAGGAGTTAATGTGTTTTTTTCACGTCAGCCATTAATCTTGTTGCAGGTCAGGCAAAATCTGGCATTAATTTTGGTATCAGAGCTACAAAGAAGCCCAAGCAGTCAACCATCAAGAGGAAGAAGTCCTTTCTCAAGAGGACGTGGTCGAGGAAGAGGCTACCAAGTTGAATGTTACAAATGTGGGAAATTGGGACATATATTATGGGATTGTCCAGGAAATAATCCTACAAACCAAAGAGGAGAAAATATGGCAAAAACACAAGAAGAAAATGTAGCTGCAGTTGTCCATGAAGAAACACCACAGGTAGGAGAATCATTATTGATGAAAAGAATCTTGATTAATTCTAAAAAGGAAGTTAATGAACCAACACAAAGAAAAAGATTATTTAGAACCACATGCAAATCAAGAAGCAAGTGTGGCAAAGTGGTGATTGACAATGGTAGCACAAATAATTTGGTCTCCATAGAAATGGTAGAGAAGTTGGGGCTGTAGAGAATAGCACATCCCACACCTTACAAGGTGTCTTAGCTGCAAAAAGGCCATAAGATATTGGTGAATGAGCAGTGTAAAGTGGAGTTTCAGATCGATAGTTACAAGGATGAGGTATTATGTGATATAATTCCAATGGATGTGTGCCATGTGTTGTTGGGAAGACAATGTCAGTATGACAGGAAATTCATTCATGATGGTAGGCGGAACACCTACACTCCTAAGAAAAATGGCCAAAAACATCTATTATTGCCTTTAGAGGATAAGGATACGAAATAGGACGCTGGACCTAGTGTGCAACTTATGGACGGGAAGGAACTGCTGCAAGAGCTCAACAAAAAAGAAGAAATCCATTTTGCATTGATTGGTAAACCCAAGGTAATTCTTACTAGCACAAGTTTAAATGATTTACCTGAAGAAGTCAAAGTTATGTTGGATGAGTTTGCATATATAATTGTTGATGAGTTGCCAAATAAGTTGCCTCTTTTCTGAAGCATTAGTCATCATATAGATCTAATTACGGGGGCAATTCTTCTGAATAAAACAACATATCACATGACTCCACAAGAAAATGAAGAGATAAAGAAACAGTTGCAGGAGTTGTTGGAAAAAGGATTAATAAAGGAGAGCTTGAGTCTATGTGTTTTTCCCATGGTGCTCAACCCAAAGAAATATTGTGGATGGAGAATTTTTTTTGATTCAAGGGCCATCAATAAAATTACAATCAAGTACAAATTTCCACTTCCTCGTATTGAAGATCCGATTGATTGTTTGAGTGGTGCTAAGTATTTTTTTAAAATTGATCTCAAGAGTGGCTATCACCAGATTATAATTAGAGAGGGGGATGAATGGAAAACAACTTTAAAAAAAAAGAAGGGTTGTATGAGTGGTTGGTAAGGCCTTTTGTCCTTATCAATGCACCTAGCACATTTATGAGATTAATGAATGAAGTGTTGAAAGAATTTACAGGTAAATTTGTTATTGTGTATCTGGATGATATTTTAGTGTTTAGCAAAACAAAAGGAGATAATATCAAGCATCTCAAATTAGTTTTGAGTGCCCTGCAACAAGAAAAATTGTTGATAAATTTAAAGAAATGTAGCTTCATGAAGAATGAGTTGGTGTACTTGGGATTTGTGATTTCGGAAGAAGGATTGAATATGGATCCAGATAAAGTGAAGGCAATCATTAACTAGCCTATTCCAAGAAATGTGTTTGAGGTAAGGAGCTTTCATGGTCTTGCAAGTTTCTACCGAGAGTTTATAAATAATTTCAGTAGTTTGGGTGCACCCATTGTTGACACAATCAAGGAGAATAAGCAACCATTTAAATGGACTATAGCAGTTGATAGAAATTTTAAAATATTGAAGCAAAGGATAATTGAACAACCTGTATTAGCCTTACTAGATTTTAACAATTTTTTTCAAGTTGAGACAGATGCAAGTGGAGTTGCTATTGGAGCTGTCCTAAGTCAAGAAGGAAGGAAAATTGCATATTTCAATGAAAAATTAAATGAAGCAAAGCAGTAATATTCCTCTTATGATAAAGAGTTCTATGTTGTATTTCAAGCTCTACAAAATGGAGGCAATATCTTATGCCCAAAGAGTTTGTTCTTTATACTGATAACCATGCTCTACATCTTATCAAAAGTCAGGCCAAATTGAATCAGAGAGATGCTAAATGGGTGGAGTTCTTGCAAAATTTCACATTTGTCATCAAACATACAAGTGGTAAATCAAATAAGGTTGTTGATGCATTAAGTAGAATAAATTTGATTTTGCGTGAGTTTCAAATCAGCACTTTAGGATTTGATGAAATGAAAGAGATGTATAAGGAAGATGTTGATTTTAAGGATGCATATGCTGCTTGTAAAAATCCAGTTATTGGTAATAGAACCCTATGTTTGAGCTTTATGTTGCAGGAAGGATTGTTATTTAAAGATAACAGATTGTGCATACCCAAATGTTCTATGAGAGAAAATCTTATCAAGGAAAAGCATAGCGGAGGATTATCAGGACATTTTGGGCAAGATAATTTTTTTGCTAAATTGAATGCTCTTTTATTTTTGGCTAGGCATGCAAGCTGATGTGAAAAGGTTTGTTTCAAAATGTAGGATCTACTAGCATGCGAAGGGATGAATTCAAAATACATGTTTATATGATTGATCACTGATTCCTACTAGGCCATGGGATTAAATGAGCATGGAATTTATATTGCGATTGCCAAGGACTCAAAGAGGTAATGACTCTATCTATGTTGTGGTTGATAGATTCTCTAAAATGTCACATTTTATACCTTGTAGAAAAACTAGTGATGCCACCAATGTTGCTATTTTTTTTTTTTTTTAAAGAGGTGGTAAAGTTGCGTGGATTGCCTAGAAGTATTGTATTTAATAGAGACACAAGGTTTGTCGGTCATTTTTGGAGAACATTATGGAAGAAGTTGGGTACTAACCTTAATTTCAGCTCAGCCTATCACCCACAAAATGATGGGCAAATAGAAGTTGTGAATAGGAGCTTGGGAAACATCCTAAGAAGCTTGGTAAGTGAAACTCCCAAACAATGGGATCATGTTCTTGCTCAGGCTGAATTTGCATACAACGATACACCCAATGGAAGTGCAGGTATGAGTCCCTTCCAAATATTGTATGGAATGCATCCAGGGGGAGTATATAAATTGAGGAATTTGGGAAAACAAGATATAAGAAGTGAAAAAGGTGAAAATTTTGCAATGAGCATGCAAGAATTGCAAGAAAGAGTTAAGCAACAACTATGGGAAAGCAACAACAAATATAAACAAAGGGTTGATTCAAAGAGAAGGCAACTAAACTTTGAGATTGTTGATTTAGTCAAGGTAAATTTGAGGAAAGAAAGATTTCCTAAAGGAACTTACAACAAGTTAAAAATAAAAAAGATTGGACCTTGCGAAATTTTAAGGAAATTTTCCTCAAATGCTTGTGAAGTGGACCCTCCAAGCAATGTTGGTATTTCATCAATTTTTAATTTTTATGATTTTTATTCCTTTTAGGTAAAAGGAAGTTTTTCATATGATGAATCTTCTAGTGAAGTAGATCAGATTATCGAATGGAAGCAACAACGACCCAAAGTAACTACAAAGGAAATTGAAGGTCTATTAGATCCAAAAGTGGTGAAGAAAACAAGAGGAAAAGAGTACTTTCAGTATTTGGTGAAGTGGAGAAA
The DNA here is from genome assembly GCA_034641835.2 of Pinus albicaulis. Lineage (NCBI taxonomy): Eukaryota > Viridiplantae > Streptophyta > Pinopsida > Pinales > Pinaceae > Pinus > Pinus albicaulis. Next base: position 384,036,748 of record CM076578.1, on the reverse strand, counting down.
TCAACCATTGGAGGATGCTACTTGGATGATTGTTATAGAGATGTCCAAGCATTGCACAAATGTTCAAGAGATCGTGGACAATTTCTTTCCCCGAGAGTCTGATGCAGGTTCATCTTACACTTGAAATTGAAAAAAAACAATTGAAATGTAGAAGGAATTGGTTTCCTTTATTTTAATAGTAAATTAGTTTTGTTTTAGTTTAAATATCAAAAAATTTAGATTGGAATGATGTTAGAAAAAATAAAAAATATTATCTGCTTTTGTGGATAGAGATGTAAGTGATTTTTTTTTTTGTTTTTTTGAAAAAATATATTAGATTTGTAGAAGGGAAAAATTTGAAGAAAGCTAAGACTTTTTGGAGAAAAACAAGGAGTTTGGATTCCTTTTTGGAAAATTCCAACTCATCTAAATTTTATTAATTTTTGTAATGATAGAGGAGGAATTAGAGATTTTATTATATGAATGTATGTACTCAGTTTCAAATATGTTAGACATTTGTTGAAGATGTTGTGAATGGGAATTAGAGTGAAAGTGAAATGAGTTAATGTGTTTTTTGCATGTTAGTCATTAATTTTGTTGCAAGTCAGGGAAAATCTGACATCACATTTGGTATTGAATATATATATATATATATATAACAAAAAAGGGATGAGGAGTAAACAATGATTAAAATATAATGCAAATACATCAGAATAGAGATGAAAATGCATTTCAGAAATAGATAAATGAAAGTAGAATGAGAATTCAGAGGAACACTTGAAGTTTAAAAAGTAAATTACAAAATGTTACAATTAAAATAAAGGAAGGAGGAAGGTTTCTATGAAATACTCTGGGTGATACCTTATTAAAAAATTAATGAAACTAGAAAACAAAATAAAATGTACTAAAATGACATAGCAAATACCATGAAGGCTACATTTCTTGGAGCCATTTTGTGAAGTCTATCTATGTTTTTTTTGAAAGAGATAAATGGAATTTGCATAAGTTGACATATTTACACCAAACATAAGAAATTGAATAATGTGGAACATTGTTTGACTAATAAGAAATCAACATAAAAGATATAGGTTTTTTGTTTTTTTAATGAAGGTTTCACTAGTAATTCATGGGAAGAAATTAGAGGACAAATCATAATGCAACACTACACTCACGCTACATTATGATGTTGGAGGCTAATGAACCAATTATATAAAAACAAATTAGGATATATGTAGGAAAAAAAAACCCTATTTTCCATATTTCTTTTAAATCTAAAAATAAAAAAAATAAAAAAATATTTTTAACATACATTAATATAAAATCATTTGGTGTTAACAAATTTTATTTTTGGATAAAACATAAAGAAATATATTTCTATTTAGTTTCTATTTTATAATTAAATGTGATCACTTAATTTATTTTAATTAATAAAAAATATCTTTTTATATTTTAATTTTAATTATATCATTGCATCTTAAACTTTTATTAAAAAAACATTAAATTTTTTTTCCTAACCAAAATTAGTAACACAAACATTTTCATATCCATATTATGAGCTATGCAAGTAATATTTTATATATTAAATTAAGAATTTACGAGGACTCTTTATCCTCTTCCTAAATATATTTCTTTGGACAATTTTTCACCTGCTTCACTTTCAATTTTAAGAAGTGTGTTCGGATTAGAGCGTTGACCATCTATTAATCGATATTTTGACCAAAACTTCATCCCCTCTACCTTAATTTACCCAAACTTTCAAGTTGCAATTTCCCGTCACCAAAACTTTATCAAAAGTTTTGATAAGATTTGATTTCGACTTCTTATTGGAACCTTCACCTATCCTGAGGCCACCTTAGATATGCAACAAAATTGTATCCAAAGTTTAAGAACATTCGCCTATCTCGAGGCCGCATTAGCCATGCAACAAACTTGTATCCAAAGTTTTGAAAACTCATGTAGCCTTTTAAAACTTTTATCCAAAGATTGAGATTAGTTTTGAAATGCCATACATGTGTGTTTTATCCAGGGTTTGAAATTGCATACATCTCCCAAAATTTGAAATTGCATATATATCCAAATTTTTTGAAACTGCGTACATGTCAAGCTCAAACTTCTTTAGAAGCCAACTCTCTCCACATATCCTCTCCCCTCCAGATGTCTTGGCACTGTGACTTTACCTTTGGTCACTCCTTACGATCTTCCATAAACATTTGAGCTTCTTTCCATGTTTGCTTGTTCGTGCAACCCAAACAAGCCCGGTGAAGCAAATTATTTTACCAAATCCTTTCTAAGGGCTTTCTCAGACGCTCAACTCGGAGGATTTGGTTTGCAACCCACCTTCACCACCTCTACAAGAGCAACCTTCTATTTTTTCTTTCCACCTGCAAAATCAAATCAACAAATGAATCCAAGTGAATGAATGAATTCTGACAAAGATAGTTTTATTGTGCACATAATTTCTTCTATTCAATCTTGATTCAATTGTAGAAAGTGAACCTTGATTCAATTGCAGACAGTGGATAGTGAAGAAACTAACCACAATGGAACTGGATGGAATTGGAGTATACAAAGTTCTAGTCTGGGCATTTGGTTGCAAGGGTTCGTTAATTTCTAAATCGTATGCACTTGTTTTGTTGCAGACAATGAATCTTGATTCAATTATGGACAATGGGTAGTGAAGCAACTAACCACAATTCAATTGTGGATAGTGGGTAGTGAAGCAACTAATCACAATGGAACTGGAGCACAAAAAATTTATAAATGGAACCAAAGCACAAAAAAATTATAGTTTGGGAAGGTTGCAAGAGTCAGTTAATTTTTAAATGGTATGTTCTAATTTACTATTCAGTTGAGGTTCACACCTATTTTCGATATATAGACATCTAGACATCTTAATGATGACATAGATTCTTTCATTACATTTATTGTTTGAAGGAAAAATTTTCGGGCATCATTCTCTCGGTGACTGAATTGTTATTTTACAAGCAGTGCCAGACATAAAATTAAAATGTATATTTTCTTTTGAATCTCTCTTTGACTCATGGATGCACTTGGAAACACTAATTTCATACCAGCTTTGCTTATTGCCCTTTTGTTTTTTATGTTGCTTCAATTTTTTCTCTATCACAAATTATTTTATAGTTTGTAACAAAATAAAAAACCATTCGCCAAATACACTCTAAAATAAATAAATAAAAATATGGAAAAAGATTTACAACAGTTAAATTCTTATTTTCCACCAAAGAACTCAAAACCCTTATGCTTTTGTGCAACTAAGTCAGATTCTTCTTTTGTGCAACTTAGAAGTCAAATTTTGTAAGGAGAAAAGTGATTTAGTATGTTTTCACAGTTTTTTTCTACATAGAAATTGCCTGGAAAAAATACAACAATTTAACTACCAACAATGAATTACCTAAAATTGCCAAAAATATTCAAAGACTGAGAACTAAAAACTTCTTACACTTTATTTCACCCTCAAACTTGACATTAATATGTTGATATGCCTTTATAAGAGCTTTTTAAATGTTGTTGAGGAGGCACATGAGTATGACCTCTTCACCATCCAAGGCTAGGAACTTACAAGGTAAGGTAAACAAGGTATATGCTTTCCTAGGTCGTATGATCCTTGGTCTTCCTACGAGCAAACACAGAGGATTGCTATTAATGAGAGATACGTATATGATAATTCCATTTGCCTCGCTCCTTACCCGATGCGAGACAATACTTTTCGCTCCTCATTTTCCATTCTTCATTCCACTCACTATCTCTCTTAGGAATAACACCAAGATATGTATCACTAAATTCTAATTAATTCAAGTAGGGGGGTTTTCGAGGACATAAAGGAGCATTTCATTTACCAAGAAAACATTGTTGCTTCAACAAATAGCTTCCACATCAATATCCCTTATGTTGATGATGAGACTATATTTTCTTCGTTCAGGTCTAACCAAAATTGTAATGACAACACAGACAAGTGTGCAAGGCCCACTCATGGAAGGATTCGAATGCGAGGGTATTTTCAATGTGTTTCTTACATGATTTGAAATGGACCCTGAAGAATGATATAAATAGAGCTGAAATGGGCCCTAAAGAATTATATAAATATGGTGTATGGGTTTTCCCAAAAGAATATATTGCATATGATATATCACAATTATTATACATAAACAATCAGACTCCTCTCCTAATCATTTCCTGGTAGCACTCCAGCGATTGTAGTCACTCCATTTCCCATTTATGATGGAACTTGGAAATGAATTCTTTCGCTAATTTGTCAAAATCCCCATCCCCAAATTGATCAAAGTTTTTTTCTCACATTAACTGCGTTGCTAATTTTACCTACGTGATTACCTATGCTAGCAGTGGTCTTCTTATTTACATCTCTTGTTTCCTCTATTCTCTTTAATGTTGATCGAAAAACTATAATTAGTTATGGTTTTGCTGAAGAAGAAAATGACATTGAGGACAACATTGATGGATGGAATTGCCTTTCAATTCACAAATTTTAATGCAGAAGAGATAGATAACGTCAAACGATGGTGGTGTTGACGAAAAATTTATTGTAGGAAGATGAATGCTAACGCTCTGCCTGTCAGGGAGAGTTGTGCACAATTATATTTGTGTCCCAGAATGAAATCTTAATGGAGACCAATGATATGAATAGATAGAGATAGGAATTGAATCTTAATGGAGATGAAATATATAAAATAGATAGAGAGAGGAAGGGCTTGCTTGCAAACCAACTAGGTATTCATGTAGCTTGGAAAAGCACTTTTTGTTTGGCATTGTAATGAGATTATCTGTGTACGTTATCATGGTTTATTTCTTAGCCTGTGTCCGTAAACATGGTTTCTTTCCATGGAACTAAGAAAGTAAAGATGGAGGTTTACGAAGGTTTATGCTTGCAGTACCTGTTCCAGTGCTCCTTCCCTCCATCCCACAAAATAGGAAACTAAGAAAGCCTTGCATCGATCAAGAAGCCTTGCACTTAACTGAGGTCATTTTGAACACTTGCATGCAAAATACCTAGAAGTGACAGTTTCAATATTAAAGTCATTTAAAGACAGTGGGATCTTAAAATAATACTGATTTTTTGCACTTGTAAATTGGTGAAGCCGCTTGAATAAATGGGGTTGCATCATAACATGCATATTATATTTTATATTGGATCCATTTAAGCAATTTGAAATTCGTGAAGCTTTGTGAGTAAATGGAGCTTATTATATCAATCCCACTCCGGTTAGCTGGCACAACATTAATGATTGGAATTATTCAGAGGATTCCTTGGATGACTAGAAACACCAAAGAAGGTATGAGATTTCTTCCTGGAAATTTGCTACTCTTAAAGCAGTTAGGTGGATTGGTACAAAGTTGCACAACCCGCAGTGAGAACCCCCAGTGAGTGTATGATGAGGTATATGATGTCAATGTTTTGATGAGCACCATGGAAGTAGTTGCGGAAGAGCAGATGATTCCTGCTTTGTTTGGATGTGACTTTGTGTACTACTCCTGCTAAATAGATGGTGGGAAACACATAAGGATGATTTACATATTATCTCCACTTAAACCTTATCACGTATTTTATAGAACTATCACACTCTCAATTATGTCCATTTTCCAGTCAATCCACATGTTCTGTTTTTTTCACATACCAAACAAATATTTTTAACTCAATCTTATTTTATTTAGTAAAATAAATAATTAGTATAAAAAATAGTAAATAATAATAAAATTATAAAATTGTATAATATTGATCAAAAATACCAATTCACAACAAAATTATAATATATTTTACCTTTTCTAAAATAAAAAATTACAAAGTTTATGAATTAAAATTATATATAAATAAAGCAAAATATTTATAAAAAATGTAATTAAAATAAATAATTAATATAAAAAATAGTAAATAATAATAACAATGTGTAATGTTTATCAAAAATACCAATTCACAACAAAATTATAATATATTTTACCTTTTAAAATAAAAATTACAAAATTTATGAATTAAAATTATATATCAATAAAGCAAAATGTTTATCTAAAAAAATAATTAAATTCCAGAAAATATATATATATTTATTTATTTACGAATTTTCTTATCTTGTAGTTGAATTTAGCAGTACATCACTAAATGGAACACGCCAGTATTGTAAGTTGCTTTCTTGTAGTTGAGTTGAGCAATACATAACTAAATGGAACACATTGGTATTACATGAATTAACCTACCTATCATGGAGATCATCTCTCAATCATTGTTGGAAATTGGAAATAAAACAACAGAGGGATATGTTTCCCCCACAACATAGAGAATGCAATTGCGGAAATAAAAATTACACAGACAGACTGAGTGAACACATGAGAGAAAAAAATTTCTTCATTCATCTCGAAAAACATATGAAATTACAATCTACTTAATACAAAATGGCTGGAGCTTGTAACTTAATGCAATTCAATGCAAGACGGGACATAACCATAGAATCGTCCTTTTGTTGCGAAAGCTTGATTCTTCATAAAACAACGTACAAAACAAAAAACACCAGACTTGAAATATTATAGGTTTTGGCTTCGAAACCACATCGCATCCATCCCCCCCATCGCAAATCGCAGTTCGGCTATTTTAACTTTTAATTGGCGCAATACAGGAAACCTTAAGTTCTTGTGATTGCGATGTGCGATGGCACTATCGCATCGCAACATAAAACTTCTACTTTGCGGGCACTATCCTCCTAAGCTTGCGGTATGCGATTTGCAATCGCATCGCAACTTAAATGAAATAACTTGCGGGCGCTTAAATGTAAGTTGTAAGATATGTGGAGTGCAAACTGTGGGCGGCTTAAAAGGTAAAGCTTAAAAAGTGCGAAGTGCAGGTGGCTTAAAGGTAAATGGTGAAACATGTGAAGTGCGATTTTTATGATTTGCGATGTGTGATGATGATGTCGCATCGCAACATCGCAAGGTTTTGGTGTGGGATTTGAAAGTTAAAAGTTTTAATGTGTGAAGTGCGGTATGCGAGCGGTTAAGCGTCGAGACATGCGAAATGGAAAAAGGTAAGAAATAACGAAATAACAAGGGTTTGCAGCGGTTTTGTAATGTGGCAAGGTTGGTGGGCCCCACTGATATCACATCGGCGGAAAATTAAGTTTCGGCGAAAAGCTTAAGAGGTAAAAGCTAAAAGTTGTGGGTTGCAAACTACGGACAAAAGGTAAGTCAACGACAGTGGGTAAGGAAATAACACAAAGCAAGGTTGGGTACTCTTTTTTCTGATTTTTCATGGAATGCCTCCAGATTTGAAAACATGTGCTTGTCCTTCCATACAACAAAAATTCAATTGAAGTATGGCTGTTGCCAGCCTTTATTCATGGTGGTGGTTGGGAGTATTTCCAACAATCATCTCCCTCACAAAAATCATGCAAGTCTCAGCACAAGCCATGGACTATCATCTCCCTCACAAAAGTCATGCGAGTCTCAGTGGAAGCCATGGACTGAAGCAATTGATACGATCACTTAGACCAAGACTAATTCATTGAAAGAAACAAATAAACATTACCTACAAGGATTACTCGCAACACTTATTAATCCTTATGCCTTCAATATGAACCATTACAAATTTCTCAAGAATGTGCACCATTAGTTTGGCAAGGTTAGTTTGGTATTGTTTTATGGTGGAATATTTCATAATATCATGATAAACACATTGGTCAACTTTTAGCTTCTTACTTTTTCTTTTTTAATGCTAAAAGCTATGGGATGAAAATCCCAAAGAGGATATTTATTGTCATCTAGATAATTGACAAGATCTTAACATTCACTAGAACTGGTCAAAATTTAATTATGCATGTGAAGATTGATATTTTATAGGATAAATAAAAACAAAACAATAAGGTTTAGGTAAATTTATTGAAGTAAAATAACATTTATTCCATGTGAAGATTGATATTTTATAGGATAAATAAAAACAAAACAATAAGGTCTATTTATTGAAGTAAAATAACATTTATTATAAATAATAAGTTTTATTTATTGATTGATGCTCATTTTAATAATAAAATTGCATGTCAAAATTACAAAAGACAATTGGAATTAAATCGAAGTAGAGATTCATTGGAGTATCCGCAGAAGCCATGAACTAAAGCAATTGATCACAGTCACTTAGACCTACAAATAAACATTACCAGCAGGGACTACTAGCTGCATGCCTCACTTGTTAATCTAATTCTCAGAATTGAACAATCAAGAGTCTCTTATTTTATTAATCTAATTTCAGAATTGATAAAGATGGTTCATTTTAAAAATTTAAAAAGGACTTCAAAACTATGGAAATAGCTATGCAAATATCCAATGCAAGTTGTGCAATTCTATAGTGAACACATTCCAATATTTTGCAACCTTTATTCGCACAATACAATGGACCATTGCTTTCATTGCCATATTCATCTTCACGAGAAAAATGTTTAAAAATGTGAACTATCTCTTTTACTATATTCAAACCTTCTCCCCCCAAATTACCAACTAATGCCAGTCCTTATGTCATTAGTATATCTTTGACGAGATGAAGGCCCTTTTCTAGGGCTTTTAAATCATGTCGCACCTCTGCTAATTCAACTTCCACTTGTCCCTCGCTAAAACCTCTGGTATCTTCTAATATATTAATTTCTCTAGCAATGTAGATAATTATTGCATTAACCATAAATTGTGAGCGATTTGGATCATCTATAGATGACGATTTTTTTATCCAAGATATTTTCAGAATAGAAGTCCTGTGATACAAGTCTTCATTGTTGATATCCTTAGCATTATTTCCATCCAATTTCTTTGTAACAATGGAAGGACCTGTAACTGCTACTATCCTTTCGTATGATCTTTTTCCAAGGATTTTCTTAGTTTTCGCATTCATGTCAAAGAAAATTTTGCAGAAAATTCGCAACATAAGGGATTCGGTTTTCACATAACCATCGTTATTGATATAAACATGTTTTATCATTTCGACATAACCTTCATTAAGGAGAATTTGCTTGGATTTGATATTAGGAAAACTTTTTATATCATGGATGTCCTCCATTTTTAGGCCTATAACATCAATTTCCTTGCTTATTTCCTTACACACTTCCCATGCAGTTCCTTTAATGTGTGTTCCTATTTTATAGTTCCTTGAAAGCATCGTAATTTTAATAATGAATTCATTTAAATATCTGAAACCATGCAAAGATCTGAATGTTTCTACATCCTTAGAATCAAATTGGCAATACAAACGCAGTAGGTTAATTTGTTTCCAAATCGTAAAACACTTTTTTTGGGTTGTCACTTTTTTTGGCATACATTTATCCAACATATTGTTGTAATCCTACGGGAATCCTAACAGTTTTTGTTTAGTTAGGTAGTTAGGAAATTAGTAGTTAGTGATAACTAATTTTTGAACTAATTTCAGAAGTATAAATGTAATCCAATTCAATGAATGAAATACATAGATCACATCATTTTAATTCAACAGTGGTATCAGAGCGAGGCTGGGAGGTGTTGTATGAAATTATTACTCCATGTGGTAGCAAAGAATTCTCCAAAACCTCTGTCTGCACCCTTGCACGAATTTTGGTAGTGACACCATTTGCAGCATTGGAGATCGAAGGCTAACAGAGGCATTAAATCCTTTCTGCAGTCTCTTTGTACATCAGATCTTGTTCGGGTGGTCGGTGGAGTCTTGCTAATGTATTTGTTGTGGCAGCAGCAGCAACACTATTTTACAATAGATCTCTACTGAGCGTCACCTGCTAGTTTTTTTTTTTAAGGGTGATGTTGTGGCATAGCATCAAACCTAGTGCGAAGTGATTGCCAACATCGGTTTTGGATCAGTAAGTTCAAAAAAAAAAAAAAAAAAAAAAAAAACCTCAATTTTTTTAAAGAAATCTATGGTTGAAACATAGTATTTTTTATCAAAGAAAAATATGCTGCAAGTTAAAAGTGTGAGTTTTTTTCAGCGTCAGGAGGTGGTTAAAAACAAAGCTTTTTTAAAGGAATTTTGTGGCAGTGATTTAGAATAGTTTTGTTTTAAGATTTCCAAAATAAAAATGAACTCCTTGGTGTCCTTAATTGGGGTTGTCCTTTCCGGAAAGGAAAATTACCAGGAGTGGTTTAGGAAAGTTAAAAATACTCTTATCTTTAATTATTTATGGGATGGATTCTGTGAAGGAGAAGGAGAGAATGCACCGAAGCAGCCCGATGAGCGGACATAGCTAGCAATCTGGAAAAGTAAGGATAAGAAGACATTTTCCTTAATCTCCACTTCAGTCTCAGAAGAGGTAAGCAGATACATTACTCAAAGTAAAACAACTTATGATGCCATAAAAAAACTAAAAGAGCTTTATGATTCACATTCTGTATTGGAGATAATTCAGTTATTTTTGAAGTTATTTAATCTGGAAATGAGCGATAATGATCCTCTAAAACTTGCCTCTGAAATTAAAGCCATCAATCATGAAATTGAATGTACTAGAGTTAAAGTTGATTTTCCGCTTACTGCCTTTATGAAAACTCTTTACCCTAGTTATTCACACTACTTGGAATCTCTCCAAGCTAGTGGGCAATTAAAAGATATAGATTTTGACAAATTAGTGGGGAAAATTGCAGAAAGAGAGAAGGCTTTTGGCAAGAAAGAAGCAACACATAGTTCTAATACAAAAACCCTATGTCTTGCTCAAAAAGACAAAAAACCTCAAGAGGAATCTTTCGGAAATACAAAGGGTAATAGAGGTCGAGGTAGGAAGAATTATAGAGGCAGGGGGGCATAAATATTCAGGGAGATAGATAGGAAAATGAAAAAAAAAAATTTCTAATAAACCAGCTGTAAAATGTTTTAGATGTGGTAAAATTGGACGTATTGTTGCAAATTGTAGAATTTCCTGGGAGAAAATTAATGAAAAAAGAGAACAATTTCTTGAAAAGAAAGATCATATAATTCCAGACAGAGTACAGTCTTATGAGAATGCACATTATGTTGTCGCTCATTGTAATTTCCACATGGAAGATGTTTTTAGTACTTCTTTTTCTTCATGGCATGACAGTTGGGTTCTAGACACAGGTGCCACGTGTCATATGACCTTTCAAAGAGATTTGTTTGATCAATTCAGTGATAATATTGACGTAGTAATGTATTTTGCTGATAAGTCCCAAATCAAACCATCAGGGGTTGGTTCAATTCAGTTAAAAATTCGTGGACTTTCAAATTATATTTTGAATGATGTTATTTACATTCCACAGTTCCAAAGAAATTTGTTATATCTTATACAAATAAGATAGCAAGGACATTCCATTCACATATTTGATAGTAAAGTAGAAATTAGAAGAGCAACTGATAATCAAACTGTAATGACTGGTGTAGAAGAAGATAAATTATTGAAGTTGCATGGTATGTCGTCTATTGCATTGAACACAACTGATTTGGTTCAACAAAATGATACTCTGTCCTATTATTTATTATGGCATACACGCTTCAGTCATGTTAATTATGAAAGTATTCGAATTATGAAACAATAGGGGATTAAGGGACTTCCAACAGTTCCTAGAAAATTAACTCCATGTAATGCTTGTATATTGGGAAAGCATCACAAACAGTCTTTTCAGAATTCTAAGTTTAGAGCTACAAGAAAATTAAGCCTCATACACTCTAGCTTATGTGGTCCAATGCCATTACCAACTGCGAATGGAATAAATACATACTCACTTTTATCGATGATTATTCAAGGATGTGTTGGGTTTATTTGCTTAAAGAAAAATCACAAGTTTTTGATATGTTTAAGAAATTTCACCTCCTGATAACAAATTAAGCACAACTTACTATTGGTACTATAAGAACTGATAATGGAGGATAATATACTTCACATGCTTTTGAAAAATATTTGCAAGAGAATGGCATCAAACACCAAACCACAAGACCATATAATCCACAACAAAAAAGTGTTGCTAAACGAATGAACGGAACATTACTTAATATGGTAAGGTTAATGATGTTTTTTAAGAATGTAAAATTAATGTTTTGGGGAGAATTCGTGCTCTATGCAGCATACATTAGAAATAGGTGCCCTTCTTCTGTCATTAACAACAGAACTCCATATGAAATGTGGTATAGTCGTCTTCCAGATGTTAAACGTTTCCGAATTTTCAGTTCTCAATCTTATGCTTTGATTCTTAAACGTCAGAGGAATAAGCTGAGTGAATGAAGTAGAAAATGTATATTTTTAGGGTATTCCATGACTTCTAAGGCATACCGATTGTATGATGAAGAGAACAAAAAGTTTATTTTGTCAAGAGATGTATTTTTTCTTGAAAATGATAAAGATTCCCTCATTGTTGATATACAACTTAATCAGATAGAAAAGTTTGTGCCTCAAAAGTTTTATTATGAATAATATAATATAGTTCCCCATCCTGAAGGGGGGATTCCTATATTAGATCAGTTTGTGGAGTTTCCTTATCTCAATGATGAGAAATTGGTTGATGATGATAATTTCGTTATTTCTGATGAGGAATTGGTTGATGCAAGTGTTTCTACAGAACAATGACAGAAATGGCAAGAACTGAGCCAGATGAAGAAGATGAGCAACTTCTGCAACTTCCTGAATAACTTCCTACACAACCTTTGTGAAGGTCAACTCATATTCGAACATTTCCAAAGAAATATGATGAGTTTAATGCTGGAAGTTCCTAGGGTAACTAATCTCATTGTGAATTTAATTTTTCTGTGGATTGTGAACCTGCTTGCTTTGAAGAAGCTGCTAGTTATGAACATTGGAAAGATGCAATGCAAAAAGAATATGATGCTCTCATAAAAAATGGCACATGGAGGCTAGTGGATCCTCCTGTTGGCATCAAACCTATTGGTTGCAAATGGATTTATAAAACTAAGTATAAGGCTAATGGTTCGCTAGACAAACACAAAGCAAAACTTGTAGCGAAGGGATATGCATAGAAAGAAGGTATCGACTATACAAAGAATTTTTCTCCTACAACTAAATGGGGCACTATTAGATCTTTGTTTTCTATTGCAGCTCAGAAAGAATGGAAAATTCATCATATGGATGTCAAACCTGCCTTTATAAATGGATATTTGAACGAAGATGTTTACATGTTTCAGCCAGAAGGTTTTTCCGTTAAAGGGAAAGAAGAAAAGGTTTGCAAACTAATGACGTATTTGCACGGCTTGAAACAAGCACCACGAGCATGGTATGAGAAGCTAACTGAACATCTTCTTAAATTAAACTATAAACATTTTGACCTAGATGATGCAACTATTTTCGTTAAGAAAGTTGGAATATCAGTTGTATATCTAGTTATATATGTTGATGATTTGATGATCATAGGAAACAATGATGAATACATATCATCTATAAAGAAGGAATTAAGAAAGGTTTTTGATATGAAAGATTTAGGCTTACTTCATTATTATCTTGGAATTGAAGTTGATAAAAAACCACAACATATTTTTGTCTCTCAGAAGAAATATGTTGATAAATGATTGAACAGATATAGTATGACAGAATGTAATCTTGTTGCTACTCCAATGGAGCAGAATTTGAAACTCACTTTCGAAGAAGTAAAGTCGTTTGAAGATCCAACAAAGTACATGCATCTTGTTGTAAGCTTGATTTATTTGTCTATTACTCATCCTGATATAACCTTTGTTGTCGGAATACTTTCCAGGTTTATGCATCATCCTTGTGAGGGGCATTGGGTAGCAGCAAAAAGAGTTTTGAAGTATTTAAAAGTAACTCAAACTTATGACATCAAATATTCCAAAGTTTTAGACTTCCGTCTTGTTGGTTATTCAAATTCAGATTTTGATGGCCCATAAAGAAAATAGAGTCTCAACTTCTGGATATTCGATGAATCTTGGACCAGCAGCCATCAGTTGGAGATCACGCAAGCAATCTATTTCTGCCGATTCTACCACCGAAGTCGAATATGTTGCAACAGCTCAAGCCAATAAGGAAATCATTTGGCTTCGAAAATTACTCGAAGATTTGCATGAGAAACAAAGAGCTTCAACTCCTCTATTTGTCGACAACTCTTCTGCAATTCAGTTGGCCAGGAATCCAAAGTTTCATGATCGAACAAAACATATCAACACCAAATATCATTTGATTCGACATCATGTAGAGGCCAAAACAATTCATCTGACACATTGTGAAACTTCTGAATGAATTGCAGATATTTTTACCAAAGCATTAGGGCGTGAAAAGTTCAAAAAATTTAGATCTTTACTTGGTATGTCAGATGTCCCTTCGAATTAAGGGGGGAAATGTTGTAATCCTACGGGAATCCTAAGGGTTTCTGTTTAGTTAGGAAGTTAGTAGTTAGTGATAACTAATTTCTGAACTAATTTTTGAAGTATAAATGTAATCCAATTCAATGAATGAATTACATAGATCACATCATTTTAATTCAACACATATCCAAATATTTCTTCACCTCTCCCTTTTATTCAATATGATATAGGGAATTAATTATTTTATTATTATGGAATTAATTATTTTATTACTAAATAACTTAATAGTATGTTATCTAAAGTTTTAGAAATGACAAATTTTATTTATAATACTTTTCCTTCAACTCAATATGATATATTATTTAAGGAATTAATTATTTTATTATTAAATAACTTAATAGTATGTTATTCAAAGTTTTATAATTTATAGTTTTTTATAACTTGACATCTCCATTTATTCAAAAGCACCCAATACATCATTAGTATCTCCTTAAACATACAAAACTTCAATTAACATGAAAGTAGTGTTCTGAAAACTTCAATTAACATGAAAGTAGTGTTATGAAAACTTCAATGAACATGAAAGTAGTGTTATGAAGTCACATTCATTAATGTGAAGTTTCTTGTATATATATTGAGCCTCTTTGTTCTATTAACCTAAGAGTATGTGGGAAATATGCATAAATACTATAATGGTTAAACATAGGTTAGCTTTGAGTTTACTAATTTCTATTCTGACAAAGTTTTAGCTAAGTAGCATATTGGCAACTTAGTATATTGATGGTAGTTGAAGATTTTGAATTAAAAAGATATCATCTCCTTCGATAAATACTAGAAATATGGTAGGTAGTGTTACACTTCCATAAATACCAGAAATATGATAGGTAGTGTTACACTTGCAACATCCTAAACCATATTTATATTATCTTCTATTTTGTTTAAGCAACATATACATATACATATTATATTATCTCATATTTTGTTTAAAATTAGATAAATTCACAACATATTAATACTATGTTGCACAAGTTTTTGGTACGCGGGTACTTTGAGTACAGGGGAGCAAGTATTTGGTACAGCTAGAAGCTTTGCCCAAATTTACAGGAAATTTCAAGTTGGGAGCGACAATAATATAACATATTAAAATTTAATATATATTAAAAATGAAAATAAAATAATTTATTGCACCGAGAGGCGCATTCTACAGCCTAGTATGACCCCGATGTGTAAGTATGTCGGAAGCCAAAAAAAGAAACTAAAGAAAATTAAAATAAAATAAAATCTAAATAATGTCGACTTAAATAATAACTTACATAAAAATATAAACGAACAATTAAAAATTCATTAAAAATAAATTTAAACCATATAAACTTAAAATATGAAGAGGTTTACTAACACTAAAAAAAGAGATAAGCTAAATAAATAAAAATATAAATAAACCATAGGTATGGAAAATAAATAAAACCTCTTCTTATATTAATCAGGAGGTATGGTAAATAAATAAAAAATAAATAAACTAGAGGTATGGTAAATAAATAAAAACACTTTTTATATTTACTCAATAAACCACTTTATATTTCCAAAAACTCAAAAAGAGGTTTTATTTAGGTGAAGCCTATGGGACAAATTATTATTAATACCATGGGCCAAATACCATGGGACAAATACCATGGCCAAATAACATATTTATAAAAGAGCTATGGTAAATAAATAAATATAAAAGAGGTATAAAGAGGTAAGGTAAATAAATAAAAATATATCAAATACGATTAGAAATCAACATCTAATTATATATGAATTATATGGGCCAAATACCATGGACCAAATTATTATTAATACCATTCCAAAAAAACATTACTAACCCTAACATTAATATTATTAAATTTAATAAATTTAGATTAATACGATATTAAATTTGTTATATTATAATATATATTAATATATCATGATATATGATAGAGGTGGAGAAATACGGGGAGTGACAAGGGAGAGATGGAGATAAATTGAAGGAGAGGGGAGAAGAGGAATGAAGAGAGAGAGATGGAAAAGAGTGAGAGAGTTAGAGAACGGTAAGAGAGGGAGAGGGAGACATAAAGATGAAGGTGGGAGAGAGATAAGGAGAGAGGAAGGGAGAAGAGAGATGATTGGAGGGTAGAGAGAGAGAGAGAGAGAGAGAGAGAGAGAGAGAGAGAGAGAGAAGGGAGAGGGAAGTAGGAGAGAAAGGGAGAGAGAGGAAGGATGAGAGGAGGAGGAGAGAAGGAGGGATAGAGAGATGGAGTTGGAGGCAGAGAGAGGAAAGGAAGAAGAAATACATAGAGAGGAAGTGACAAGGGAGAGATGGAGAGAGAGTGTGTATGCTTAGGGGTGAGATAAAGATACATAGAAGGAGTGATGGAGACAAGGGGGGAGAGAAGGAGAAAGGGATGGATATAGTAACATAGTTGGAGAGTGAGATAGAGTGATGGGGGGAGAGAGAGGATTGGAGGGCAGAGAGAGAGAGATAGGGGGAATAGAAGGAGGCGAGAGAGAAAGGGAGAGAGAGGAAGAGAGTGACGGGGGAAGAGAGAGGATTGTAGGAGAGAGAGAGAGAGAGAGAGAGAGAGAGAGAGAGATGGGGGAAGAGAAAGGGAGGTAGGAGAGAAAGGGAGAGAGAGGAAGGAAAAGAGAGGGGACATGAAAGAGAGGAGAGAGGGAGGGATATAAATATGGATTTGGAGGGGGAGATAGGGAGGATAGAGAGATGGAGCTAGATGGGGAGAGAGGGAGGGAAGAAGAAACACATAGAGAGTGAGTAGTGGAGAGAGAGGGGGAGTGATAAGGGAGATATGGAGAGGGAGTGTGTATGTTTGGGGGTGAGATAAAGAGGCAAATAAGGAGATATGGAGAGAAGGGCGGAGAGAAGGAGAGAGAGATGTATATGGTAACAAAGTTGGAAGGTGAAGATAGAGAGATAGATAGGGGGAGAGAAAGGAAGAGAGAGAGTGAAGAGAGGTAGGGAAAGAGAGATGGAGATGGTGAGGAGAGAGGGGGAGGTAAGAATAAAGACATAGAGGGTGAAAGGTGGGGAGAGAGAGAGAGGGAGTGATAAATAATATGGAGAGAGAGGGAGAAAGGGTAGTAAGAGGGAAGAGAGATAGATGAAAGGGAAAGGGAGGGAAGGGGAAGAGAGAGAGAGAGAGAGAGAGAGAGAGAGAGAGAGAGAGAGAGGAGGTGGGAGTGATAGATAGATAGATTGGAGAAAGAGATTTTATGTTTTGGGGTTGATATAGAGAGATGGAGGGAGATAGAGATATAGATGTAAGGTGAAGAGAAAAAGAGATAGATGGAGAGAAAGAGGGAGGGACAAAGAAATTGATAGATATGGAGTGAGAGAGAGAGTGTGTTTGGTGGGATTAGATAAAGAGACAAAGAAGGAGAGATGGAGGGATATATAGATATAGATGGGGGGGAGAGAGGGAAGAAGATTTCTTGCAGTAGATGCATTGATTTTAGTGTAGATGGTGATTTCTAATCCTATTTGATTGCTTGCACTAGATGCATTGATTTTGGTGTAGATGTTGATTTCTAATGATATTTGATTACTTGCACTAGATGGATTGATTTCAATGTATATGATTTCTAATCCTATTTGATTGCTTGCACTAAATGCATTGATTTCAGTGTAGATGGTGATTTCTAATCCTATTTGATTGCTTTCACTAGATGCATTAATTTCAATGTAGATGTTGATTTCTGATTATATTTGATTTTTTGCACCAGTTGAATTGATTTCAATGTAAATGATTTTTAATCCTATTTGATTGTTTGCACTGAATGCATTGATTTTAGTGTAGATGGTGATTTCTAATCCTATTTGATTGCTTTCACTAAATGCATTGATTTCAATCTACATGGTGATTTCTAATCTTATTTGATTGCTTGCACTAGATGCATTAATTTCAACGTAGATGTTGATTTCTAATTATATTTGATTGCATGCACTAAATGCATTGATTTAAATGTAGACGATTTATAATCCTATTTGATTTCTTGCACTAAATACAATTATTTCAATGTAGATGGCGATTTCTAATCCTATTTGATTGTTTGCACTAGATGCATTGCTTTTAGTGTAGATGTTGGTTTTTAATCCTATTTTCTTACTTGCACTAGACACATTTATTTGAGTGTAGATGTTTATTTCTAATCATATTTGATTACTTGCATTAGATGCATTGATTTCAATGTAGATATTGTTGTTTTTAATCCTATTTTCCTACTTGCACTAGACACATTTATTTGAGTGTAGATGTTGATTTCTAATCATATTTGATTACTTGCATTAGATGCATTGATTTCAGTGTAGATATTGTTTTCTATTATTATTTGATTTCTTGCATTAAATGCATTGATTCCAGTGTATATGTTGATTTCTGATTTGATGTAATTGGATGTATGATGGTACATTAATTTTAAATTCATTGGATTAATAGTGTGCAATGATTTCAATGTAAGCACCCAAAAATATTGCCAATGTACATTGATTTTTGTGTTATGGTAATTAAACTTATTAATATTGGAGAGCAAGAGAGACAAGGTATGATGTTTACTACAACAACTCGAGCTACATATTTAAATGGTTTATGATTCCAATTGTCATTTTCAAATAATGAATATGAAAATATGACAAAACCAACAAGGGTGAAAATAAGAATAGTAGAAGAAAACAAGATAGTTGGGGCACGCCTTAAAATCCACTTGTGATCCATTCGAAAACGAGATTTTGAAATTTAGATTTAAGATTTTTTGGGGCACGAACCAAAGTCGTGCCCTTCAAAAATTCTCGAGGGCCAAGGCATGGCCCAGGTCGACGAGGGGGGTTGGAAATAGTTTTCAACCAGCAATTGACGCACCTCGGTTTTACCTCACTAGCTGCATCATTGCCCCAAGCGCAAAGATAACACTTCTGTGTTTCCTTCCCAAAGATATACCCACCCTCAAGGCTCTTTCTATTCCTCCTTTACATGTGGGACAATATAATGCACTATAAACATCTTTTTCTCAAAAACAATCTCTTGATCTCATTGTTAATAATTATAAATTGAACAACCGATGGAAAAATCTTCGCGTCCGATGATGGGTTGGATCATGTATGGATCCACGAGGCAATAGTAGAGGTCAAGGTTTGGTGACATCCCGTCCATCATTCCTTAAGTACTCTCGAGAATTCTCCACTCCTAAATGTAAAAGGGCAACCATCAAAACTGGTTTCTAGCGTACAAAAATGGGGGCGGAAATTATTGCAGTGTTGTCTTCACCTCACCTAAATTAGTGGCAAGGCCTCTCCTAATTGATATGACTCTTCAAAGTGGGAAGCGTGCTAGAGTGGAAACACATGGCTGCATTTTTCTAGTGTAAGGTGCACTCGGTGGGTCCTAGTAATCCAAGAGTTGAGACAAAAACACCATATCCCCTTTAACCTTTTAGAGTTGAGCAACATGATTGACACAAATGATGAGATATCGTACCATGAAAAACACTATAAATTAAGTTTAAAACATAAAATTATTTTATTTTTTTTAATTAAAAAAAAAACACATCCTTAAGTATAATTTAAACACGATAAAATCAAAACCTTTAGCGTTGATAAGTTGTTGTGTTACACATAACTCTACATTTAGTAAGGAAGAAATGAAGTGCATTTTTTAAGATGGCCATTAGATGATGTATCAAAGGAACGAATAAGAGGGCTACAAAACTTTTAGCACATTCCCATATTCCCATAAAAATTTAGCAAATGCATGATATTAGAAGACGTGTTATTACCCTGCATAGACATTTAAGCAAAAGAAACATAAAAGTTAGCCTAGTACCATGAGCCAAACCACCCAAGATAAAAGACTATATAAAAAAGGAAATTTTGAGCTAAAACAAATGTTTTTAAGATACCATGAGACTAAAACAAATTAGGTTTTTTCATAGACTTTAATGGACCATCAAGGATCTAGGTGTTTAAGGCATTATCAAGTGAGGAGGAGGATCTAGGGGTTTAAGGCATTATCAAGTGAGGAGGAGGAGCTGGATGTGGTGAGTTGTTTTTTATTTTGAAGGAAAATGGAAATGGAATATTCTTGGGAATTTGGAGACAAATAACAATGAGGTAGAAGTAATAGGAGTGTATAAAGGTTTAATTATTGTAAAGATAAAAAGTGTATGATAAGTGATGGCGGTCGAGGATTCAACATATATGTCACAGATGTTGAAAAATGTTATAAATTTTTTAGTGCATTGCAAAATTATGGGAGAAGCAAGAAGCATATAACCTCTATTAGCTCTATATAACATTTCATTTAACCTAACTCTTAGGTTGGCCTATCCAGCAACCTCCCCATTTTGCTTTCGTAAAACATGAGAAAATATACCTTCTTGAATTCTTGAGTCAATACAATGATCCTTTAAGTTTGGAGAATGTGAAGTTTTTAAGAGGGATTTGGTGGAACAATGATTTTAAAATTATTGATGTCATCTAATTTAGAGTGGATAATGAGTTAAGTTCATCCATAACTCAACATAATTATGTTTGATACAATGAAAGAGTTATGTTATGTGTGTGGGTTTATTGGAAATCTCTTGTGGTTTGGTTCAATGTTATTCTTGCTACCTCTACTCTTGGCTCTAGTAATAAATGAGCATTGTGTTAAGTCTCTGTAATAAGCAAGATTGGAAAAGTCCGATCACAGTAGTTAACATCATTTCAACCAACTTTGGGATTCTAGGATCTAGCCCTCCCTGAATCCGGGAGAGGGATCTCTCCAATATGTACAAAGATGGATATTGTCTTTGAAAGCTTAGGGTAATGATATTAGGCTAGTTATGAGGTCCAAGGGTTTTGTTTGGTCTTTTCGGATGATTGAACATAATTGTCGTTCTGAGGCAGAAAGATCTATATGCAAATAGGGTTCAAAGGTGAGAAGTTGCAAGCAAAAAGAGTAAGCTTCGATCAAGAAGAAAGATGATGGCAAGTTTTCAATCCATTGGGCTATGGAGTCATAAGAGGATTTAATTGAAACATTCAGAGTTCAAGAGTGATCTATGGGGCAAGTCATCTATGCCTAAGGATCTCTTTAAAGTTTGATTTATGGAATGGAATGATACAATAAGAAAGGGAAATGACAGATGTAGAACAAAGAGCAACCAGATCCGGTAAGTACTTTCAAACTAGCCGACCTTTGACCAAGCACTTAAGAGAAACATAGAAGCAAACTAGGATCCGGTAAGTACTTTGAAACTATCCGACCTTTGATACACTTCCAATAGAATACATATAAAAAACAAAGGGAAACTTGAAGGCAACTTTTGGAGTAGAAACTAGTGAGTCGGGCTCACCATAATCCTCTCCTAGCTCTTCTTTACTTAGTTACTTCCAAGACGATCACAGAGATAACACGAATGGCCTAAGATCCGATAAGTACTTCGAAACTAGTCGACTTTTTAACACATCCTAAGGGAAACAATCAAATAGTTGAGCAAACAGGAAAGGGACTCGTAGGGCTAACCTTGATTTCCTCAATTCATCCTCACACAACATATATTGAAAGTAACATTTAAAAAATAACATTCGAGCAGTGACAAAAGGATGAGGGAACGCCAAAGCATCCGTGTACTTAGATCGAATTAAATCATTTTCAAATAACACAGTTGAAAGAAAACATTTAGATAAAGATTTCTCACCCGGAGAAGGTTACTCGATATACGATGAGGTCCTAACCCCTGTTTAAACTGTTCTTTACGAGTGGAAAATGAAACAAATTGAAAATAGAAACAAAATACAAGTTACGAGTGAGAATAACATCACCATCAACATAGACCAGGGATCCCATAAATCAGCTTGTATTGATGCTTCAAACCGGTTACAATCTTCAGATCCAATGTTTTAATCCATCTCTCTTCACAACCTAACCTATCTGCTACAAGCGAGCTCCAAGAGCCGATGAAACCACTATTTACAATCAAGAGTTTTCAGCTCAGTTACATAGAATGCTTCAGCAATTACATTGACAACCAACTAATCCAACCCCTCACTCATCTTCTACCGAAGTATTTATAGAAGGATGAGGAGGTGAGATCCGATAAAAAGATCTCAAGTACAATTAATGCAGAATGAAGACTTCTCGGCCCTTTGAGAGGCTCGAGGGAGAAATTTACAGGGTGGATCACTACATTAACTCGTGTTTACACTTATGAAGTAAGCTCGGAGGGAGCTTTGTTTGACATTTGAGGCTCGCGCATCTGTTAGGGTTACTTCGCACACATTCTCGTCATTAATTTTGAGGCGTAAATAACTTCTTTGGTCGCTTCGAGGCAAAATATCTGATTTAGTTCAATAAATTCAGCCTCCGATTGAGCATTTTGAAGCAATAGGTGGCAACTGCGGTGGTTGAGGAATCAATTTGCCTCAAAGTATGGCGGTGGAGGCAATATGTCCGATGAACACTTTAGGTTTTCTTTTAAACTCGTGTTTTAGATTGGGGATTAGGCTTTTGATAACTCGTCTTAGCCGTAATCCCCGTAAAAACCGTCTTCGATCTTCATCTCACTGTGCTTTGTCTTCAAAAACCGATACTCTTTAATCGCTCTCTTGAATAAAACAAAGTGTCTTGTCGATGTGCGTAGCGGCGCAGGGGCTCTTTAGGTTATCAATGCTCATGAAACATCGATAAATCATTTGATACGAGCCCGTGAATGGTTCTTTTAGATAGCTCGAAGGCACAGGAAACGTCTTTCCCAACCCTCGGCTCTCCTTCATTCTATAATGGAAAACCATAAAAAACACCTCGCAAAAACACAAAAACGAGCTAAGAAATCTCGCGGAAATAGGTTTAAACTGCTTCGTATGGCGGGGGAGGAGCGTAGCCAGTCGGATAAAAAATATCTAATGGTGGAGATCTGCGCAGAACGAGCAAAGGAGAGCGGGGAGAAGAAATAAGGCGGGGTGGTTTTGGACCGTCCGATCCGGCATACGATCAATGGTGGAGATGAGCCGGGGGGAAAAAAACCCTTGTATATTTTTATGAAACCCAAATTTTTGGAATAATCAAAGGTTTTTATGGATCGGGCGGAAGAATATATATATAAAGCGGACGGGCGCCCGATCGCGGGGCCTTTGGATATATGGAATGTAATATGCCCGGGGCGTATTTAAAACAAAGGGGTCAATCGCAATCGGGCCATCGGGCCTGGTCATTCCGATCAACCTATTTGAAACGTTGCGATGCGATTGGCACCCTGGGGTCCTTAACACTTGGTCTCTGGGGAAGTCATATGAGACGAGGGGCGGGGAAACTTTTAACATACGAGACCCAATCGCATCGAACTTTGATGCGGGTCTTTTTGATCTACCCATTTGATTTCTCCGATTGCGATTGCGCGATCGGTCTTTCAATCAACCCATTAAAATATTAAACACGTGACTTCAAGTTTTTAAGTT
The DNA here is from genome assembly GCA_034641835.2 of Pinus albicaulis. Classification (NCBI taxonomy): domain Eukaryota; kingdom Viridiplantae; phylum Streptophyta; class Pinopsida; order Pinales; family Pinaceae; genus Pinus; species Pinus albicaulis. The sequence goes on along the minus strand of CM076578.1, from coordinate 384,013,049 downwards.
GAAAGTTTGGATAAGCGGGTTTTGGGTTTTATAAAGAAAAATGGGTTTGGGAATGAAATATTCATAAGGTCTAAGCGCCGAGGGCGGGCTCCGGTTACATGAAAATAATATGATCGGGGGTTTTTTAGGCAGCAAGGCTAATCGCAATCGGAGTTCTTCGGAGTATGGCGAAGACTTGTACATTTGATTCTTTCCGATGCGATTAGCGCCTTAACCCAAGGCAAATGGCTCCAGCTCCAAAGCGTATGGTGGGGAAGTGGTTTAGGACTTAGCCCAAAGGGGCTTAAGTCCATAGTCATAATACTTGCATTTTTATGAATTTTTCATAATTTTCAATGGAATTTGATGGTTTCGGGATAGTAAAAAAAAATGGGTTTTTTAACTATGGGAAAGTGATTTTCATAAATGGAAGAAGAGGATTTATGAAAACAAGGAAGTTTGTGGAGAAAAAGGGGAGCAGATGAAGGTTTAAGAAGGGGGAAAATGAAGGTCTTTCAGCAGTCTTCTACTTGGAATCGACGAGAATTAAGAGGAACAAGAAATGAGGATTTTGGACAGAGGCATGAGGCCTACAAGGAGTCTTCAAGAGCCAACAATTTTTAGTGATAAAATTTGTTCCTTGGAGGCTCAAAAAGATTTAGCCACCTTTTGGTATAACAAAATATTACAGGTGGCTAACACATTGGAAGTGGGCTAGGGTGTTATGGTTATGGAAAGCTTTACCTAGACTATATGTAAAATCGAGGTAACATTGGCACATTGCTATGGCATAAGGAAAAAATTGCATTTAGTGTGAGATAAATGAGTTCTAGATAGGATTTAAATATTGTGAACATGAGGCAACAAAAGCACAACATAGTGTAATGAAACACCATTTGTTGGAATCATTGACCTAGGAAGAAATGAATAATAAATTTAAAGCATAAAATCAAGTTAGGGATCAATGTGCAATGGAGACCATAACACACTTTTTAGAACTTAAGGAAATGGAATTTTTGTGGGTAGCATATTTGTCAAGGGGGAGGAGGCGGTGTGATGGATCAACTATGATCTTGAAGGAAAAAGGAAATTGAGTATTCTTAGGGATTGGGAGACTCAAAGAAAAATGAGGCAAAAGTAATAACATTGTATAAAGGCTTAGTTGTTGTCAAGGTAAAAGGAGTACATCAAATGACAATGGTTGAGGATTCAACATTTTTGTGATAGATGTTGAAATATATCATATATACCATGGTGCATCGCTAATTCCTGGGAGGAATAAGAAATATATAGCCACCATTTGCTTTATGTAGCCCTTCATTCGACCTAACTCCTAGGTTGGTTAATGCATCAACCTCACCATTTTGCTTTTGCAAAACATGAAAAAAGTATACCTTCTCAAAGTCTTGAGTCAAATTTACGATCCTTTGGGTGAGTTTGGAGAGTTTGGAGCTTTTAAGAGGGATTCGGTGAAACATGATCTTAAAATTATTGATGTCATGGAGTCAATAATGGACAATGAGTTAATGCTCCTCCATTGCTTAGCGTAATTATGTTCAATACAATGAGAGACATATGTTATGGATATGGGTTTATTAGGAACTTCTTGTAGTTTATTTCAATATTATTATTGTTACCTCTACTCTTAGCTCTAACAATGAATGAGTGTTTTAAGCAAGCTAGGGTTTTATGGTTGTGGAAGCTTTTTCCTCGAGTCTATGTAAAACTAAGTAACAATGTCTTGTTGCAATTGCATAAGAAAAATGTTGCATTTGAGATCAAGGAGGTTTGAAAAGGATTTAAATGTTGTGAGCATGAGATAGCAAAAACACAATGCATTGTAGTGAACTCAATCATTTGTTGGAATCATCGGTAGGAAAAATTGGACAAGAAATTTAAGTCTTATAATTAGATTAGTAATCATTGTGGAATGGAGACTATAACACATTTTTTGGAACATAAGAAGATGGATAAAGAGATTGGTGATTTCATACAAATTCATCACCAAAATTATTTGGAATTAGCATTGCAGTTGGGATCTTTTTGATCTCCAATTGGATAAATTTCAACTTACCTTTCCCTAGACTTTTTCTCACCTCTTCTCTTAGTAGACTCTGTTTCCTATGGGGAATCCTCCCTTTGCAATTTTTATAGCCAACAAGGAGGCCATGGACATCCAACATTCCCAAAATAAGGAACTAGTAGATGCCACAAGTGTGAGTGTTGTAGCTCATTATTAAGTAGAGATGCACTCTAAGAAAGTTGCAATGTCGACTCGAGTGGGTTAGACAACTAAAGCCCTTCAAGGTGCATAATTTCTAGTTTTATACTATATTTAGCATGTTTTGTCAAACAATTTTATTACTACTTTAATATGTAAAGTAATATATTTTTTAGCTTATAAAGTCTTGAACCAAAAGGTCGAGGATAAGGAGGTTTGGTTGTAAAATTATATGTTTTAGATAGTAGACTAAGGCTAGACAACTCAATTTTGTCTTAAAATGTTATTTGGTTCAACCATATATTTTCATAACACAAAATCTACTCGTTATTATGAAAAAAGCCATTGTGATATGTAGCCATTAGTAGATTATTTTTTTGTGAAAACATTAATATTGATCAATTTTAAGTCTTTCCACCAAGCTTAAGCTGCCAAGAAGCTAAGTTTCACTTAAATAAAGTTAAGAATACTCTTAATTTAATGATGAATCAATCAATCTAAAATTTTGATGACATAAATATTGCTTTGAATTCATGTTAAGGTACCCAATCTCTATTTTAAACATGAAGAATGTCTCTAATAGAGTTGAGAGCTCCTCTAAAAAGTCTATGGATTAAGAATTACAAATTCTCAAGCAAACACATTTCCTTCTTACAACAAGATTAGAAACCATCCCATGAGTGGTCAATAAACCAAAGTATATCCATATTAATCGTAAATTTATCAAGTGTCGAGGGGGATCGAATCCCTTGAGGTGCAAAACTCTTTTAGAGTGAAAAACTTAAGAAACGTTTACACCTCGAAAGACGAGAAATCCGAAGTTAAGATGGAATCTCTCTCTCTCTCTCTCTCTCTCTCTCTCTATATATATATATATATATATATCACATCTACTTCGTTTTTTAGCGACACATCAATAAAATGTGTTAACCATAAAAATATTTTTATTTTCATTGTTGTATATAATACATACATAGTTGATATTTCCCACCAGGGCAACTCAATTGGTGATCATTATGTTATGAAGTACTATGTAAACCATGAGATTCAGAGTTCAAATCCCTTATAGGTCAAGCCAATGATATATATATATATATATAGAAATATATATATTATTGTTCTACCATATTGGAAACTGATCAAGTGCAGTAAAATATAGCCTTGATAAAAAAAACTTAGCCATACATGCCATAAGGTTTTTTTTCCTATGGTATCTCCTAGGCATATTTGCAAAATTTTCTTTTCTTCTCTTGTTATTTAGCCATTTACCACTTGAAGGTGGCATTTCTGTATATATATATTTGTTCTACACCTGCAGACCTACCTATCATCATATTACTATGAGGGGTAGGCGTCGTGGAGATGCACGATAGAGTAGCGCCTCATCTGATGATTATGATCATGAGGGGAGTGGTCATCATTCTAGTACTCCACCTCCTCCTCCTTCACCTCACGGTGAAGATCATGATGAGCAACCAACATCCAGTCCTGATCAGCAGGTATCGTCTGAGAAATCTGCACCATCTCAGCAGACACCTAGTCTTGAGCAGGTAGGTCCATCTGGGAGCGGTCCATACGAAGCGGTGCTTAGAGCACCACAAGCGGTACATCATGACAGGGGTCGGCGGAGCACCTCTACCGGATCGGCACGCCATACATCTCGGATGAGATCGTACCTTGTTGGCGGCTCGACTAGTACTAGTATTGGATATACCACCGGATATTTGACATTTATATGCAATTATATTACGATTGTAATATTTTGGACATTATATATATATATATATATATATATATATATATATATATATATATATATATATATATATATATATATATATATATATATATGGTCGATGTATTTTATGTTCATGTTGATGTACTTAATTTACATGTTGGTGTTCATCATGATGTGTATATTGTTAGGTCATGTTAGATATGTTCATTTAATGTGCTTGTAAATAGATGTGTATGTGATAGCAGTTATTCATGAGATGTATATTTGATGTTTGTGTTGTGATGATGTTATACAATGCTTGTGTTTTGTTAGATGATCATGATCATGATGATTAGATGATGTTAGTGAATTTGAATGTGTATTTTAGTCGAATATGATGTTTGTACGATGGTTATCATGATCATGATGTTTATTTTTAATATTAAATCATGATATTTATTAAATATTATGTCGTGATTGTAATTGAAATTTTAATTTTAATTGTATGTAAAATTGTAATTTTAATTTTAATTGTAATTGTATGTAAAATATTTGTAAAATTGTAATTGTGATTATATTTAATTGTATTGTAAAATTGTAAAATTGCAATTGTTTGTATTCATGTTATGGATTCAATTTTATTAAAATTGTAAAATTTGTAAATTTGTAAAATTCTAAAAATGTAATTGTAATTGTATGGATAGCGATTGTAATTGTAATTGTATGTAAAATTGTAAAATTGTTATTGTAATTGTATGCGAAATTGTAAAATTGTAATTGTAATAGTAATATTTTTTTTTAAACTGAAACGGGTATGAATTTTTATTTATAGAGAAATCTGGTTGGTCGAGGCCTAAAACCCTTCAATACAGGACTACTGCCATTTTCCTATTACATACTGGTTTCCTTTTCACGGAATGCAAACTTTTGTTGGTGCTCCATCGTTTATGCTGAGGTCTCCTTGATCCAGAAGGCAACCTTTGTTGGCATATATGTCTACTTCTTTGTTTGATTCTCTAAGAATGTGATAGCATTTGAAGGAGGTGAATTCGTATAGAATGAATCTCAGCCTTTGCAGGTTTTTATTTTGGCCAGCATCATTGAACTGACCTTTTGAATATATCTTTTTGATCAGAATTTCAGAATCACCAAATGCTTGCAAATCCTTGAATCCACTTTCTTTGGCTATTTGGCAGAATTTTATCAAGCTCAATATTTCTACTTGATTATTAGTTCACTGTCCTAGTCCCCAGCTGAAAGTTTCTCTTGAGGTTCCATCTGGAGAATATATAAGGCCTCCTGCTCCCACAGTCCTAGGATTTCCTTTGGAGGTGCCATCAAAGAAGACTGTTGTTGTTCCTTGCTTCCTCCAGCAACTCTGAAATATTTCATCCTTGTCTCTTAAGCTCCACTCTAGATTGAGGTGGGGCTTTTCGATGCTATGGTTCATATGTCTAAAGACAAAGGTCCCGAACCATTTCTTTTCCTCTTGATGCAACAAAGTTTCAGCTTTGAGAAATTGGGTGCTCAATGTTTTGAGAAGAAGGCCTTTTTCTTTGGCAACTACAATGTTGGGGATCCAAGCTACGTTATTGAAAATCTGTTCATTTTTGGCAAGCCATAATTTCCAGCAAATAAACTTGGGAATGGTGATCCAGATTTGGGCCCATAGGGAATTGTTTATGATCAAAGGATATCAGTCCTTCCATGTATAGAAGAGATCGACTACTGAAATTTTGGAGGGGGCAACAACATTGAGGCCATGGAGGATAAGAGTCCAAACTTTATTCGCGAAAAGACATTCCACAAACAGATGATCAATGGTTTCCATGGCTTGTTTGCAAAGAGCACATCTATGCGGACCAAAAATACTTCTTTTCAATAAGTTTTCACTAGTTAGGATTTTTTTATGCATTAATGCCTAAAAAAGGAAATTTATTTTGGGTAGTGCCATTGAGTCCCATACCTGGGCCCAAAAGCTTGCAGGAAAGGTTCAGTCTCTCTGTGGTTGCAGCAATGCATAGCCCTTGGTGGAGGAGTATATGCCAGAGGGACCCCAGCCCCATTTATCTTCAGTAGCCTTGTGCACCGGAGTAGCGTCACATAGCTCTCCTTTAAGCATTACTGCCTGCTATAGAAGGTGGGATGTTATTGATTTTCCAATTAGTCCAATTTCCAATTTTGTCCCAATCCGAAATGTCATAAATATTTTTAATGTCTCTGTTTTCCAGTAATTCTCGGATTTCATCAAGGCTAGCAATGGATGCCAATGGCGCATGCCCCATTATCCTGTCTGTCCATAATTTGACACGCTTTCCGTTTCCTGGAATTCGATACAAGTATTGTGTGAAGAAGTTTATTCCTTTTGTGCAAAGGCTCCATAACTGAGTGCTATTCATGTTGTTAGAATTTTGAATATTCCTTAATGATGCAGCTGGGATATATTTGAATTTGAGCGTTCGGCTCGCAGGGTGCTCAGGATCAATATGCATCTGCCACAGGATCTTGTAGCCCAAAGACGTATTGGCATGATCCGGGTCTCTGATTTGAAGACCACCATCATGCAGAGGTCGTTTAGCTATATCCCATTTAAGTAGGTGCAATTTGCGCTGATTCCCTTTGCCACCATGCCACAAAAAGTCTCGCATGAGTTTATTGATTTTCCCAGAAATCGTTTTTGGAGCCATAAGGAAGGAAGCTTGGTAAATCAGGAGAGATGAAAGAACCAATTTTATCAATGTTAGCTTGCCTCCATGCGTTAACCACTATCCTCCCCATGCTGCGATTTTGGCTTTGATTTTAGTTAACACTCCATCCCACAGAGAAGACCTGTTTGTGCCCAATGTTAGAGGCAACCCAATGTAGTTAATATTGTCCCATCTGGAGTAGCCATTGAACCCCAATATGCGGGCTACTTTCTGAATCTCATTCTCTTCTACATTCCAGTTGTAGACAACACTTTTTCTTTCACCTATCCTTACTTCGGATACTTTTCAGTAGGCTTGAAGGGTAGCTTTGAACGCATAAGCTATTCTATTGGAGGCTCCTCCCAACATGAGGGAATCATCAACAAAAAGGGCATGATTTATTGGATCTAGTTCTTTCACAGTTCTCAAACCTGGAGCAGCTCCAGCTACCTTGTCCTGCTCCAATTTTATGTTGAGCATGTCTGCCAATAGAATGTATAGAAATGGAGAGAGGGGGCATCCTTGCCTCAATCCCCTCGAAGCTTGGAAGAAGTTAATTGGTCTCCCGTTTACAAAAGGGGCTATCCAAGGCCTATTGGTGCATGTTTTAATCAAGTTTACAAACTCTTGCGCAAATCCAAAGGAAAGAAGAACTTTATATAAGAAGGACAAGTTTACTCTATCAAAGGCATTGGACATGTCCAACTTGACCAACATGCCTTTCTCTTTTCTAAGGTTACTGGAGTGCATGCTTTCCTGAACTTGAATTACATTATCTAGAATATGTCTTCCTTGACGAAGCCTCCTTGCGCGGAGGAGATGAGGCTGCCGAGAAGTGGCTTGATTCTATTGGCAAGAAGTTTTGCAATAATCTTGTAAGAGGCATTGTAGAGAGAGATGGGCTTGAACCTTTTGAAGGAGATGGGGTTTGTTTCTTTCAGAATTAACGCAAGAAAAGTTGAGTTGGTGCTACCCCCGATTTTTACTTTCTGTAGGAATCCTTTTATCATTTTAATTAGATCTGATTTGATTGTATCCCAACATATCCTGTAAAAATGAATTGTGAACCCATCTGGCCCGAAGGTTTTTTCTGGATCCATGGACCAAATGATTTTTCTGATTTCTTCCTCATTGGTTTGCTTCAATAGAGCTGTGTTGTTGACCTTAAAGACCAATGGCGTAATATTCTTGAGAAATCCTTTGTTGTCTTCTTCACTGTCCTCATTCCCTTTGCTGTATATTTTTTGGAAGTGTGAGACAACAACAACTTTTATTTTATTTATTCCTTTGCAAAGCATCCCATCAAAGGTTGTGATCTCCGAGATGTGGTTTCGGGAAAGACGGGCTTTGCATTGTCGATGGAAGTAGGATGTGTTCCTGTCTCCAACTTCCAACCAAAGGCTGGAGGAATTTAATATCCAATATTCTTCTTCATTTGTGAAGGAGCGAAAGGATTTACATTGGGCCACTTTCTCTTTATCCAGTTCTGCTTTTGTGATGTCTATGGTGTCTATTTCTCTCTAGAGATTTTCCAGCTGCTGCACTGATTCCTTTCTTTGACTATTGGGAGTATTTGTAGGGAGTTTGCTCCATTCCTTGAGAGCCTTTTTTGTAATTTTTAGTCTTTGTTCCCGTACATAGCTGGGGGAGCCAATGGCAGGGGCGGGCCATGCCAAACGAACCGTCTCTAAAAATCCACCTTTTCCATTCCACTATGGGCTAAATCTGAATGAGATTGGACCCAAGTTTTTTTCCTCCAACTAGAGAAGGATGGGTTTGTGGTCCAAGGTGAGTTTGGGGAGGATGGTTGTGGATATTAGCCTCCTTTCCAACAACATGGTGCTTTGTACTAAAAACCTATCCAGTCTGGCCGAGATATGATCATCCCCTATCCTGTTGTTGGTCCAGGTATATAGCCATTTCTTTGGTTTAAAATCCATTAAGTCCCATTGTTTTATTATGTATTCTACCACATAAATCATTTGATCCTTACTGTTTCTGCATCTTCTTTTTTCTTTTTCATTCATCACTAAATTGATATCTCCAGCAATGATGGTGTTAGTTGGAGAGTGTGGCTCCATGAATTCATTTAGTGATTTCCAACAATCTTTCTTCTCTGAATACATTACCGGTACATATAAATTGAACAGTGTAAGAGTTAACTTACTTGTTATGTGCTTCAGCTCTGCGAAACTCCAGTATTGGGTGTTGAAGGAGTTGTCAAGCCTGAATTGGTCCTCCTTCCAAAAGGTAGAAATTCCTCCTAAAGAGCCCCTTGCACTTATTTCTTTCCCTGCATTTTTCTGCCATTTATTTTTACTGATCTCTAGAAGGGCATCCCCTTCAATTCTCTTGGAGCATGAGGATGTCTGCTGGTTCCATTTTCATGAGGTCCTTGACCGCTTCAATTTTTGACAGATTCCCCAAACCTCTACAGTTCTAAGAGACGATTCTCATTACTTATTGCTAGGGGTGGTAGGAGCTCCTCCTTTTGGAGGCCTTGTTCTTGTGCTCCTTCTGATTAACAGATCCGTGCTCATGAATATTGATCTTTTCTCACTGCTTCTTCTATATACCTTCTGAGCGAGTTGTCGATGGCTTACAGAGATTTTTGATTCCATCAATGTAATGGAAGATGGGGTGGGTGAACCCAGAATAGAACAACAAACAACACATCTTGGGCTAGGTTGAAGTGAGGGGTCCATTTGTTCAGATATAAAACTTGAGGCCCCATGAAGTATGGGCCATTTCTGAAGATGAGGTTTTTTTCCTCTGCATTTTTGAAAACAAAAACAAAGAATCCTTTCCCTACAAAGTGGCTCTTGATCCCTTCTGAGATGAGTGACATCCAGTTCCTTTGCACCCAAGCTTCTATAGATTTGGGGGAGGGCCAGAGGCCATAAAACTGGCCAATGAGCCCTCTGTCTACTAGATTTATGGCCGATCTACATATTTCTTCAACCGACAACTCACCAATGGGGTTACAGTCTAGTTTTTTGACAAATTTCTGCTGTGTCACAGACAACGGTCTTTTGGAGGCTCTAGCCACTGATTTCTTGAATGCAATGAGCTCTTGCAGGGGGGGAGGGGGATCGGCACCCCCACCTGCATCCATGGATGCTGTCTCACTGTGAAATCGAGTAGGGCGGCGCTGTCTACGTCAGCAGCGCAGCGTAGCAATGTTATCGTCCAAAAATGATATTATAAAATTGTAATAGTAATTTTATGTAAAATATTTGTAAAATTTTAATTGTAATTGTAATTGTATTGTGAAATGATTGTAATTGTAATTGTATGTAAAATTGTAAAACTGTAATTGTAATTGTAATTGCATGTAAAATTGTAAAATCGTAATTGTAATTTTAATTGTAATTGTATGTAAAATATTTGTAAAATTGTAATTGTATTGTGAAATTGTAAAATTGTAATTGTAATTGTACATGTATTGTCATCATTCAATTTTATTAAAATTTGTAAATCTGTAAATTAATTGTTAATTTTGAACCATAACTACCGTAAGTAAAATGTATACCTTTAATATTGTTAAATTACCATAATTTTAAAATTGTATATTTGTAAATTTGTATGAATTTAAATGATTGTAAAATAATAAATCTAGAATAATATGAATTTTTGTAACATAATAAAGTTTAGAAAATAATGCAAATAAATTCATGTTTAGAATTATCATTATTTTATTATGATCTTACATACAAAAAATAACAATATACATTTTGAAGATATCATTTACACACATTTAAAGCAATCAAGTAGTTGTATGATTTTAGGAATTGACATTATAAAAAAAAACTTTATACAGTGCGCCATTGTTTTCGAGATCAACATAATTGCAAATTATCAAGTGAAATTATTTTAACATTAACACAATGCAAACCAATTAATTCAAAATACATATTATAATGTTTCGAAAAAAAGAGTCTTAGTTATAAGGTAATTAAGTCCTCGTCTTTATAAAAACTCATCTTAAAAGGTATAAATGATGAGATAACACATGTACCATATCACTCTCAGTTCTCATGATCACCCTCATTATCTTCCAGCTCACTTGGCATGATAAAAATATTATTCTCAAAAATATGTTTTGATCTAGGGTCATGTCTCAATACAAACCACCAATCCCTATCCAACACATCTGAGTAAAAAAACACTTGGTTGCAGTGTTTGGGGAAAACATAGGGCTCCTTAGCTTCATCCCACATCTTTCTAGAGTTGATACATATCAGCCTAATATTGCTATATTCCTTTACATTATTCAGATTAAAGGTGTCCCACCACTTGCACCTAAAAATAACACATTGGAAAGAAGAGAAATCCACTTCAATCACCTAACCTGGTATCTTTCCGACGTAACCTAACGTCCCTCATACCAAGTTTTGATCACAATGGCTTGCTTGACTAGATTGATTGAACTCTACTTCCACTCCATAGTCCCGTGTCATGTGTCCATCATCAACATTTTCTGTGTGAAAATGGTTTCCATATGCCCACATAGATGGGAACAAGTTCACCTATAAAAAAGTTTAAAAATCACAGTGTCATGTGTCTTATAATAACCCAACTGTTAAAATATGAAATATAGATGTTACATTTAAAAGGTGCATTCATAAGTTTAAAATGTGCATAAATAGATTATTACCGAGTGGGTGCACCTAATCCCTACGTTTAGCACATCCTCTTCAGCACGCGGGTAACGACCGATTGCACCATATTTCTCTCTGATTTGGTCAGCAACCGAACTGTTGGGGCATATGATTTGCATATTTTCTTTTAAATGATCGAGATAAGGCACAATTCTACCATTCAATTGTATAAATTCTTTCCTGTCACTATCTCGTTTCATCCTCTTTTGTTCGTACAATGTGACCCACGGTTGTGTCACTTCGGATTTGTAAAGAACGAATTTATTGATTGCTTCAATTTATGCATTCAATGACGAAATCAAACCGACATATAATACATATGAGATAAAAATATACATTATATCAAAGTTCAACATGAATATTTACTTTTTGTAATTTTGAAAAATTATAAGTCGCTTACTCTTTATCAAGTGCCTTTTTCCATTCATTTGGAGCATCTCCCCTTCTCTTTTGTCTTCATCCCTTTGATCGTCCCAAATCACTGCACCTGGTCTGTTGTCGATCTTCTTGATGTACTCACTGTCATAATAGAAATAATCATACGATATGTACCCCTCTGCCATAGACCCCTTGGGTTTTGCCTTTTGTCGAACAAAACCCTTCAATTTCTTCATGTACCTCTCTAAGAAGAACATCCAATGACAAGAAACCACCGCAACTAATTCAACCTCATCTACAAGGTGGATTAGAATATGAACCTGCAAGTCCATGAAACTCGTTAGTAGTTCCTTCTCAAACATACAAACAATCTCAACTATCTCTTGACGCCATTGTGGAATGATAGCCACATGAATCTCCTTAGATATGGCACGTCCTAGGTCTTGGGGGAATTCATGTTTCACACACACACGCACAAATAAAGGATAATGACACTGCAAAGTTATAAACACATGCAATAATATACAAAATTAGTTATGTTTTATGATCCTTGCATGGGATAAAATTTATTAATATAACAAATAATAAAATCATGCTTTTGACATTATACGTACTCTTAGAAGATTCAAATGGTTATGTGATTTCAACCCCGACAAATGGTCATCCATAGTGAATCAATGCTGTAGTGAAGACCTGTATGAAGATGACACCCTCACACCCATTATAAATTCCTTTTCCAAAGAAGGATCATTTTTTTTTAAAAATCCATGGGACATCGCCTTCTTTGAAATAACAATTAGAGGGACCAACACCTGCCTCTGATCCTGTACTTTCTAATCGTCTTGGTCAATGTTTCTTTCTAGTTTTTGAAGTAATAATATATTTCCTAACAACCAATGTGTCACTTTGTTTTGATGATATGTGCCTCGATAAAGAAGATGAAACATTTTTAAATATATGCATGGGATCTAATAAGTGGGTAATCTTAAGATGCTCCCAATATGGGAGGTTATAAAATATAGATTACCTTTTCATCCCAATGGGAAATTTCTCAACATAGGTGTCGAAGAATTATGGACCATCGAACATTGGCTCCCCATTTAAATCGAACATTTCTATGAACTCCTTCTCCTTCTCTCTCTCATATGCTCTAAGCCATTCAACTGGTGTTATTATTGGAGGCCTTTGGGTTCTCTCTCGTTTACCATTGAATGCAGATGTTTCTCTTCTGTAAGGGTGATCTTCTAGGAGGAATACCCTAGAGAAGTAATACACTGGCCTTTGTAGGTCGTTGGACCATCTAGATTTTAGAGAAGGCCCACAAAATTTACATCCAAAATACCCTTTTGTTACAAGACCTGCGAAATTATTGTATACAATATGCATGGCATGTTAAATAATATCACGAAGATTAGAACAATTATAATGAATTAAATAACTAATATGCGAAAGAATATTGTTACGTATATAAACAAATCAATAAACATGTAATTTACAAGAGCAAACTACTAAGCCTGGATAATCATGTGTCACGTAAACACATATGCCATACAACGTAAAACTCCTCTCTGCTACGATGGGTCTTGATACATTGTATACATTTATCCCATTCCATAATTCCTTCAATTCATCTACCAGTGGTTGTAAGTAGACATCCATATTCTTCACTTGTCTTCTACCGAGGACTATGAGAGCCAACATAAGATGTTCATTCTTCACGGACAACCATGGGGGGATATTGTTATTAATCACTACTACAAGCCAAACAAAATAGTTGGTGTTCTGGAGGGAATATGGGTTGATGCCATCCATGGCTATGCTGAGTCATAGAATTCGTATTTCATCCTTGAATTTTTCGGGCCATGTATCCTCTATATGCTTCATGGCTATTGAATCTATTGGGATTCACATAACTCCCAACTCACTTCTATGTGAGGCATGCGATCCCTGCAACATAGATAATTCTTTGCAACGAAATAGCGTTTGAATCCTTAAGATTATAGGCATGTGCCTCAATATGTTAAAAGGAGGACCATGTTATTTACCCTTCTTTTTTGTCTTATCATACCTATCATGCCCACCTTTCAGACATATCCCTTTGTCTGCATATTCTCCTCTATATAGAATACAATCATTTGGACATGCATGATATGATATGTACTCAACACCCAACATTTTCAACAATTTCTTTACCTCTTCGCAGCTACCGGGCAAGACATTATCACTCAAAAGAACCTTATCTTTGAATAACCTGTAGTTGGTCATGGACAATATTAAATGTACATTAATGTTGATATAATTATTAACGTTTTTAAAATTGACCATTTGTAATGTTCATTGTGTGATTATATTTCTCAAAATATAAGGGAGGACTTGATGGTCAATTACCTCAAATTTTTTGAGAAACATGCATTCGACAAGCCAAAATTTGCTTTCAAGTTGTATAGTAACATAGTTGTCCCCAACTGGGTAGACTTTTACTAACTGCCAGGTCCAAAGAGAGGGGTGGTGGAAGCAAATTTAAGGCTTTTGAAAAAGGTATCAGCGATATGAGCATCATCCCCTAGTTGATCATCGTTTTGGAATGAATCTAACAACATTGTCTCCATGGAAGTCATATCACTTAAGTAATCATCCATACCAACCTCTATTTCATTGCCTCCATTGCCAGCTTTTGAAGAACTACTATTGTTGTAGTCATTCCTAATTGGTCAATCTGGACGTAGTGGGAATTGAATAGGTGGTTGATTCAACCATTCTTGGTATCATTCCTCTCTAATTTTTTCTCTTAATTCATCCTTCTCTCAATTTGACATTGTCGTGGGGTGCAATAGAAGATGGTTGGTAGGTCGCTCATCATCGCTAGAATTCTAATAATCTCAAAAAATATATTTGAACATGATTAGTACAAAATCGATGATATCAATTAGTAAGCACGTCGATAATGCATGATTTATTGGTTTGACGTTGAAATAATTACAATAATATACCAAAAATTTATTATTACCATCATTGTCCCAGGATTGTGGCTAGAAGATGCAATGTATCAATCTTGTGGTATTATCTAGTTTAAATATGATTGGCTTGTGAAATCCTTGTGAAAATATAAGTCTTAGTTATTGAAGTCGCTTTATATACTAAATATTGGGGACTATAAAGGTTTTGTGTCTGCGGTTGAGTCCTGTGGCTGAGTCTGAAACCTCTTAGTAAAGTCTGTGGTTGGGTTTCAAGTCTTAAGGTGGTGTGGGTGCCTCTAGTTGCAGAAAGTGCTTTGTGTTTTGGGTGGGGTCTGTTTATTGATCATTAAAATTTTAAATTCTATAGTGATAGGGACCTTGGTTTTCTTCTAGTGTTCTTAATGGTAAAGGAGTATGAACCTTTGGTTGATAAGGAGTTATCCATATCCTTTCTTTGTGAGTCTGTGCTAGAGGTCAGTGCCTGTGCTTGGTGTTTTTGTGATGACGTTATTTGGTGGCTCTCGGGTCTTGATAAGGTCGATTCTAGTTGGTGGAATTTTCCCTTTGCAGGTAAAAGCATTCCCCTCAAGGAATCATAAGAACCCTCCTGTGTGTCCACGATGTCGCCTCGGTAGAGAGGAAGAAGCAGGAGCTAGAGCTCAGCCAAGACAATGTAATTCCAAGTTGTTTCTACATGACTTTGTGCTGTCTTATTTTAATGCTATTCCTATGGAGACACAACAAGAGATTCATGAGTTGGAGATTAAAGATGGTGAAGAGATATAGTCTCTCTGAAACTCATAATTGTTAGATGGCATGTAAATATGGGTTCTAGGCCTTGGAAATACCAGGGGAAAGCATAAGTAATACCTCAATTCAGTGGCACTCCATTGGCGTAATGACCCATCTCGAATTACGTACAAAACAAAATATTATGATGCATACAAGGCTTGCATATGATAGCTACATATGTGTGGCCCACATGTATTTCACTTATATGGATACTAATTAAATACCTAACCCAAAAGAAAATTTAAGTTATATTTTTGAGTATTTATTAATGAAATAATATAAATAAATTAGATTTATAAAGGACTCCTCATCTCTATAGACAAAAGGCATTCAAGATATTATTGGTTTAGGTGATTTTCTAGTCACAATCCAATATCTCGTCAAGGATGGTACCCCTAAAGACTATTCCCTAGCCCTAGTACTCCACATAATAAGAGATCTGATTGCATCATTCCATTCTAAATGGATCTTGCATATTCTTAGAAACCACAACATGGATGTTGAATCTCAAGCAAACAAAGCTTGCTATATGGAAGAATCAAAACTTGAAATCAACGATTTGAGTTTTTCCTGCCCAATTCCGTAATAAGACATGAATTTGATCTTATGCATTCTCCCCATATCCCTCTATTGGATTCTTTGTAACCAAGTTCTGATTCAAACCTTCATTCCCTATCTCCCTTATTCGCCCTTCTCTCCCTTAATTCTCTTTCCCATCTAGTATTCCATAGTTTATATTCATCATGTAAGTCTTGACGGTATAGAAGTGGGTATATTTGATTGTGTAAGTGACTTCCTTGACGTGGCATCTCATGTGCCTCACCGCCATGCAATGGAAGATCCCTCCTCTTCGCATGTTTGTAATTATGGATTTCATTTGCCAAGGCCTCAAAATTGACCTTTGCTCAGAACTATGATGAATCTCTCTGGTATTTGCACAAGTTAAATTAATGACAATATGATTAGAATCACGTCAATGGACAACTAGATGGGTGTTAAATTCGCCTCCAGTCAGGATGTAATCCCATTCTCTCTCGAAGAAATTATGTGTATCGCTCCACCACCTTTGTTGTACATCGCTTTGGTGAATTATGTGCCTTGGAATTTCTTTGTGGCGTCCAAACATGCTTTCTATGGGAAGATTTGCGAAGAGCTCTATTTCTGGTATCAATATATCATTATTTGGCTAGTGAATATGTGGGCTTGGCTCTCA
Organism: Pinus albicaulis; assembly: GCA_034641835.2. NCBI lineage: Eukaryota > Viridiplantae > Streptophyta > Pinopsida > Pinales > Pinaceae > Pinus > Pinus albicaulis. Next base: position 383,996,444 of record CM076578.1, on the reverse strand, counting down.
ATTTAATGGGAAGTTTGGTGCAAAGGTATCACTAGCTCCCAAATAACCTTGGTAGCACCTGACATCTTCAGTTTGATCAACCGGTTGAGGGCTTGACTCTACGAAGGTAACACTTAGCTTCCTGGGTTTTATTTGGTAACTGGTAGATGGTTGACGTGCATGAGGCAAGTCATGTGAGGCCAGGTTTTTATATGCATGAGGCAAGTCATGAAGCTAGTAATGAAAATCTCCAATAGGAAAATTTGCAAGCGGGTCAAAAGAGACAGTCTTCTCAACCAATCAGAGAATCCAATAGGGGCTTGTTTGGAAACCCCTACAGAATTGGCTTTAGTTTCAGCATTGTGAACCACAATTCAAGTTTATTTCTTTATAAGAGTCTTTGGTGGAAGTTAGTTACAATTATCCTCCTTTAAGAAGTTTTTGGACATCTCGAACTTGCAATAAGCATGTTAATTTTTAGTCTCTTGGCTACCAGACAACTTCCCTTGGCGTTAAAGACCTCAGAAAGGGTTACTTTGATTGGTGTTGGGTGCCAGTTTTGCACACTTTTCCTACATTTGTTTTCCCTATTTTTCCTCATGACTATAACCAATGGGAATATCTTTGCCTCTTTTTCCTACCTTTCTATCTTAACTTGTGTTGTTTCACCTTATTTTCATTACTCTGCAATTTCATCAATTATTATGATATATCGTGCCTTTTTTATGACTAATTGAGGATTTATGTTTGGAGATGATCTATGGTCTTTGTGTTGTCTTTCCAGATGTTATTTGTAGCACAAAAGATCCCGAGCATGAGACATACAGGAGTAGTTAAGGGTGTGTTGTTACAATGAGATTTTTACACCATGATGTTGTTACACGTTGTTACAGATCCGCTGGAGAACTGCTGTTATAGTTGTACCACTAACTGGATCTCATCAACTCCTATTGCTGACCTGTCCTCTAGTTGTTACGCTACAACTATGGTTTATCGTGATAGCTGTAGAAGTTATTAATAATTGTATTTTTGGATAACAACCTCTGGGAGGTTTTTATTGTAATCTATAATTTTCCAGTCAGAATTTTATTAAGAGGTGGTTATAACCATATGTATTCTATTTCGATCAGCACGAGAATCATAAGAGTCTCACGACTGGTATATCCCTTTTTTTCCTCAAATGTAACCACTATATAGTTCTCGACCCTTGAGGTCTAAAGGTTAGCGGAGAACAACATTATTTTGGCTTTGTAATTTTGCTCATATTAATACAGATTATCTTGTTATTGTTGTTACATGTGTTATTCGATTTAGTTTCCGTTAAGTTCTTTCTATACCTATGCCTTTCTAGGGAGGAAGGGCCCTCCTCTTTAGCAGGGATTGCAGTGATTAAATTAGTTGTGTATATGTTATCGTACTTTGGTTTATGTATCAGTAGAGGTTTTGTTTCTGTTGTTTCAGCTGTGAATATATACACTTCAATTTCAATATTTTTTATTCTATTACACATATGAGATTAGAGACATTAGCTAGATAATTGTTGTGTGGCGCGCTAGAATAGATTAATTGAAGTGTGATTAAAATCTTGTAGATCATTTTATTTCTACATGAGTGATTTACTTCTAGCATTTAATTCAGCGACGATTTCTTTTATTTGGAATTGCTTCTAGTTGGGTGTATCGGCACAGACAATGCAACTATCATTGAAATAAAATACGTCCCTGGATTGATAATTTATGTATATTGTTTTATTCATTTAATAGTGATTAATACAACCCAACAACTGGCTATGTTCTTTGGATAATTGAGGCATTTTATATTGGGTTTCTCCCATTTAGTCTCTTCTCTTTTTCTTTGGGAATTGTCTCCTTATATCTTTAGGGTGGTCAAACTCCCTCATTTATGAAACTTATTGCATGTAGCATGTTAGTACCCTATAAATTATAGGATCTCAAGGTGACTGGATACTTCATATCTCGTGCAAGGTTTTCATTATTGAAAGGCTTTTCAAAATTCAAATGATTTTAAATAATAAATAATAAAATAAAATAAAGAAGAGGGTATAAAAAATAGAGAAAAAGAAAAGAGAAAAGAATGAAAAGAGAAAAAGAAAGGAAAAAATAAAGAAGAACTCCAAAAAGAAATAAAACTGAAAGTGCTGCAAGTTCAAATGCCACTACTCTTTAGATAGGTCTGTCCAGTCATACAATTTAATCATGATTGGACAGTTTTCAATTTCTGTTGATAGGTTAGAAAATAAAGATTCACCATACTGTGTAATCTTGGCTTATCAATAGATAGGTAGAAAATGAGATTGGTCCAACAGCTTAATCTGAACCAATAGGAGAAATAAGGGATATGGGTAGGTTATAATTTTAAAAGAAAATTTTCAGGGTCTGCAAGTCTAAATGTACCCTACAAAGGAAGAGAAAATGCTAGATGAGTAGTTCAGGTAGGTAGATATGAAAGGGGGAGAAACGAAAGGAAAAAATGAAATGGTGACTTCAAAATCCTTTGAGGGAAGTCTATTTCATCTGAAGCATTGTGCAAGTCCCGACAAGCACAAAATCGCACTTCGCAAGTTCAAAAGGACAACACTAGAGAAAATGGTAAAGTCTGTGATCGCAGGCGGTCCCACCTTCCCTGCGACGTTGCTTCCCCCTCCTCGCACTTTGTACTTCGCAAGTGTAAAAGGACAACAGTGAAGAAAATGTTAAATTTTGCGATCTGCGGGCTGTCCCACCTTCCCTGCCACGACACTTCCCCCACCATCCATCGCAAAAATGTAACCTTACCTTTTTAACCACTATTTTGCATCGCAAATATTTTAACTTACCATTTGAAGCACCCGCAATGTATCTTGTTTAACTTGCGATGTGATTGGCCCCACCACAGCAGCTCCGCCCCCCGCTTTTGGCTGCTTGCAATACATATCATATAATATGAAACCTCATACACTTACCGCCAAACTGTTTGTCACCTTATAACTTCGCTTACACAGTGGGTTCCATATTGCCACATCATCCTCCAATCATTGCACATCGCACTTCACAGATTTTAGCGCTTACCTTATTTTCCCAAATTCTAAACTTTGCGATGAGCGATGCGGGTGGGTCCCTCTCCCTACACTTCGTACTTCACATTTTTTGGATTTTACCTTCACTGCTTAATGTTAAGATGTGAGATTTGTGATGGCCGACGGGTCCCACCTTCCCTGCCGTGTCACCCACTCTCCCCGCACTTCATACTTCGCAAGATTTAAGGTTTACATCTATGGCTCATAACTAAACCTTCCAATTTACGATTGCGATGCCGTTGGGTCCCACCTGTGTACCACGTCACACATTCCCCCCCGACGCTCATCCCCAAACCTAGGCCATAAGCCCCATCACCCCCTCACATCAATGCTAAACATCCCCCACCTTACCCTCCATCTCCACCCCTCACCTCGCCATCGACGACCCTCAATTCATTTCAGCCCCCTTCAGCCGTCATACATTAACAAAGGGGGGGGGGGGTCTGAAATGGGCGGTATCCATTACTGCCCCCTCCTCCAAATGTCATAATCCCATAATTTCGCACCCCCCCTCTCTATTACCACTTACCACCTGAGCCCCCCTTCGAAAAGATATTTCCATCGTCCACCAAACCACTACCTCCTGTGACCGTTGCCAATGCTGCCGCGCCACGTCCTCCATCACCTGTGCACTCTGCTCCATCACATCCCCTCCCACCAATAGCACCGTTGCACCATGAATGGTTGGGCCGTTATCCAACAGAATCACGCCAACTCAATGGTTACCCTCTAGCCATGTGTTAAAACTCAAACTCATCGTAATGCCAAAGTTTACATTGTTGTTACTGTTGAATTGCTGCAAGTTGTGATATTCATAGACATCTGCAGAAGAGATCACGACCAACTACCATGGCTGAAGGGTAAATTTCATGTCAAAGAAGGAACAATCAGCGCTCTATGAGCCTGGTTACAGTCTCATTTCAGCTATTTTCATTGCTGATCCCAATCCCCTTCAGTATTACCCCTTCCCTAATGTCAATTTATACCATTTCTCCCTTCTCTATTCCCCTTCTCTTGCAGCCCATTCTCCATTGCAGGTGAAACAGAGAGTGAAAAAGCAAATCATGCCTCCCAAGGCAGATCAATAGCCTTTCAATCCCATGGTCTACCCCCAGGTAGACTTGGACCATATTCCCTTGCCTGACAACGATTACAAGATCCACGAGACAGAGTCAGACCTTGACATGTTTGATGTCTACTGTTGGCTCGAGGACAAGCTCCTTGACGAAGCAGATGATATCAGCCTATGGAAGAACAAGATCCCACACTCCATCTTTCCTAGAACCCATAGCTGCCCTGAGCAAAGAGCCATATTGAAATCTGCAGGAGAGATTTTGTTTCATGTAAATGCCCCATCCATTCAAGAGATGTTACAAGCCCCCGTTGTTGAGAACACTGTCCCTTTTTCACATGAGGCCCTTATAGGAATATACCAAGGATTAGATTTTTCCAGCAGGGCCAAAACCTTGGAGCTTTTCATGGCCCCCAATGCACCAATGCCTACAACAAATCCCCCACATCCATCATCCACCTTCCTAGAAAGGACCCAACATATTGTCACCACCCTGTATTATTTGTTAGGTTATCATAATGATCAATGGATAAATGAAGCCATAATTGGTTTCTTGTCTATCCTCTCTGCAGATGCCAAGCCCACTGTTATGTTCAACTATGTTCAGTTCCTTGATGATGCAATCCACGATCAATTCTTGAAATTTCAAACAGAAGGGGTATTCAAATACACCTTTGTGTTGTTGTGCATGTTTTTCTGTTTTCAATCCAACAAGTTTGAATTCGACATGATAAAGCAAGTTGAAGACTCTCAATCCCAATCTATCATTTTTTGGACAACTATATTGAGAAAGGAGCACGAAGACTACTCATACAAGAGATTTGTAGACCTATTTTTCATCCAGCAACCAGTGCACTCAGCAACACCACAGAGCCCAGGGTCAGTGAGGAAATCAAGAAAGTGATGTAGTTGATAGAGCAGATCAGGATAACAGACTAGTATCTCTACTAGAAATACATGGAGATCAGGGTTTATGGTAGTGAATTGGCCCCTTATAAACTACCCAAATACCTCTTTATGAGGATATTTTCCCTTGAGTATAATAGGAAAATTATAGATGCTGATGAGGTAAATTTTGTTTCGGCCAATAAGAAGTCACAATTCAGGATCAAAACCCAAATCAGCCCATTCATCTGCAACAACAGGGTAGCAGGGGGAGAGGTAGATAAAATACTGAAAGAAATGAAATTCATACACAATTTCACCTGGTCCTATGATCCAATGGGGATCATATCCAAGAAGATGGTGGAAAACAAGTCCACACCCTACACCCATACCCACAGACTGGAGATAGAGAAGTACATGAACCAAGAAGAATGGGTGGCAGACACCCTCTAGGAGGCTGAAGAGCTAATCATCTTTACTTCAGGAATCCAAACACCAACTCCACCAGAGAAGAAAGAATCAGGAGTTCAAGATAACAAAGAAAAGGAGCCTGAAAAGGAAATAGGAAGTAAGAGGACCAGGGAGGATCCAACAGACATGGACATCGACTCCTCCACTAAGGATTTCAAAATTAAATATAGGAAGAGAGCCAGCGTCAGCATGGGCCTTGACCAAGGAAATGAGAAAAACTAGCAAACTGTCATCACAATTGGGGGTTCACCATGTTCATCTTCAGCAGGTGGCCACCCAATCTTCTCCACATCCTCTGCCATCATTCCATTCCAACAGCAGAATGTGCAAACTCCCACATCTACTTCCACTGCAAAACAAGAGGAGGAAGACATCTATGACACATTCAGGGAGATCAAGAGAAGGAATGAGGTTCTCAAGACCAACACCTACAATCAATTTTGGAAACAAAGAAGTAGCTCCCAGAGTAGACTCCTATCAACCTTTGACTCTGAGAAGGGAAGAATGAGGATGGCATTCTTGGAAGCACAAGTTCCTCAGCCCAAAGGTGCAATGGACCACAAGAAGACATCTTTTGAGTTTATTGCAAAGAACATCCACCCAATAGACCAGATGGATACGCACAAGCAGATTGGGGAAATAATCTCCTCCACCCTAACTAACACATCCATGAGACTCTCAAAACTACAGGTGACTTTTTCAAACACACATTCACAATTAAATTTGGAAAAGGTCTTCACCGTGGCCAAAGATTCAAAAATAAAATCTCTAGAGGATTTAGTGATACAACTCGGGTACAATCCATCAAACATAGCAGTGGAACAAAACTTGGTGAGGAAGAAGAATGCAGACATATCTACTTTGAGGAGACAGCTTAAGATTCCAGTAACATAAGACCCTATAGCCAAGGAGATAGAAGCAACTGAAACACAGAAAGCAGAAATGCTGGAATTAATTGTTGATCAAACAGAACAGATCAAGAAAATGAAGGATGAGATGGGTAAAATGATCAAATAAAGACAGAAAGTAATAAGGGATGCAGTGAAGGGAGCAGAAAAATAAGCAGCTAAGGCCACGATCCCCCTACAAGTAGTTCCTCTCACAATGATCCCAACAGTTACAACATCCATAGGAGCACCAGGGGAAAGTACTGAGCAGCTATCCAAAGTGATGGAGAACATGTCTCTATAGTCAACATAGATCAAAAGGTCGCGGAATCAACTCAATGACTTGCTGGAGGAACTCAAAGGGAAAGACTCTGCCCATGCCACAGAGCTGCAGATTAGCAAAAATCTAAATGAGAGCTTGCATAAGTCTCTTCAAGAGTCCTCAATCGGTTGCATGATGGGAAGGGTGAAACAAATCATATGGTTGGATATAATTGAGTCTGTAAATGATATATGGCCCTAAATTCAAATAATTTTTTAACAAAGGGATCTAATTGAGGTGGTGAAGATTGCCCTTGAGAAAAAAAACGAGGAACTTGGAGATAAGCCCCAAACTACCAACAGATCATCAAATTCCTGAATTCCAAGGGTAGCCATGAATTGGAGCAATTGGAAGTGGTTGTTAGAACAACTTTTGTTCTTGAGGTTAAAAGGGTGTTGAATAAGAAGAGTCTCGTCACACAACTAGAAGAAATATTCCATCATCTGGAGATTGGGGTGAGTAGGTTTTTCAACAGGATTGCGTCTTTGAACAAAATGGGCTTGCCTTCCTTGTTTGTCATCAGCGATAAATTGATGCCCAGGACTGATTATGTAAAGAGGCTCACAGATATGTTTGAGGGCACAACCAAGCTCACAAATGTAAAGAAAACCATGAACGGGAAAGCATTCTATGAAGTCATCAACAACGATGTCTTCATGCAGCATGATATGAAGCACATTTTTATGTTGAAACCAACGTTCGTAAAGTACACCGAGACTGATGAAGTCTACAGGAAGCTGAACAGGACCAAGATCCCGACTCCAGAGAGTTGGAAAAATCTATGCAGGCTCCAGGAACAATGACAACTTAGTTCAGTGACGAAGCTGACAACCCAGTGAATTATTAGTGTCAGCACATCCAGTGTATCAGATCCGCCAACACAACAGATTGCCACAACGTTAGATAAAGGCTCCACAAGAACGTCGAGCACTTGCCAAGAGGGCCATTATGATGAAGGGACACTTCCACTGTAACTTCGGACATCTATCTAAAAACAGTCACAACGTGTCCATGCATGAGACACGTAGACCCATTTTCAGTTACTCTTAGAGTAGACAAACCGATTTCCCTTTCAATAACGGAAAAACGATGCAGATATTTTAAAAATAAGTTTTCATTCCGTAACAAGGGTTGGACCCTGGTTTTGTAAACACTTTTCATTGCAAGTATTCATACCTTTCAAGCTGGAGCATCAATAAAGAGATCATTCTGCAAGATTCATGTGTTGTGTGTCCTGGTGATGTTTTTCCTCTTAATGTTTTTCCCACTGTAATCTCTTCAAGTGTTTCATTATAATTCTATTTGTAAAGCAGGAAGGCTAGATTAAGATTTTTTGTTTCAGAGTACCTTAATTCTGACTATCTTTACAATTTCGATGTTTTCTTCTGATGTATGATTTAAGAATTCTTAGTTTCTCTTAAGTCATTATTGAAAGCACTCTTCTCCATCCCATAATTCCACTCAGCTATAAACACCAGTATTCGCATCTAGCTTGCCTTGCATTCGCTCTGAAATTTGATGCATACATCCAACCTATTTTGAATCCATAGCCCAATGGAAACTATTTAGGAAAGACCTCTTCTATCCAACCAAGAAAAATCAAACAAACAACCCTTATAATTGATTTAACTAGCCTACTATCAGTAAAATGAAACAAATCTAAATCTAATAGAGAGATCCCTCTCTGAGTCTAGGAGGTCTATATCTTAGGATTCAAGTGGTTTTGATGTTGTTGTTTATACCTTAGTCTTACCAATATTCTAAATTATAGAGTGATAATATATTGGCGACCATAATGGGTAGATAGCTAAGAATTTTTCAATTTTCACTTGAATTCAAAAACCCCAGCTAAAAAACACTGAATGATACAAATTTCTCTTAAAAGATTGTTTTCTTCCAATATTCAATAAACAATTGTCTATGATTTTTAGCTAAGTTCTGGCTCCCAAAAGAATATCCACCAAATACCATCCAAATCCAAATCCTCCTCTTATCGTAGATAATCCTCAGAAAATATTAAGGAAACTTCCTAGAACAAAAAGTCTAACCAGTAGCAGGGTTCTTCATATATCTAGCTCCTTACCTGATAGTTTTGTCACTTTGCAAGGCATTCAATTTGATTTTTCATTCAAACTTGGTCTATTCAGAACCAAATCTCAGAATTGGATCGACCTTACAGTTTTTTATCCCTCCATACTCTGCACCACTACCCATCCTGTTGTGTAACCAGCTCCAAAAATAGAAGAAAAGAGATATCAATGCCTTAGAAATAAGCCACTTCGAGGGGGAAACCTCCAATACATTACATAAATGAACAATTATTGGGTGATACAATTTGCAAAACCTCCTTTCTATATATAGGAGTCCATGTGGCCATAATGTAATCCTATCCGACCTAACAATAATAATTTAAGGGCACAATAATAACAAAATGGGGGTTACAAGGGTACAATAATAACAATAAGGGGGTTACACTAATAACAGTAAGGGACTATACTAGTAATATAGGGACCTAACATGCCCCTCTCCTTCAAAAAAAGTGTTGTCCTCAATGCTTGAGTAGCTCTGGGTGCTTCTGTATGAACCTATCATTCTCCCATGTAGAATCTTCAGTGGGTAAGTTCTTCCACTTGATGAGATACTCTGAAATTGATCAATTCCGTAGCTGTCGAGTTCTTGTTTCCATGACCGCTTCAGGTTCCAATATGATTTTTCCTTCCTCATCAAGTTCTGGCAATATTTCTTTAACTAGAAGATTTTCACCTATAACCTTCTTTAAGCATGAAACATGGAAAATTGGATACACTCGCGAAGAAGCAGGAAGCTCCGATTTGTATGCCATAGTACCAATCTTTTGCAACACCTTGTAAGGAACATAGTACTTTGGCGATAATTTATTATCCTTCTTAGCTTGCTTGAGGGACATTTTTTTGTACCCAATCTCCTACATCAAAACTTCTCTCGCTGTGATGTTGATCTGCCTGTTGTTTCATTCGATTTTGTGCCAAATTCAGGTTATCCTTTAAGAGTTAGAGAACTTCTTGCTGATGCTCGATGTGATCTTCCACTGCTTGAACCTTCGAATTTTCTCTTAAATATGATGTGATGGATGGTGGATTATATCCATAAAGTGCCATAAATGGGGTCATTTTTGTTGCAGTATGGAAGGAAGTGTTATACCACCATTCAACGAGAGGTAACCACTTGACCCATTGTGTTTTTTTATCATATAAAAAACAATGAAGATATCCTTCCAAGCATTTATTTACTATCTCAGTTTGACCATCATATTGAGGATGATAAGATGAGCTATGAGCTAATTGAGTACCCAAACAAGAAAATAACTCCGTCCAAAAATTTCCAGTAAAAATGGGATCTCTGTCGCTCACAATAACCCTTGGGCTTCCATGTAGCTTTTGAATTCTGTCCATAAATGTAGTAGCAACTGTACTTGCTTTAAATGGATGAGATAATGCACAAAAGTGTGCATACTTGGTAAGTCTATCAACTACCACCATATGAAACTCTTTCCTTCGGACTTAGGTAAACCTGTGATAAAATCCATTGAAATCTCCTCCCAACGTTGACTTGGAATGGATAAAGGTTGTAGAAGTCCCGGGGTCTTATTTGCCTCAATTTTATTTTGCTGGCAAACCAAACATTTTGCCACAAACTTTTGAATATCAGATTTAAGGCCATCCCAAAAAAATTCTTTCTTCGCCCTGTGGTAAGTTTTTAAAAATCCTGAGTGTCCTCCTAAAGAAGAAGTGTGCAATTCTAGAAGAATCTTTTGTTTTAGTTGGGAATTCTTACAAAGATATAAGCGATCTTTGTACCATAAGAAATCATTTTTCCAACTAAATGTATCAGATGTACTAGGATCTTGCTGCAACTTTTGAATGAGTGTCCATACATCTTTGTCCTTCTTCCATTCATCTCTTGCTTCGGTTATCCAATCTAGTTGGATAATAGAAATGGCACAAAGCAATGCTTCCACCTCTTCATTCTTCTTGAGAGTGCATCTGCAACAACATTAAGCTTTCCTTTTTTGTAGATTATTTCAAAGTCATAACCCAACATCTTTGTGACCCATTTTTGCTACTCTTCTCAAGATAGTCTTTGTTCCAAAAAGTGTTTAAGACTATCATGATCAGTTTTTACCTTGAAGTGTCTTCCCATTAGGTAAGTTCGCCATTTCTTTAGTGTATGTAGTATTGCTAACATTTCCTTCTCATAAATAGGTTTCTGTAAATACTTTCCTTTGATTGGACGACTTTCAAAAGCAATGGGTCTTCCTTCCTGCATTAAAACAACACCAATTCCATTTCCTGAGGCATCACATTCCACAATAAAGGTTTTTGTGAATTCTGGCGTAGCTAAGACTAGTGCTAGGCACATTGCCTCTTTAAGATGTTCAAAGGCCGCTTAGTTGCTTTAGGAGTCCATGAAAATGCATCTTTCTTCAATAATGTTGTTAGAAGTGCTGCTATTCTCCCATAATTCTTAACAAACTTGTGATAATACCCTGTTAACCCGAGAAATCCTCGCAACCGCTTTATGGTTGTGGGGTCTTTCCATTCCTTAAAGGCTTTAATTTTGTTAGGGTCTACTTTAACACCCTCATGAGATACAATATGACCCAGATATTCCACCTCTTGTACTCTAAAGAAACATTTGGATGTTTTTACATGTAATTGTTTCTCCTGCAATATTTTGAGCACCCTGTCAACATGTTCAACATGATCCTTCCAAGACCTGCTATAGATTAGTATATCATCAAAAATTACTAGCAAAAATTTTCTAAGGAAGGGTTTGAAAATATTCATCAACCCTTGAAATGTAGAAGGTGCATTGGTAAGGCCAAAAGGCATGAACAAAAATTCATAATGACCCTCATGAGTTCGAATGTTGTTTTTGGAATATCTTGAGTCTTCATTCTAATTTGATGATATCCTGAACGAAGATCCAACGTGGTAAAATAAATTTCTCCATGTAATTCATCCAATAATTCATCAATCACAGGAATGGGAAATTTATCTTTAATGGTGAGCTTATTGAGCTCCCTATAATCCAAACACATTCGCCATGATCCATCCTTCTTGTGTACCAATACTACGGGAGCAGAGAAAGAACTTTGACTAGGTTGAATTATACCCGCCTCTAACATTTCTGCAATCATACGTTCATTTTCGCTCTTTTGGAATTAAGGATATCTATAAGGCCTCATGTTTGGAGGAACACTTCCTGGAATCAAATGAATAGCATGATCATGATCACGAATAGGTGGGAGTCCTTTGGGAGTTTCAAACACCTTGGAATGATTGTCCAAGACTTGTTGGAGATCTACAAAAATAGATGATTTTGATGTTGGAACTTCTAGTGAGCATAATTGTGCAATTACACCTCGTTGTTCTTTCTTTAGAAGATTTGTCATGACATTAGAGCTTATTATCTTTCCCGGCTTCCTTGTAATACCCCGTAATTCGACTTCCTTTCCTTCTGAAAAAAATTTCAAGAAAAGTTCTTGAAAATTAAAAGCTACCATCCCCAAAGATTGTAACCATTGTACTCCTATTACAACATCAACACCTCCCATAGGAATGGAAAGCATTCCAATAGTCAATACATATTCCCCCATGGTTAGCTTGATATTATGGCATTTTCCAGAGCAATTTATAGTTCCTCCATTTGCAACCATCACTTGAAATTCTGGTGCTGGGCATAGGAAACAATTTAATTCCTTGGCTACCTTACAATGAATAAAATTATGGGTGCTACCTGAATCAATCAACACTATTACCTTTTTCTTCTTGATTTGTCCTTCTATCTTGAGAGTTTGAGGAGTGGTAATTCCTGCCAGTGCATTACATGATATGGTCGTATTCATTTCTTCCTCTTCTAGGGCTGGTTCCTGGTGTATATCCTATTCTTGTTCATTTTCTTCTTCCTCTTCACAATCTATGTAAAATAATTTCTTCTCAGCACACTTATGACCTTTAGTGTATTTTCTATCACAACTGTAGCAAAGCCCTTTTGCTCTTTTTTCTTCCAATTGTTGTGATGTCAACCTTGTAGGTTGTGGAAATCTAGGCGTAGAAACACTTCCTTCTTTATAGAAGTGAGTGGTAGGATTCCTTGTCGCCATAATTTTACATTCAATTTTTCTTGCCAACCTGAATGCCTTCTCCAATGAATCAGGTTCCAAAACGCGAACTTCATGTTGGATGTTATCCTTTAAAGTGCCTAAGAAGAGATCAATCATGTGTTCCTCTGGAATATCAGTTACCCTTATATTCAATTTTTGGAAGTCCTCAATGTGCTCCCCCACTAAACCCTTTTGTTTGAGATTTATCAATTGGCTAAAGAAGGTGTTGCTCTTTGTATCCTCATAATGTGCTATCATTTCCTCCATAAAAATTGACCAAGTGAAATTTTTTTTACGAGAGCAAAGCCATCGATACCATACAAATGTATTTTGTTCTAAATGTAAAGTTGCAATGCGTACCTTTTGTGTGTTTTGCACATTATGGAGATCAAAATATTGCTCCATATATAGTATCCATGTTACAGGATCCTTTCCATCAAACTTCCTCATATCCATTTTTGGAATATGGTGGTTCTTCCCGCCAGCATTAGAGTTTATGGAATCACGATTGACATTTATTTTGTTCTCATCATGAGTTTCCTCTACTATCTTGTCACCATTAGGAAAAATTTCTTGTATCAACTTTGTCAAACCTTCTATGTCTGCTTTTAGATCATTATTCATGTTTTCCATTTTAGCTTCCATGTCATCCATCTTAGATTCCATGCCAGCTTCCATGCCATATATCTTAGATTCCACGTATTTCTTCAAACCATCCATATTATTCTTCACACCATCCATCTTTGCTTCCACGCCTTTCTTCAAAACTTCCATTTCATTTTTTGCTGCTCTTTGCGAAAGCGAAATTTGGTGCACTTGCTCTTGTAATTTTGATAGATCATGTTGAAATTCTTCATCTTCATGAGTCATAGTAGAGCCTTATAAAGGCTTAATGGGTGTTGAACTATTTTTACAGGGCATTTTTTAGAACCCAATACTGATATCTATTCTACAATATGCCCTTGGAATCAATTCAAATTGATTTTTCAAACAAAACTTATGCAATTTGGAAAAAAAATACACACCTTTTTCTTGCTTTTGAGGAGCTTGATATTGAAATTGGATTATCTTTGTGATTGCAAATCTTCAATATCTAAAATTCAGCATTGAAGTAGCCCTCTGAATTCTCTTTTGAATGCCACAGGTCTGACCTGATTTGGATTCTCCAAGACAAAGTTATGTCCAATCTCCCACAATGACCTAATTATGCACTGGTTCAGTAGAGTGAATTCATACGAATTGCCACGTGTCACTGTTTCTTCCTTCGCCTCTGAAATTGATAGCCAAGAAATTTTAGTCCGTGTACTTGCGACCACGTTTTATGGGACTCCAATCTGATGCTCAGAGAGAGAGTTATTGAACTTTTCCCACGATCACCTCTTTGAGATGAAATTCTGGAGCTTGAAAAAGCACTACCTTCCACTTATCATATCTCCAAAAATATTGTGAACCAAGCTCTGAAATTTTGCGACAAGTTTCCTCAAGATTTCAGCTTCGCACCCTAAAAATTTCAGATTCCGAACCTTCGTAGAAAAAAATTTATAGCGCAAATGCTACGATGACCTGTTTAGGAGCCTGAAAAAATACCTAACTTCCACAGATCATATCTCCGAAAATATTTCTAACCAAGCTCTAAAATTTTTAGACGATCTTCCTTAGGATTTCGACTTTGCACCCTAAAAATTTTAGCTTCTAAAACTTCGTAGAAAAAAAAGTTATAGTGAAAATGCCACGATGACCTATTTGAAGCAGGGAAACCCTAGAATCCAAACCTCTGATACCAAATGTTGTGTAACCAGCTCCAAAAATAGAAGAAAATAGATATCAACGCCTTCGAAATAAGCCACTTCGAGGGGGAAACCTCCAATACATTACATAAATGAACAATTCTTGGATGATACAATTTACAAAACCTCCTTTCTATATATAGGAGTCCATGTGGCCATAATGTAATCCTAGTGGGCCACAATGTAATCCTAGCCAACCTAACAATAATAATTTAAAGGCACAATAATAACAAAATGGGGGTTACAAGGGTACAATAATAACAATAAGGGGGTTACACTAATAACAATAAGGGACTATACTAGTAATATAGAGACCTAACACATCCACCTTCATCCACCATTCGTCTTCCTCCACCACCTCCACCAATCATGGCAGCCATATATACCCCATTGGTGCTACCAGTCCCTTTACCCCCTATGCCCCAATACTACTAGTCCAAGATTCTCCAATTTGACAAAACTGGTCCTACGACAGCCCAACAACACATTGATAAGGTGAATGAATGTTTGAATTGTAAGAAATTGATGATGACAATGTCTAGTTGAGAATGTTTTCCCAGAGTTTAGGTGGCGAGGTCGGGAAATGGTTTAAGGACCTAACTGCTAATAGTATCCACGATCTCCCTACTTTTCACCAAAATTTTATCAATAGGTGGGAAGTCAAGAAAAACCCACTACAAATCCTATCAAAGTATGAAACTATCAAAATATCCCCCGAAGAGAGTGTGCAAGACTACTGTGCTAGATTTAACACCTTATATAATGCTCTCCCTGCTAATATGAGACCACCCCAAGGGATATTGCTCCTTCAATTCCCTGATGGATTTGACCCAGACATGGCCTATCAGCTTAGAGAAAGAGAATCATCAACCTTAGAGGAAATGTAGAATAATGATGTGAGTGTAGAGGCTAACCTGTTAGCTAAAAGGGCTAGGATGAGGACTGAGAGGAGAGTCACCATAAGAGAAGAGCCTATAGCTTCCATATCCGATACCAAGATTGATAACTTGGTAAGGACTATGGAAAGGATGATGGAGAGGATGAGTTTGAATGAAAGAGAAATACCCAGATACAACCAATCGGCACCCCAAAACAGAAATCAAAACTCGAGAAGAAACCATCCACAAATTAGACAGAGAGAGAAGAGGGGTCCTGATCAGCAGATCAAGCTTCCCTTTCAAGAAAATTATGTTGATGATAACGAAGGGATAATGGAGGAAGAGGATGAAATTCATATAAATCTGATGGGAATCAACGAAGAGGATCATATCTTCCTCACTAAAGAAGAGCAGGACTTGTTATCACTAGCCCAAGCTGACCTCGGGCCCAAAGAATCTGATGACTACAAACTAGGTTTTGAGGAAACCATTATGGAAGTCCACAGATAGTGAAACTTAAGGAGCAAAAAGAATGTGGAAATTCAAATAAAGGGAATTCAAAGAACTCTATTAGGAAAGTATCTGAATCCGAAGCTAAAAAAAGACTGAAAACACTAAGAAAAATTTAAATAATTCAGAAAAGAAAGACATAGCGAACAATGCCAAGAAACTCGTAGATGTTCCTACCATAAATCCTTAGAAGGACATTCCTAGTACAAGAAAATAGACCGAAGTCACGCAAAGAATAAAGGCTGAAAGGATTGATATGTCAAACCCACTGAGAAATCAAACGCCCTTCAGTATTGAGATCGAACTTGCGAAGGTAAAGATTTCTATCCCTCTCACTGAAATGGTTAACAAAAATGTCTACAGATCTCAGGTCCTAAAAGTGTTAAATATAGGGGAGATTACAGACATTATCAATTTGAGTGATGACCAACCTCAACCCTTGTTTGGGCCAGAGGTTGATGGCAGACCACAAGAAGGAGGGGTTCCCCCTTTTTATGTTAGTTTAAATGTTCATGATAAAATACTTCATAACACCATGTTAGATTCTGGTGCCTCACACAACCTTATGCCCCAAGCTGTCATGGAGAAACTCGGCCTCAAAATCACTAGAACCTACAAGGATTTATACTCTTTTGATTCTAGAAAATTTAAGTGCCTAGACCTAATAAATGACCTCTGTGTCACTCTAGCTCAAATACCTGCGAAGAGTTTAGTGATGGATATTGTTGTGGCAGACATTCCCCCAAAATACAGAATGCTTTTATCTCGCTCATGGGGGGAAAAATTACAAGGAACTCTGTAACTAGACATGACTTATGCTACCATTTGGGTGTTTGGTCAATCAAGGAAGCTTTATAGAGAAACACTAATGAAGTACATGGTAAGTAGCCAAGAAAAGCCTCACAACTACCCTCTGTACTCTATTCACACTGACCTGGATTCTTTCATTTTTTATAACGATGGAATCACTGATTCATAGATTTCCCAAGTAGAAAATTATCCCACATAAATCACAAATAGTCAAACCCAAACAAAGCAACCACACCATGCCCATGAACCCCTTTGGAACATGAGATTTTATGGCTCATATGGCCAAGCTGGCTCTAGGGCAGGAATCTGGGTGTATAACATAGGAGACAATAGTACACAGGGTCATTCATATAAATTAAATTTCCAGTGCACAAACAACATTTTCGAGTATGAAGCCTTGATTTTGGGATTACAAATGTTGAAAAAATTAGGAGTAAGGAGGATCTCTGTGCAGGGTGATTCCGAGCTAGTCATTAAGCAGGTTAAAGGGCTATATGCAGCCAAACACCCTAGACTGAGAGCTTATAGAAACGATGTCCTTGATTTTTTGAGCACCTTCAAGGAATATGATTTGGTAGCCATTCCCAGAAACCAAAATGTCCTAGCCAATGACCTAGTTGTTTCAACAAGCACCTGTAAACTACCTCACTCAAACAAGCAACATACAATTGAGGTCAAACACCATCCTACGGTGCCAGACAACATGAGATACTGGCAAGATTTTGGCAGTGATAAACAAATTGAGAGCTTCATGCAATCTAGAGATGAATTTGAAGATAGTAATGTGGATATGGATTGTGAGGGAGACAGTCTTATCAAGGTACAAACTACTAAGGAAACACACGACGTTGTTCTGGAAAATGTTGTTCTAGATGTGAATACTACTGTAAATACTCCCGCTCACAACACTTTATACAATAACAATAAACAAAAATACCTGGAAAAATAGGAATTTGAAATACTCCAGCTTAAAGACAATAATATGCCTAGGGGGCTAGTCTCTTTAGAAGAGTTAATTGACTTTAATGATGTGGCCAAAAAACCCAAAATAGAGCCAAATGAAACAGACATCGAGGAATGTAATATAGGCACAAAGTAGAACCCCAAAATCATAAAACTATCTAAATCTCTGCCTACTATTACAAAGAAAAAATATATAGCCTTATTCAAATAATTTATAAATGTGTTTGCATGGAGTTATGAGGATTTGAAATCCTATGATACCAGCATCATTCAACACAAGATTCCAATTAAAGAAAATCAAAATCCATTCAGATAGAAATTGCGAAGAAGAAATCCTGTTTTAATGCCTTTAGTTGAGAAAGAGATTAAAAAGATGTATGAAGCGAAAATCATAGTGCCACTCAGGTACTCCCAATTTGTTTCCAATATTGTCCCAACTAGGAAGAAAACATGCGAGATTAGATTCTACATTGAGTTAAGAAACCTTAATAATGTATCTCTTAAGGATAACTACCCTTTACCTAAGATGGATCACATATTACAAAGAGTAGTGGGTTTCTATAGGATATCTTTGTTAGATGGTTCCTCTGGTTACAATCAAGTGTTAGTATAGCCTGATGACCAAGATAAGACAACTTTTACAACTCCTTCGGGGACTTTCATGTATGTGAAAATTCCCTTTGGGCTAATGAATGTTGGAGCTACCTTTCAAAGGGCCATGGACATTGCATTTGTTGATGACAATGGCCACTTTATTGTGATTTATTTGGACGACATCACTATGTTTTCTAAAACCGATGAAGAACATTTAACACACTTGAGAAGGGTTTTCGAAAAATGCACAAAATTTGGACTCTCCCTGAATCCCAAGAAGACATTGTTTGGCCTAGAAGAAGAAAAATTGTTAGGCCATATTATCTCTAAGGATGGAATCAAAATTGACCCTAGAAGAACTGAAGGAATATTGAAAATCAACCATCCCATAAATTTGAAAGAACTCTAATCCTTCATTGGTAAAATCAACTTCCTAAGGAGATTTATACCTAACTTGGCAGAACTTTTAAGGAGCATCACTAACATGCTAAAGAAGGGATCAGAAATAAAGTGGACCATAGAAGTGAAACGGTCTTTTGACTTGGTCAAGCTAGCATTGACAAAGGCCCCAATACTAATCAGTCCGTATTTCACTAAAGATTTCATGATTTTTCTTTTGCCTCTGAACATACTTACTGCTATTTTGTTACAGAAAAACAATGAAGGACAAGAACAACCAATAGCCTTTTTTAGCAAGGTAGTAAGAGATGCATCTCTGAAATATAATATCATGGAAAAATAGGCCTTTCAATTGGTTAAAGCACTGAAAGATTTTAGAGTCTATATTTTACATTCACATATCATTGCTTATGTTACAAATGGAGTGGTCAAAGACATTCTAACACAAAATGGTCCTGATGGCAAAAGAGGGAAATGGATCGCAGTGATCCTAGAGTACGATTTGGAAATCAGGCCTACCAAGTTGATCAAAGGCCACGGACTAGCTGAATTGATGGAAAAATCCAATTTACACGCACTAGACATCAACATGGTACACGTACTAGATGATCAAGAGGAAATGGCTACTCCACCGATTAGTGAAGAATTCCTGAATTCTCCATGGTATGCTGATATTTTGTATGTACTGTCTAATCTGAATGCTCCTCCTGGTTTATCTAAAACAAAGGCTAGATTTCTAACACTCAAATTTTTCAAGTTTTGCATTTTGGAAAATGTTTTGTATTGGAAAGATATTGGAAGCGTTTTGCTTAAGTTTTTATTAAAGGATGATGCAGATAGAGCAATGCAGGAATTCCACGAAGGTGACTGTGGTGGACATATCTACTGGAAAACCACTACTAAAAAAATCATGAGAGCTGGGTTTTATTGGCCCACCATTTTTCCTGATGTCCATAAGATGGTTACTGCCTGCCATGAATGTCAAATATTTGAAGGAAAGAGGAAGCTACTTCCCTTACCCCTTAAACCTATTTCTGTAGAAAGCCCTTTCCAACAGTGGGGATTAGACTTCATAGGAGACATTCATCCTCCATCCTCTGCTCAACACAAATTGATCCTTACTGCTACAAATTATTTCACCAAATGGATAGAAGCCACCCCTTCTAGGAATGCCACTGACTTTGTCATCATAAAATTCCTAGAAACCAACATCCTTTCTAGATTTGGTTGTCCTAGGAAAAACATTACGGACAATGCTGTGGCCTTCAGCTCCAAAAAGATGGTCGATTTCTATCACAGATATCATATAAAATTGGGGCATTCAATGGCCTACTACCCTCAAGGTAATGGACTGGCTGAATCTTCAAACAAAAGCCTAGTGACCATATTTAAAAAGCTTCTAGAGGAGAATAAGAAATCATGGCACAATAAGTTGATCAATGCTTTGTGGGCTGATAGGCTCACCACAAAGAAATCAATTGGCATGTCTCCATACCAATTGGTTTATGGAATGGATGTAGTGTTTCCTTCTTCCTTGGGAGTTTCAGTAATGAAGATGATCCAAGAGATCTAAGTTGAAACAAATGACATTCAAAGGAGGATTAATGACACCATTCAGCTGCAACAGTCCAGAGAAGAGGTTTACACATAACCCAAGTGATGCAAGAGAATATCAAAAATATATTTGACAAGAGAACCAAGGCCAATGTTTTCAGTCTAGGTGAAAAGGTTCTGAAATGGGATTCCAGAAGAGAGGATAAAGGCAAGCATGGAAAGTTTGACAATATTTGGCAAGGGCCATACATTGTTCACGATTTCAAGGGAAACAATGCTTACTTTCTCAAAGAGTTGGATGGTACTGAAGTATTTGGAGGTCCTGTCAATGGTAGGATGCTAAACATTATTTCATCTAAACTCAGGTTAAATTGTCATCATTGTAAATATCACGGTCTTATAGTTTTCAATATTTCATTGGACAAGGTTGAAACCTGCAATGAAGGCCCTAAGCCTAGTTCGATGAGAAGATATAAAAATAGAAAGGGAATCAGTTGGAAAAGAAAGGAAAGTAGTTTAAAATGTGAAGAAAAAGGAGCATCCAAGGCTACTGGTCTCAAGTTCTTGGCACTTCTTTTCAAGAAGTGACATCCTCCGTTGTAGCCACTATTAGTACCCTATAAATTATAGGATCTCAAGGTGACTGGATACTTCATATCTCGTGCAAGGTTTTCATTATTGAACGGCTTTTCAAAATTCAAATGATTTCAAATAAAAAGGAAAAAGAAAGAAATAAAAGAGGGTATAAAAAATAGAGAAAAAGAAAAGAGAAAAGAATGAAAAGAAAAAAAAAGGAAAAAAGAAAGAACAACCCCAAAAAGAACTAAATTGAAAGTGCTGCAAGTTGAAATGCCACTACTCTTTAGATAGGTCTGTCTAGTCATACAGTTTAATCTTGATAGGACAATTTTAAATTTTTGTTGATAGGTTAGAAAATAAAGATTCGCCATATTGTGTAATCTTGGCTTCTCAGTAGATAGGTTAGAAAATGAGATTGGTTCAACAGCCTAATCTGAAACAATAGGAGAAATAAGGGATAGGGGTAGGTTAAAATTTTAAGAGAAAATGTTCAGGGTTTGCAAGTCTAAATGCACCCTACAAAAAAAGAAAAAAATGCTAGATGAGTAGTTCGGGTAGGTAGATATGCAAGGGGGAGAAACAAAAGGAAAAAATTAAATGGTGACCTCAAAATCCTATGAGGGAAGTCTATTTCATCTGAAGTGCTGTTAAACTCCCGCCAAGCACCAAATAACACTTCGCAAGTTCAAAAGGAAAACACTAGAGAAAATGGTAAATTATGCTATATGTAGGCGGTCCCACCTTCCCTGTGACGTCGCTTCCCCCTCCCTGCACTTCGCACCTTGCAAGTGTAAATGGACAACTCTGAAGAAAATGTTAAAGTCTGCGATCTGCAGGCTGCGAGCAGTCCCACCTTCCCTGCCACATCACTTCCCCCACCATCCATCCCAAGATCGCAACCTTACATGTTTAACCACCATTTCACATCACAAATATTTTAACTTACCATTTGAAGCGCCCACAAAGTATCTTGTTTAACTTGCGAAGTGATTTTCCCCACCACAATAGCTCTGCCCCCCCTTCTGGCCACTTGCAATACTTATCATATAATATGAAACCTCATACACTTACCGTCGAACCATTTGTCACCTTATAACTTTGCCGACGCAATGGGCTCCATCTTGCCACATCATCCTCCAATCAACGCACATCACACTTCGCGGATTTTAACGCTTACCTTATTTTCCCAAATTTTGAATTTTGCGATGAGCGATGTGGGTGGTTCCCTCTCCCTGCACTTCGCACTTCACAAGATTTAAGTTTTAACTCTATGGCTCATAACTTAGCCTTCTGATTTGCGATTGTGATGTGGTCGGGACCCACCTATGTACCACGTCACACATTTCCCCCCGATGCTCATCCTCGGACCTAGGCCCACAGCCTCATCACCTCGTCGCATCAACGCTAAACATTCCCCACCTTACCCTCCATCTCCGCCCCTCACCTCGCCATTGACAACCCTCAGTTCAGTTCTACCCCCCTTTAGCTGTTGGACATTAACAAGGGGGGGGGGGGTGTGAAATGGGCGGTATCCATTATCACCCCCTCCTCCACGTGTCACACTCCCGCAATTTCGCACCCCCCCTCTTTATTACCGCTTACCACCTGAGCCCCCCTTCGAAAATTTTTTCCGCCATCCCTCCAACTGCTGCCGCCTCTGACCGTTACCAATGCCACCGCACCACGTCCTCCATCACCTATCCACTCCACCTCGTCACATCCCCTCCTACCAATAACACCGTTGCACCATGAATGGTAGGCTCGTTATCCAACGGACCCACACCAACTCAGCGATTACCCTCCGGCCATGTGTTAAAACTCGAACTCACTGTGATGCCAAAGTTTACATTGTTGTTACTATTGAATTTATACAGGTTGTGATATTCACAGACATCTAGAGAAGAGATAACGACCATATACCTTGGCTGAAGGGTAAATTTCACGTCAAAGAAGGAACGATCAACTCTCTATGAGCCTCGTTACAGTCTCATTTCAACTATTTTCATTTTCGATCCCGATCTCCTTCGGTCTTACCCCTTCCTCGGTGTCAATTCATCCCGTTTCTCCCTTCTCTTGCAGCCCATTATCCATTGAAGGTGAAACAAAGAGTGAAAAAGAAAATCATGGCTCCTAAGGCATATCAATAGCCTTTCAATCCCATGGTCTACCCCGAGATAACCTTGGACCATATTCCCTTTCCTGACAGTGATTACACGATCCATGAGATAGAGGCATACCTCGACATGTTCAATGTCTACACCTGGCTTGAGGAAAATCTCCTTGACGAAGCAAATGGTATCATCCTATTGAAGACCAAGCTCCCACACTAAATATTCCCTAGAACCCATAACTTCCCTGAGCTAATTAGGAAATGTAATTCTTGCTATGAAATTAAGCAAAGAGCCATAATGAACTCTGCAGGAGAGATTTTGTTTCATGTAAATTCCCCATCCATTCAAGAGATGTCACAGGCCCTCGTTGTTGAGAACACTGTCCCTTTTTCATATGAGGCCCTTATAGGACTATACCAAGGATTAGATTTTTCCATCAGGGCCAAAACCTTGGAGCATTTCATGGCCCCCAATGCAACAATGCCTACAACAAATCCCCCATGTCCATCATCCACCTTCCCAGAAAGGACCCAACACATTGTCACCACCCTGTCTTATTTTTTAGGTTATCATAATGATCAATGGATAGATGAAGCCATAATTGGTTTCTTTTCTATCCTCTGAGTAGATGCCAAGCCCGCTGTTATGTTCAACTATGCTCAGTTCCTTGCTGATGCAATCCACGACCAGTTCTTGAATTTTCAAACAGAAGGGGTATTCAAATACACCTTTGTGTTGGTGTACATGTTTGCCTATTTTCAATCCTGCAAGTTCGAATTCGACATGATAAAGCAAGGTGAAGACTCTCAATCCCAATCTATCATTTTTTGGACAACTCTATTGAGAAAGGAGCAGGAAGACTACTTATAAAAGAGTTTTGTAGACCTATTTGTTCATCCAGCAATTAGTGCACTCAGCAACACCATAGAGCCCAGGGTCAGTGAGGAAATCAAGAAAGTGATGCAGTTGATAGATAGATCAGGACAGCAGACTGGTATCTCTACCAGAACTACACGAAGATCAGGGCCTATGGCAGTGAATTGACCCCCTATAAACTACCCAAATACCTCTCCATGAGGATCTTTGCCCTTCATTATATCAGGAAAATGATAGATGCTGATGAGGTGCATTTTTTTCTGGCCAAGAAGAAGTCACAATTCAAGATCAAATCCCAAATCGGCCCATTCATCTGCAACAACAGGGCAGTAGGGGGAGAGGTAGATAAGATACTGAAAGATGAATTTCACACACTGTTTCACCTGGTCCTATGATCCAATGGGGATCATCTCCAAGAAGAGGGTGGAAAACAAGTCCACACCCTACACACATACCCACTGACTGGAGATACAGAAGTACATGAACCAAGAAGAATGGGTGGAAGACACACTCCAGGAGGCTGAAGAGCAAGTCATCTATACTTCAGGAATCCAAACACCAACTCTACCAGAGAAGAAAGAAGCAGGAGTTCAAGATGACAAAGGAAAGGAGCCTAAAAAGGAAATAGGAAGTAAGAGGACCAGGGAGGATCCAACAGACATGGACATCGATTCCTCCACTAAGGAGTTGAAAATGAAATATAGGAAGAGAGCCAGGGTCAGCATGGGCCTTGAACAAGGAAATGAGAAAAACCAGCAAACTGTCATCACAATTGGGGGTTCACCAAGTTCATCTTCAACAGGTGGCCACCCGATCTTCTCTACATCCTCTGCCACCATCCCATTCCAACAACCAATTGTGAAAAATCCCACATCTACTTCCATTGCAAAACAAGAGGAGGAAGACATCTATGACACATTCAGGGAGATCAATAGAAGGAATGAGGTTCTCAAAACCAACACCTACAATCAATTTTGGAAACAAACAAGCAGCTCCCAGAGTAGACTTCTATCAGCCTTTGACTTTGAGAAGGGAAGAATGAGGATGGCATTCTTGGAAGCATAAGTTCCTTATCCCAAAGGTGCAGCAGACTACAAGAAGAAATATTTTGAGTTTAATGCAAAGAACATCCACCCAATAGACCAGATGGAGATGCACATGCAGACTGGGGAAATGATCTCCTCCACCCTAACTAACACATCCATGAGCCTCTCAAAACTATATGTGACTTTTTCCAACACACTGTCACAATTAAAGTTGGAAAAGCTCTCCGCCATGGCCAAAGATTCAAAAATAAAATCTCTAGAGGATTTAGTGATACAACTCAGGTACAATCCATCAAACATAGCAGTGGCACAAACCCTGGTGAGGAAGAAGAATGCAGACATAACTGCTTTGAGGAGACAACTTAAGATGCCAGTAATAGAAGACCCTATGGCCAAGGAGATAGAAGAAACTAAAACACAGAAAGCATAAATGTTGCAATTAATTGTTGAACAAACAGAACAGATCAAGAAAATGGAGGATGAGATGGGTAAAATGATCAAATAAAGACAAAAATAAATAAGGAATGCAGTGAAGGGAACAACAAAAGAAGCAAATAAGGCCATGATCTCCCTACAAGCGGTTCCTCTCACAGTGATTCCGACAGCTACAACATCCACAGGAGCATCGGGGGCAAGTACTGAGCAGCTAGCCAAAGCAATGGAGAACATGTCTCTACAGTCAGAAGAGATCAAAAGGCTGCAGAATCAACTCAATGACTTGCTAGAGAAACTCAAAGGGAAAGAATCTGCCCATGCCATAGAGTTGTAGATTAGAAAAAAGCTAAATGAGAGCTTGCATAAGTATCTTCAAGAGTCCTCAATCGGTTTCATGATGGGGAGGGTGAAAAAAATCATATGGTTGGATATAATTGAGTTTGTAAATGATATATGGCCCTCAATTCAGAAGTGTTTTTCACAAAGGGATGTAATTGAGATGGTGAAGATTGCCATTGAGAAAATAAACGAGGAACTCGGAGATAAGCCCCAAAATGCCAACAAGATCATTAAATTCCTGAATTCCAAGAGCAACCATGAATTGGAGCAACTGGAAGTGGCTGACATAACAACTTATGTTCTTGAGGTTAAAAGGATGTTGAATAAGAAGAGTCTGGTCACACAGCTAGAAGAAAGATGCCATCGGCTGGAGATTAGGGTGAGTAGGATTTTCAACGGGATTGAGCTGTTGAACAAAATGGGTTTGTGTTCCTTGTTTGTCATCAATGATAAATTGATGCCCAAGTCTGATTATGTAAAGAGGCTCATAGAGATCTTTGAGGACACATCCCAGCTTGTAAATCTAAAGAACACCATGATTGGGAAAGAATTCTATGAAGTCATCAACAATGATGTCTGCATATAGCATGAGGTGAAGCACATTTTTCAGCTGAAACCAACGTTCGTAAAGTACACCGAGATTGATGAAGTCTACAGGAAGCTAAATAGGACCAAGATCTCGACTCTAGAGAGTTGGGAAAATCTATGCAGGCTCGAGGAACAATGAAAACTTAGTTCAGTGATGAAGCTGAAGCCCAGTGAATTTTAAGTGTCAGCACATCCAGTGTATCAGATCTGCCAGCATAGCAAACCGCCACAGCGTTTGATAATAGCTCCACAAGAACGTCGGCACCTGCCAAGAGGGCCATTACAATGAAGGGACACTTCCACTGTAACTTACGAAATCTATCTAAAACTAGTCACAACTTGTCCATGCATGAGACACACAGACCCATTTTTAGTTAATCTTAGTGTAAACGAACCGATTTCCCTTTCGATAATGATAAGCCGATGCAAATAGTTTTAATATAATTTTTCATTCTGTAACAAGGGTTGGACCCTGGTTTTGTAAACACTTTTGATTGCAAGTATTCATAACTTTCAAGCTGGAGCATCAATAAAGAGATCATTCTGCAAGATTCATGTGTTGTGTTTCTTGGTGATGTTTCTCCTCATTCATGTTTAATGTTTTTCCCACTGTAATCTCTTCAGGTGTTTCGTTATAATTCTATTTGTAAATAAGGAAGGTTAGATTAAAATTTATTTTTAGAGTACCTTAACTCTGATTGTCTTTACAATTTTGATGTTTTATTCTGATGTATGATTTAATAATTCTTAGTTTCTCTTAAGTCATTACTCAAAGCACTCTTCTCCATCCCATAATTCTACTTAGCTATAAACAACAATATTCATAGCTAGCTTGCCTTGCATTCGCTCTGAAATTTGAACGTACACCCAGACATGGCCTCTAAACATACTATTGTTGTTGTTTTCTTACAGAAAAATAGTGAAGGACAAGAACAACCAATAGCCTTTTTTAGCAAGGCATTAAGAGATGCATCTCTGAAATATAATATCACGGAAAAACAAGCCTTTGCATTAGTTAAAGCACTGAAAGATTTTACAGTCTATATTTTACATTCACATATCATTGCTTATGTTCCAAATGCAGTGGTCAAAGACATTCTAACACAAAATGGTCCTGATGGCAAAAGAGGGAAATGGATCGTAGTGATCCTAGAGTACGATTTTGAAATCAGGCCTACCAAGTTGATCATGTAGGTTTTAACCCTGAACATAAATTATCTACACACGAATCTTATAACAGAAAATAAACAATAGCGAGAGCATAAAACATAAAACAGATAAACACAGAGATTTTTTCCTGGATCCCAAATCAGGACGACTAGCGTGATTTTTCATTATATTCCTTTTAGTGTTACAACACATATATATACATGTCGAAGCATACATAAACCCCAATCCATTAACCCTGGATTATAACATAACCGTAGTTCCCTTGACCGGATCTACAAAAATACCAAGGGCCGAAAACCATCGTACCCCAAAACAATGTGCAAAACCATGCACAAAACCATGGGCATGGACTACCCATTGGAAATTAAGGAAAGAATATAAGTCATACCCAACAGATCAAAGGTGAAGGACTAGCTGAATTGATGGCAGAATCCAAGTTATACGCACTGGACATCAAAATGGTACACGCACTAGATGATCAAGAGGAAACGACGACTCTACCTATTGATGAAGCATTCCTGAATTCTCCATGGCATGCTCATATTTTGTATGTACTGTCTAATCTGGATGCTCCTCCTGGTTTATCTAAAACAAAGGCTATATTTCTAAAACTCAAAGTTGTCAAGTTTTTCATTTTGGAAAATGTTTTGTATTGGAAAGATATTGGAGGCATTTTGCTTAAATGTTTATTAAAGGATGATGCATATAGAGAAATGCAAGAATTCCACGAAGGTGATTGTGGTGGCCATCTCTACTATAAAACCACTGCTAAAAAAATCATGATAGCTAGTTTTTATTGGCCCACCATTTTTCTTGATGTCCATAAGATGGTTACTGCCTGCCATAAATGTAAAATCTTTGAAGGAAAGAGGAAGCCTTTTCCCTTACCCTTGAAACCTATTTCTATATAAATCCCTTTCCAGCAATGGGGATTAGACTTCATAGGAGGAATTCATCCTCCATCCTCTGCTCAACACAAATGGATCCTTATTGCTATAGATTATTTCACCAAATGGATAGAGGCCACCCCTTCTAGGAATGTCACTGATTCTGTCATCATAAAATTTCTAGAAACCAACATCCTTTCTATATTTGGTTGTCCTAGGAAAATCATTACGGACAATGCTCCAGCCTTCAGATCCAAAAGATGGTTGATTTCTGTCACAGATATCATATAACATTAGGGCATTCAATGACCTACTACCCTCAAGGTAATGGACTGGCTGAATCTTCAAACCAAAGCCTGGTGACCATCATTAAAAATCTTCTGGAGGAGAATAAGAAATCATGGCACAATAAGCTAATCAATGCTATGTGGGCTGATAGGCTCACCGCAAAAAAATCAATTGGCATGTCTCCATACCAATTGGTTTATGGAATGGATGCAATGTTTCCTTCTTCCTTGGGAGTTCCAGTAATGAAGATAATCCAATATATCCCAACTGAGCCAAATGACAGTCAAAGGAGGATTAATGACACCATTCAGCTGTAGTAGTCTAGAGAAGATGTTTACAACAAAACCCAAGTGATGCAAGAGAATATAAAAAGATCTTTGACAAGAGAACCAAGACCAGTGATTTCAGTATATATGACAATGTTCTGAAATGGGTTTCCATAAGAGAGGATAAAGGCAAGAATGGAAAGTTTGAAAATCTTTGGCAAGGGCCATACATCATTCATGCTTTCAGGGGAAATGATGTTTACTTTCTCAAAGAGTTGGATGGTACCGAAGTATTTGGAGGTCCTGTCAATGGCAGGATGCTACAACATTATTTCTTCTAAACTTAGGTTAAATTTTCATGATTGTAAATACCACAGTATTATAGTTTTCAATAATTCATTGGAAGAGGTTTAAGTCCACAGTGAAGGTCCTAAGCCTAGTTCAATGAGAAGATATAAAAACAGAAACAGAATCAGTTGGAAAAGAAAGGAAAGCAGTTAAAAATGTGCAGAAAAAATAACATCCAAGGACATTGGTCTCAAGTTCTTGACACTTCTTTTCAAGAAGCACCATCCCCATATGGAGCCACTGTTAGTACCCTATAAATTATAGGATCTCAAGGTGACTGGATACTTTATATCTCGTGCAAGGTTTTCATTATTGAAATGATTTTCAAAATTCAAATGATTTTAAATAAAAAGGAAAAAGAAATAAAGAAAAGAGGGTATAAAAAATAGAGAAAAAGAAAAGAGAAAAGAAAAAAGGAAAAAAGAAAGAAGAACCCCAAAAAGAAATAAAACTGAAAGTGTTGCAAGTTCAATTGCCACTACTCTTTAGATAGGTTTGTCCAGTCATACAGTTTAATCGTGATTGGACAGTTTTCAATTTCTATTGATAGGTTAGAAAATAAAGATTCACCATACTTTATAATCTTGGCTTATTAGTAGATAGGTAGAAAATGAGATTGGTTCAACAGCTTAATCTGAACCAATAGGAGAGATAAGGGATAGGGGTAGGTTATAATTTTAAAAGAAAATGTTCAGGGTTTGCAAGTCTAAATGCACCCTACAAAGGAAGAGAAAATGCTAGATGAGTAGTTCGGGTAGGTAGATATGCAAGGGGGAGAAACGAAAGGAAAAAATGAAATGGTTACTTCAAAATCCTTTGAGGGAAGTCTATTTCATCTGAAGCACTGTGCAATTCTTTCCAAGCACGAAATCGTACTTCGCAAGTGTTGGTGAGGTAAATCCCCTCTGTGGACAGAGGCGATCTCACTAGCCCTAGAGTGGGTCTAGCAACGAACGAGACAAGCTATAACATTGGTTCCTAGTTAACGAATGGATGAAGATTCGATAAATGAGTTACCAGAGGTCCTACGCTGTTTTCATTGTCAGAAAGAGTGACTGCCTCTTGCTCCTGGTTTGACAGATCACTATCCACTTGCCTTCACGCTCGGATACCTGCACACACACAAGAAACAACGACGATATACAACATACTATTTCACATTCGTAACTATCAGTCATTCGAAGAAGACTAAATCAATTGCATTAAATAAACATAACACAATGATGGAACCAATACCATAGCCGAGTATATTAATGAAAGAAAGGAAGAGTACAACCAAGCTTCGATGTTGTGGTCCCCTCCAACAGGGTTCCAGCGGAGCACGTCTCACAAGGGCTCGTTGGGGATTCGGATGGGGCTCTCTCTACATAATTCTCCTTGGTTCTACCTTCTCTAAAGAAATTACTCAGCTATAGTATCTCTTCTCCAAGTTCAGCTTCTTGGCTATATGTTCAGCTAGCTTTTGTAAAGGGAGAAGGCATGTTTATATAGAGGAAGAAGGAGAGGTTAGGATCCCTATAATCATGGAGGGGAGTCCTATCTTCAAAGAATGTTCCATGGGAGGTAAAAACCACTACCTAAAGGGAGAGATCTGTGGCTTATCAAGTTAACCACTTCCTGTGAGTCATCCCTGAGGTAGTTAGAAGAAAACTTCCACCTCTTTTTGTTAAAAAAAATTCCTAAAATAGCTAGCGCGGGCAATAGACAGAGACAGAGCAACAGGTGGCGCGGGCTCTAGTGCAAATTTTCCCTATTGGCACGAGGGGTGAACTGGCTACCCGCTCCAATGCCAAAACATAGGATTTTGTGTGCTTTTTGAGGAAATGTTCAACAGGAGAAATGATGTCCTTATGCAGAAGGATGCAAAGAAGGTATTTTCGGAGTATGACATTGCTCACAGGTCACGGGAAAGACCCTCCAATATGCGGGGTGAGGGATTGCAGGGATGGTGACAAAATGCTGTGTAACAGATACCCCCTAAAGCATGAGGTCCAAGAGAGAGGGAGGGGTGAAATTCTTTATGAGAATGCGTTCGACCCAAACACTGCTATCGGAAGACCTGTAAGTACAAGTACAACTGATACTTCTGATACATGACATGTGGCATGGGCGTAGCCATCCATAATAGAGTACATAAATAGTAAGATCCGAGGTATGGACACATCCATCCAGCAATAGGGATTAACAAACAGACTCAGGTATGGTCGCAGCCATCCAATCAGAAGAGCCATGTAATAAGTCATAGTAATCCACAACGAACCCGCAACTTGGATTTCATCAGACAAAACCCAGGGTCTTGCACTCCATCTCAACCCAAACAAAGTACAAATTCGAGCATGCGAATATGTGAGATGAAGTCAAACATGCAAGAAAATCATTTGATTACTAGCCAATGATGAAATTCGTTAACAGACATGAGAGAAACCACCAATAATAACAATGGCTCTCAAGGTACGAAACATACAATCCACGGAATGTGAACAGTGATCTTACGTCGAACACCTGCAGAGTTAGTCGATCAAAGGCCAATGATGTGGACCTTACGTCGAATGCGAAGAACCTGCCATTGAGGCATGCAGGCTCCAAGGTACCTGAAGGGAGTCTCTAGATCAGCTTCCTGGATAATGAGTTGGAGTCGACAGGAAGTGACCTGATCGAAGGTGGGCCATAATTTTTCCCACATCATCGACACGAGACAGAGGAATATGATGTTTTGTGAATCAAGACCAACAGAGAATCAGAGGGAGGTTGAAAACTTTAGAGGTAAACTTCTCTTAAACATATCGGTGACATGACACTGGATTTGGCAGTATTTGACATCAAGGGATCTGATGTCATGGTGACGCAGAAAAGAGCAGATGAGTGGTCAAAAGAGATTACCCAAACCCATGGAGGCAAACAAATAACGCGATGAGATGTCCCCAACCCGACACAAATGTAGAGAAGTGCCATGTTCAAGAGCGACATACTGCCAACACAACTAAAATCTGGTTCCATTTTCCCCCACCAATTCTGGCGAGTACCCCAATTATTTTTGAAAACAAGCTTGAAGGGGATAGCATGTGCTTGCGATGTAAGTTTGTCCTTCAGAAAAATCCAACCTAGTACATTTTACGAGCCCTAGGAAGGAGGAACTCGAGTAACGTCATAACGATGGAGTCCGATGTCATCAATTTTAATGAGTCTAACAAAGGAAGAACTCAACATCTTTTCATGTTCAGAGAGTTTGAAAAGAAGGCGAAAAGGAAAAATCCAGCAAGGCCCTTTTCGTAGGTAGTCCCACAGATCCGAAAAGGTAGAAAATTGTGTCTGAGAGAACCTCTTAGTCGCGATAGGCTAAGGTATTCCTTTTTCATAATTAATCTATCCCAGCCCGAAAAAGGGGTAAACATATACTGGGTAGATATCATTTCACAGCCAATTTAACGAGTTCAAAACGATAAGCGTCTTGTCAATCTTTTTAGTTTTAGAGAGTCGGTAAAGAGCTGAAAGGTGACTCCAGAAGTGACTTTTTTCGTGTTTTTACCGAGTTCGAAAAATTATAAAATAAAACTCGTTTCTTCGTCATAACCATGTGGAAACCTGTCGCTACACAAAAAGACGTGTGTAAAATGTATTTCTCGACAATAATATGATAAAATAATCGACAAATATGTTTTAAAACCTAATTTAAGATTTTGAAAAGCTATAAAAGACCATAAGTGGTAAAAAATTATTTACTTTTCACATTTACCTCTTTGTGGAGCAATAGTGGTCCATTTACCTTGCGATCTTGTGGCGATGATTATGAGCGATCCAGTGAACCAATCTTGATTCCGTCAGTTTCAGGTAAGAGCCGACACCATTTTCCATCTTTCAAGCTAATTTTTATTACCTTTAATTTTCATTTTGAATCCCTTAGGGGAGGATTTGTAAAAACTAGGGCATCGCGGTTGGCACGGGTTTCGGGCATGGACCTGTGCCAATCGACCCTTTTTTTACACAGGGGTCGTGCCCATTGCCGCGACTGTTAGAAAAACAGTCGCGCCAACCACACAACTCAAAATCCGCCTAAATTTAAAGAAAAAGCAACAATTTACTTGCAAATATCGATGCTTAAGGAGACTTACAATGCTCATATGAACAATGTGTGCAGATACCACTTAGAAAAGATGGTAATTGAGTGGAAAGAGAGAGAATACAGTGAGGAGGATGAACAGGCCATGGAGAATGAACAATGCATGAATGCCCTCAGAAATTGTGGGCTAAAGAAATTCTTCCTGACACCGTGCCTCCGGGCTCAGCCCAAATTGCTTCAATATTTGATAAGCATTTTGGACGAGGATCAAGAAAAGTTTGTGCTTCGAGATCAGGAGCTTGAACTCGAAGTCTCTGAAGTGTATTTCATCACTAGATTGTCGCGTAGAGGTGCAGTCCCTATCCTGACCGGTACTCGTCCTTCTGGGGAAAGTATGGGAATGGTAATTGACAGGGTGTGCCGAGGGGCATGAAAAGGAACAAGGAGTGGCAAAGTTGACATCCAAACCGTTCCTGATCTGGCATTAAGAGTAGTGTTGCATACTATCACGTGGGCTGCAGGATCGCAAGCACCGCATGAGGCCACAAAGACACAACTACTTCTTGCCTCAGAGTGCATGAACCTGATTCTCTTCAACTGGGTCGAGGCCGTGACTATCAACATTAAGTGGCAACTCACAAAGTGCAAGAATACCAAAATAAAGTAGTTTGGGTATTGATCGATTCTGGTATCATTCTTCTTGGAAAGACTACCCATATTCCAGCTTTAGGAGGTTATTGTCCTGATGCCACCACCCAGAGAGCCATAGATGGCCCGATGGGCCGCACTTATGCCTAGAGCAGGGGGTGGCCAATAGATTTCCTGGAGGCCAGAGTTTTTTGATTGGATCCGATGATAAATGATTGTCATGGAGGATTGGCCCTACGCTGGCACAGACTTCACCGATGATCTCGACCTCCCACTCCTGGAGGGAGAGGATTGGGACGATGATCCAGGTGGATATTGGTGGTCACCCGCCTATTCCACTTGGGGCTCCACCATTGTCTATTTCAGTTTTTCAGTTTCGGCACAGTTTACTATTTTTAGCAGTTTTTCGGGTCCTAAGCTTCCGGAGCCGTTTTGAGGACCTAAACGACGTTTTTTGGGAAAACGGAGAGCAACATGGGTCCATGGACCGATGTTTCTCGTTCCAAATTTGTAGCCCTCGGATATATCTTTCTAACGAAGTATGGTACGCGTCAAACGGAGATCGTATGCCAAAGTTACGCCCCTGGGAAGTTGAAACACCAATTTACCCAAACGGGGCCCATAGTTTTGGCGCTTCATCTCCTAGGGTTAGGGTTTGGGTTGTTTAGGATTTCCCATTGTTTCTA
Organism: Pinus albicaulis; assembly: GCA_034641835.2. Classification (NCBI taxonomy): domain Eukaryota; kingdom Viridiplantae; phylum Streptophyta; class Pinopsida; order Pinales; family Pinaceae; genus Pinus; species Pinus albicaulis. The sequence continues at coordinate 383,961,788 of CM076578.1, read as the reverse complement.
AATAATAAATAGGCCCTCGAGCCTCATTGTAACTCAGTTCAGAGGCCTGTAGCCACCACATCTCTTCTCAGAGATAGCTACCAGCGCCCTAGCTAGTTTTATTTCCATTCTGTCTGTAAGCAAATTTGAGTTCTTTGATATTAATGAAATGAAGTGTTATTTCCGCTGCATCTCTGTATTTATGGTTATATGTTTATTCTGTTGCGTTCCTGCATAAATCTGGATCAGTGGTATCAGAGCGGTCTGCTTTTTCTCGATCCTTCTTTGCCTGTCCCCAACGAGGTCGGGGTATAAGGAGCTAGGGCTCGATCTGGTGGAACCTTTGCAAGATCAGCCTCGCAAACCTCGACGGACACCCATGGGGGATGAAAAGAAAGATGAGGGAGCAGGAGATCCTATCAAAATATTTCTCGAGGAGGCCCTCGAAAAACAAAGGAACGTGATGATGGATAACTTTGTTCAGATCCTTCAACGGCTACCCACCGGCGGCGCATCTGCATCCAGCAGCCACTCCGGAGGCGCGACTCCTTTTAAGGTACAAGTAAATTTTGACATTCCCATATTTGAGGGTCAAATAGACGCAGATGCCGTAGATAGATGGTTGAATCTATTAGAAGGATATTTCTCGGTTCATGACTTTTCAGACCGGGAGAAGATTATTTTTTCACTCCTCAAAGCTACCCCCTATGTTAAGGACTGGTGGGAAACCTACTGTGAGAACAAGGACCAGACAGAACCCTCTCTGTTCTCGGCCGTACCAACTTGGAATTCTTTCCGAGACGCCGTCAAGGAACAGTACTATCCCGTGGGGAGCTATGAGGACAAGTACATACAATGGACCACGCTGCGACAACAAAGGGATCAAGATGTGCACGAGCTGACGAATCTGTTCCATACCCTGCGCACAAAGTTGGGTATCAAAGATTCAGAGAAACATTTGGTGCTAAAGTATCGCAGTTGTCTGCAGAGATACATTCAGGAGGAAATGGAGTTCCTTGACATATCCTCGCTTGGTACGGCATACCGGTATGCTGCCAAGATTGAGCAGAAATTCAAACAGAAGAAGCGAGACTTTGGATCTGCGAATCAAAAGCAAGGAAAAGGTGCTTCCAAACCGCGGAACAAAGGACAGAGCCAAGGCATGGCGGCTAAAGACAACCCGTCAAAGCCACAAGAAAAGAACTACACCGTAAAGCCAAAGAAGGACACGGGAAAGTGGTGTGAGTTCCATAAGAGCTCCACTCACAACACAAGTGAGTGTCGGGCCAAGCAGTCGCTAGTGGCCGAGATGAGGGCTTCTGAGTCAGATGCATGCTCTGACTCCGAATCAGAACCTAAAAAGGCAAATGAAAAAGGGAAACAGATTATTGATGCAGAGCCCAACGCCACTGTTGCCACTACAAAGATCCAAAAGGAGGAACCGGAAGATCCAAAGGAGGAGGAACATCTCTTCCACTCCCAGATGTGGGTAAAGGGCTCCCCGGTACAGTTCATTGTCGAAAATGGGAGCCAAAAGAACCTCATTTCAGCAGACGCCGTGAAGCGGTTGGGCTTGCCGACCACAACTCACCCACATCCATACACCATCGGGTGGCTTCACCAAGGACGAGATCTCCGCGTCAGCCGGCAGTGTCGCCTTCCTTATAGCATCAAGCCCTTCACGGATGAGGTATTATGTGACATTGCTCCTATTGATGTTTCTGATATATTATTAGGACAACCATCCTTGTGGAAGCGTCATGCTGTGTATGAGTCTCGGCCTCGTGCTGTTATTGTTACTTTGGGAAATAAGTTGTACAGGATACCATAGGTACCACCTCCTGCCGCTATCTCTTTGGTTACTGCAAAACAATGCAGTAAGCTCATTTCCCAAACAAGGAAATTCGTTTTCCTGATGATCCGCCCCCAGGGCAAGAAGAAGATTGTGGCCACGACCTCCAGACAGGGCTCCTCTACACAAAAACAACAAATGGATAAGGTTGTGGAAGAGTACGGGAACATATTCACCTCACCCACAGGGGTTCCTCTGCACTGTCAGGTTAAGCACCCGATTGATCTGACCCCCGGTGCGCCGCTACCTAATGGACCGATCTATCGGTGCTCTGTTCTAGAGAATGATGAAATCAAGAGGCAGATTCAGGAGCTGTTGCAGAAAGGTCACATCAGACCAAGTTCATCGCCCTGTGGGAGCCCGATCATGTTGGTACAGAAGAAGGATGGGACGTGGAGACTCTGTATTGACTATCGGGCGCTTAACAAGATCACTGTCCGGATTGATGACCTTCTGGACCAACTAAAAGGTGCAAAATATTTCAGCAAGATCGACCTGAAGTTTGGGTATCACCAGGTACCAATTGAACCCTCCGATGTGTGGAAGACTGCCTTCAAATCCAAGGAAGGCCTTTTCGAATGGCTGGTCATGCCTTTCGGGTTGACGAATGCTCCCGCCACCTTCATGAGGATGATGGATGACATCTTGCGGCCATTCACCAACTCATTTGTAGTGGTGTGCTTGGATGATATTCTGATCTTCAGCCAGACTTGGGAAGAGCACCTTCACCACATCCGACAAGTCCTCCAAACACTGCGGCAACACAAGTTGTGTGCCAATTTGGAGAAGTGCACTTTTGGCATGACCCGGGTTCAATATCTGGGATACATTATTGATGAAAGGGGGGTGCATGTGGATCCAGCCAAGATCCAAGTCATTCGGGATTGGCCAGCCCCAACCACTATAACAGAGCTTCGCAGCTTTCTAGGTCTTGCTAATTTCTATCGGAGGTTCATGTTGGGATTCTCTCATATCACTTGGCCCTTGAGTCAAGTCACCAAGGGAGGAGCGAGAGCAAAATTTTTTTGGTCAAAACCTCAACAGAAGGCGTTCACAGAACTGAAAAACCGCCTCTGTTCTGCCCCAGTGCTCACTTTACCAGACTTGCAACAGCCATTTGAGATCGAGACAGATGCCTCTGACTATGCTATTGGGGCAGTTCTTACTCAATAGGGACATCCAGTGGCATTTCACGGTGAGACATTGTCTGACACAGTTCGCAAGTACCCCACATATGACAGAGAAATGTACTCCATTGTGCAAGCTTGTCGACAATGGAAGCATTACATTTTGGGGAAGGAAACAATCATCCACACAGACCACAGGCCCCTGCAGTTCATACGGACACAAGGGAAGTTGCAGAATGATCGCCATCAGAAGTGGTCTACATATCTGCAACAGTTTCATTTGAACATCAAGTATAAGAAGGGTAGCACCAATCATGTTGCAGACTGCCTCAGCCGACCACCGATCATGGCGCTCACCACTGTGCTCAACTCTTGTGGGCACGAGACTTCTGATTGGCCGCTTCTCTATGAGAGTGACCCAGAATTCGTCCAAACTTACAAGGCACTCTTGGAGGGTACGCAAGTTCCAAATTTTCACCTCCAAGATGCACTTTTATGTCACATGGGACACCTTTGTGTTCCTTCAAGCGAGCGTGCCAAGATGATATGGGAAGCACACTACAGTCGAGTCGATGGGCATTTCGGGGTTGAGAAAACAGTAGCAATCCTGCAGAAGTATTTCTATTGGCCGAACCTTCGAAAGGATGTCGAGAAGCACATCAGATCCTGCATTGCTTGTGCCATTGCCAAACCGACCATCAAGAAGCAAGGCCTATATACTCCTCTACCTACCCCTAGTCGACCTTGGGAATCCATCTCCATGGATTACATGTCGGGCCTGCCTTCTACTAAGCGGGGAAATGACTGTGTTTTTGTGGTCGTCGACAGATTCTCGAAGATGGCCATTATGGCGGCCTGCAAGAAGAATATCACAGCAGAAGCCACTGCTAAACTCTTCTTTGAACGAGTGTGGGTGCACTTTGGGATTCCACAGTCTATCATATCAGATCGGGATAGCAGGTTCCTCAGCACATTTTGGTCCAGCCTCTGGTCGATGTTGGATACCAAGCTCACCAAGTCCACAGCTTTCCATCCCCAAACAGATGGCCAGACAGAGGTCGTCAACATAATGATTGTACACATTCTGCGCATGTACAATTCAAAGCATCCACGCACATGGGACGAGAGCCTCCCTTATGTACAACATAGTTATAATCGGGCTCTCCACGGTTCAATCGGCCATAGCCCCTTTCAGGTGGGCTTGGGATTCCAGCCACTATGTCCCATTGACGTAGCCATGCCATTTGCAGCTGCTCAGGCCAATTCAGCTCATGTCCAGTCTGAAGTTGACAAAGCAAGTAGCTTCATCGAGCGCATTCAACACATCCGCCAACAAGTTCATGATATATTGGACAGAGCCAATGCGAAGTACAAACAGCGCCATGATCAACACCGGGTGCCACACCACTTCCAGGTGGGCGACAAAGTATGGCTACATTTGCAGAAGGAGCGTCTCACTGGACCTCACCGCAAGCTTCGCCCGCTCTGATACGGGCCGTACACCATCACCAAGGCTGTAGGTAACAATGCCTTCGAGCTTAGTATTCCACCATTCCTTGGTCTGCACCCAGTCTTCAATGTGGATCGCCTTCGTCCTTACTTCCACCTCTACTGGACACCTCGGACATTGCAGAACAACTCACACCAACAGAGTTAAACCCAGACTGCATGGAACAGGCCACCACAGATTGTATCATGGACATGCAAATCAAGAACACTCGTCAACAGCAGATCCAACTGTATCGGGTTGTCAAAGCTGGCCAACTCCTGCACCAAGGAAAGTGGTTCACCGGGGACCAAGTTCAGCAGAAATTTCCTCATCTCATGGAGGAACTTAACGCAATGGGGACCATTGCTTCCTAAGGGGGGAGGAATGATCGAGGTGGATATTGGTGGTCACCCGCCTATTCCACTTGGGGCTCCACCATTGTCTATTTCAGTTTTTCAGTTTCGGCACAGTTTACTATTTTTAGCAGTTTTTCGGGTCCTAAACTTCCGGAGCCGTTTTGAGGCCCTAAACGACGTTTTTTGGGAAAACGGAGAGCAACATGGGTCCATGGACTAATGTTGCTCATTCCAAATTTGTAGCCCTCGGATAGATCTTTCTAACGAAGTATGGTACGTGTCAAACGGAGATCGTATGCCAAAGTTACGCCCCTGGGAAGTTGAAACACCAATTTACCCAAACGGGGCCCATAGTTTTGGTGCTTCATCTCCTAGGGTTAGGGTTTTGGCTGTTTAGGATTTCCCATTGTTTCTAAATGATAAATAGGCCCTCGAGCCTCATTGTAACTCAGTTCAGAGGTCGGTAGCCGCCACATCTCTTCTCAGAGATAGCTACCAGCGCCCTAGCTAGTTTTATTTCCATTCTGTCTGTAAGCAAATTTTAGTTCTTTGATATTAATGAAATGAAGTGTTATTTTTGCTGCATCTCTGTATTTATGTTTATATGTTTATTCTGTTGCGTTCCTGCATAAATCCGGATCAGACGAAGAGCTAGGTGAGACTCATTTTTTATTTTCATGATTTTATGATTTTTTGGTATATATGCATGTTCTAACAGTTACTCTTATATGTATGCAGATGTTGGCCCAGAGCATCCTACAGGTATGTCGCTGATAGCGAGGCAAACTCCTCGTGATTTCAATCCTCATAGTGAGGGCAGTGACGAGGAGATAGTACAGAACCTGGAGGGGATCACTCGTGGGCTTCTAGACTATGCTTGTTTTGATGATGTTCCTCGAGCCTATCAGAGGCACATTGTAGGGGTACCGAGTCGTATCCACCATTTGCTGAGGCGGTTGGTATGGGCGGTGATGTGCTATCATGAGCACCACGTCGATTAGGCACTTAGGATTTTTATCTCTGCACATTTTTGAGAGACATGTTGTCTCATGATGTAACTGAAACATACATATATATTTTTTAGATTTTTATGATGCACACGTCGCAAACAATCGATATATATATATATATATATATATACATCTATTTTCTACATGGGTTTATTTACATATGATGATGTTTTATAAATTTCACAAATGTCTATCTAACACAATGTTAGCTATTGCATCAGTTAATGTATTCATTCGTATTGGTATATGTTGATATGTAATGAAATCAAAATGTCTTTCAAGTAAACGAATACGCAAATACAATCTCAAAATGCATGGGTTTCGAACCGAATAATGACCGTTAAGTTGAAGAACAACAAGTTGCGAATCCAAATTCACAAGCAATGCGCGTATGCCGACGTTAACTGCCTCGGTTAATAGTTCCAAAACAACACTATATTCAACGACATTGTTTGTAGTTGGTCCTAGAAAAATACCTTGTAAGTTAATCAACTCACCAATAGGATCATAAAATACCCAGGCTGCCGAAGACAAGTTCCTGGTACTGCGGGAAGCACCATCCGTGAAACCGACATAAGGGGAAATAGACATCTACATAGCAAACAAGACCCAATAAGCAAAAAAAATCTCACAAAGCACATCAAACCAAAGCATTCACAAAAATGAAAAAATCACCTATGTACACATATCATGCATGAATGACTCAAGCATAATACTTTTTTAGGTACAACCCATTCCTGGGATGTGCTAAGGGATACCCTTCATAATCAATAAGCTCGTAAGCCCCATTTTGTAACACACATTTGATGATGTAGGGCCCATGCCACATGGGTTGGAATTTACCTACCCCCAGCTTATCATGAGCTTGGTCGTACAAGAGAACGAGATCGCCTTCGATAAAAGAACGAGGGGAAACTGGTTGGTCAAAATGAGCTTTGACTCACTTCTTCTATGCTTCGATGACCAATGAAGCTAAGCGACGAGTTTCATCCAATCTCTCTAAGTAGAGGAGATGCTCTTCCTCAGGCAAAGTATTAGGCAGTAATTCCACAATTATTTTGAGTGAAGGGATTTCACATTCAATTGAAAGAGTAGCTTCCAAACCGTACACCAACTGAAACGGGGTAAATCCGGTCGCACTCTTAGTCGATGTTCGGTAAGCCCAAAGAGCTGAAAACAACATGAGATGAAAATTTGATTTATGGATCCCAATTGTTCGTTGAAGCATTGTAACAAGGACTTTGTTTACAGCTTCAACTTGGCCATTAGCTTGAGGGTAATAAGACGTTGAGTTGTCGTGACGTAGACCCAACTTAGATGTCAGCTCCGCCATCATATAGTCCCGAAAATGAAAACCATGATTAGTAACGATGGCTTGAGGGACACTAAACCAAGTAATAACATGATTGAATATGAATTGTGTCGTTGTCTTATCGTCCGCAGCTAGTGTAGGCATTGCTTCGGCCCATTTTGTAAAATAATCGACGTCGACGATAATATAGGCATGCCCCCCGGCCGAACGAGGGTTACACGTCATAAAATCGATGCCCCATTTGGAAAAAGGACCAATGGTAATGACAGGGTGTAAAGGGACAGGTGGCGCACACATTTTGCGTTGATATATCTAGCACACATGAAATTTCCGTACTGCGACAATGCAGTCTTTAAAAATGGACGGCCATTAATAGCCAGCATGAAGGATTTTTTGTGCGGTGGCATAACTAGACATGTGACCACCACAGGCGCCACTGTGGCAATCATTTAGAACTTTCTCAGCTTCCTCGAGGGTGAGACATCGCCACAGTAGGTCTCCAAGAGACATGGTTTCCATTATAGCCTCATTGGATGGAAACACTTCTTTCAAAGGATTAGGTGAATCTGCATCACCGAGCCAGGGGGATTGAGAATAAACGTCGAGAGTCATGCTCAAAGGAGCACCTTCAGGAGGGGGAGAATCAGATGCTGCTGTAAGCTCACAATAATTGATTTCTATGGGACTAAGCGGCATCGAATCCCCAAATGAATCAACCTGTTCAGGTAAAGGGACGATCCATGGGTCATCTGACCGAGAGACCATATTAACTTGAACGGTATTTGTTGGCGGAAAGGGAAATATACCCATGAGAGCGGGATCTTTGAAAAGACCTGGCCCTACACTGTCGGGGGAGAAGAAATCTGATCCACGTATGGCACATTGTTCTCGGAAGATGAGGTAAAGAACGACAACTGATCGACAGTAATGATTTTTCCCTCGTCTGGAAACTTTAGAAGACGAAAGAGGGTGGACGGAATGCACAGCATAGCGTGAGTCCAATTGCGACCAAGTAAAATATTGTAATTGAGTTTGGCATTAACTACTTCTACTTCGACATTGACTGTCTTACCTTGCAATGTGATCGGTAAGATAGTGAGAACACCCAAGGGTTTCGATTCCCTTCCATCAAATGCCTCAAGGGAATTGGGTCATGAAGTGAGAGCTGGAGAGCCAATAGCTTTCCAGCAAGAAGATGACATGACACAAGTAGATGCACCTTTTTCCACAACGGCTCTATGGATGTTGAGACCATTAATGCCAACTTGTATGACAAGCGCAATCTAGTGCGGAAGTCGGGGGACGAAATTCTCTAAGTCGAAAGAGAGAAGGCTAGAATCAGCAGGATCAATGCTGCTGATCGCAGATAAAAACACTTTCTGTTGATACAGACAACTTTGAAGCATTTCTAACGCAGACATCACAGATGGCGCCTGTGCTAAATCCTCAACAATACTGTAATGCTGAGCAACATGAGCGTTAGGATTATAAGAATATTTCCGAAGAACACCTTTAGAAGGTGGTTGTACAACGGGTTCAGCACTGGGCCTTTCAACCTCAAGAGGACTAGAAGCAGGTGGGGGAGGAGGACCATCAGAGATCTCTTTCCCGGTGGCCTGGTGTGGTCCGGCATAATCTTTCGATCGAGTAGCAATGGAAACGGGTGCAGAACTGTTTACCATAAACACTTGAGAGCCAAACGATGCAAATGGTGTAGGTTGATTGACCATTTGAGTTTGATGAGATGGGAAAGGTTCTTTAAGGACCGCCAGAGTTCCCTTAGCGCCTTTGAGCAGTTGACTAACCTTGGATCATCTAGGACAATCCTTAGTGTATTGTTTCTCATCACAAATCAGACAGGGATACTTCGGCTTTCGCTGTGAACCATCATCAGCACGAGGTTTAGACGATTCTGGTTTTGGGGAATCAGATTTGGCCTTGCCTTTTCCCTTCTTTCTGCCCTTGTAGGTATTTTCCGCAGGATTGGCCTGAATGACATTGACCTCCGAGGTTTTATCAGAATCTGGGGTAGCCTGAGGAGCAGAATTATTGGAAGAATTTGATTTCTGCTTCCCATTGGAAGACGTGCGTGAAGTCTGAGACACCGAACCAATAACGCCATCTACCGATGGGTTAGCCGGCACTTTAGAGGTCCCAAGTCATGGAGCCTCAGTCAAGATGTCATACAATATGCCTGATTGAGAGTACACTAAATCAAGGTACTGGGCACGAGCAATTGCTTGTTCCTCGGTTACACATGCCCCCATGGCGATGTCTTTTGTAATCTGATTGATAAAAGAGGTAGTGAACTAATGAGTAAGAAGTTGATCAGGAATTTCGAACTTGATCAAGCGACAACGCCATCTCCATTCGTGAATGTGGTCCAAGATATGGGTAGCCTGGTCCTATTTCAAGGATGTTAGGAGTTGTGTCCCAGCTTCATAATGAATCAACAATTGGAAATGAGTAAGCAATGCCATAGTGAGAGTGTTGAAATCTTAAAAGATACCACAAGGCAGTTCGATATACCACTTTGCAGCAGCTCCGGTAAGAGTGCGCTGGAAAAGACAGAGTCGGACAGAGTCATCCACCCAAGAATTGGAAGAACACCATAAATGGTATGTCATGAAGTGTGCTTGGGGGTCTTCTCCAGACTTGCCCTCAAACTTGGGACAATCACCGAGAACCTTCGTTGGAATCGAGGGCCAATATGGATTATGAAGAATTGGATCATTTGTCAATTTGGACACATTCGGTAACTCCAATGTGGCGAGAAAAGGTAATTGAGGTTTAAAAGGCATATCATGTCCTCGATAAGGACCTGTACCCATACTCCATCCTGGTTGAGTATAACTCTACCCCCATTGGTTCTGTCCCGGAGGATTCGGACCATAAGGGGTATAAGCCGGATAATTCGGTTGATATGGCGGCTGAGGACCAGGATACGGGGGTTAGGATACGGGGGTTGAAAAAAAGGATACTGATTCTGAGTATACGAGAGTCTCGATTGAGTAGCATAAGGATTTTTCTGCGGAATATAAGTATGGCCTGGCGGTTGAGGGTAATAAGAAGAACCTTGAGGCACATTGTATACGGGTTGATATTGACCTTGAGGGTAATAACCGCCTTGGGGTCGAACGGGCTGCTGATAAGTAGGGCCCTGCTGAGCTGAATAGGTCAGGCGCATAGGTTGATTCGACTACGACATGGAATAGAGCGGTGGCTGAGCAGGGTGAACTGTTTGTGCAGGTTGTCTCGGTTGAACAGGTTGACCTAACTGATGAGGGCCACCAGGTTGGCCCTGATGGCTGAGGTGGGCCAGGTTGTGCCTGATAACCAGGTTGACCTGGGGCAGGACCATAAGATGGCCCTGGTTGTGCAACATTTGGACCAATCGGAAAATATGGCTGTTGTGGTTGCACCAAAGGTTGAGATGGATGGATTTTCCCCCCAGGACCGTATAAAGGTCCAGGTTGATATACCGGTTGCCTAGCTGGTCCTTAAGGTTGCCCTGGTTGGACCATAGGCTTAACTTGTAAAGGTTGACCTTGAGGATTGTAAGGCTGCCCTTGCGGGCCGTAAAATAATCCCTACTGGAACGAAGGTTGTCCCTGTAAGGGTTGCCCTTGTGGGTCGTACGCATATCCTTGTTGGGCTGAAGGTTGTCCCTGAAAGGGTTGTCCTTGTGGGCCGAAAGCATACCCTTGCTGAACCGAAGGTTTTCCCTGAAAGGGTTGTCCTTGTTGGTTAGAAGGTTTCCCAGGCAAGGTAGGTATAAAACCGTTAATGAATTGATAAGCCTTAGGAACAGGCAAATAAATAGGGTTGCCGTGCTCATCATATTGGAACGGAAGTGAATATATCGGGGTACCATTCACGCCATAATGAGAAAAATAAGGATGATTAGGATCCTGAGGGGACTAATTAGTCTGGGAGCTCTACTACTGAACAGCCAACCGATACTCCTCAAAAGAGAGGTTTTCAGGGATTCCCATGGCAATCGAAGTCTCTACCGAAGTCAAAACTCCTGAAGAGTGAACGGTGATAGCCGGTGCCGATGCAGCCACACAGACAGTAGGCCTAGTGGGGACAGATGTAACAAAAGGCGTCGACGAGACAGGTGTCGTCGGCAACATCCCTAATGATGGGAGAACCGGCCCCCTTGACGGAGTTGATGTTGCCATGGAGGCAATACCGGCTATAATCTGACCCAAAGACCTATATCCGGCTGGGAGCGACACCGATGGTGATGATGAAGCAGGCTCTTGGTGGATGTCTTCCGGGAAAATTTGGTATTCTTCATCAGAAACTGGAATGCCCTCACTGCCATTAGGACCAGACGAGTCCATGTCAGAATCCATCGTGAGATCTTGTAAAAGACTACGGGGGCTAGGAGGTATGATAGCAGCCAAAAACGGCGATCCCGATGTCAGAGGGGGAAAATGTTCCCTGACCCCAAACCCAAACCAATCATTTGAAAGAGGCCAATGGAACTCAACCGATTCTCCAAAGGGGTACTCTGACGGGATGATAGGTTGTTGAAGCTCGACAGACCTAGAGGTCTGAGAAGTTTCAGATGAATCGTCCGAGAAATGACTGCCAGTAGACGAAACCGATGGTTCCACCACTGTGACTGTAGCACACCAGAGAAGGGAAAAATATCGAAAATGAAGACTCTTGGATCAAAACCAAGGCAAACAAAGATAGGCCAAGTAATCAAACTTTAAAGGGCGTGTAATCGTAGGTAGTTTATTTTACCACATTGAAACCAAAAACTTTATGTTTCATGTTTTAAGAGTCAAGAAACAGTCAAAGATGACTCTAGTCACTTTCAGTTTTAAGCAAGCGCGAAAGGACAAGTGCTCAATGATATTTTCAAATTTATGGAGTCAGTGAAGGTCGAAAATGACTGCTCAGGTAGTCTAGGCAAAAGGGTGTGCCAGGTTCCCGTGAACTACCATATACACCTTGGTTATAAAATGAAATAAGAATCAACCAAGGACTTGACGTACGTGCAGGTAGTCTCCTCGAATGCTGTGTTCGGTGTATCACGGTTACAAGGAAGTAGACTTGGCTTCCTACAGATAAAATGATAGCAACCTAGAGGGGTCTCCCTTTATAAACTCGACGGTACGGGGAGTGCAAGTCCGTACTAGTGCTGTCTGAAGCCAGATGACAAGCGACAACTACTAGGGTTAAAGACGTCGGAACACGTCTCTAACTTAGGCCACTAAATGTTTTGTTAAGTTTCAATGTTGCCTTAGATTAATTGAATAAATTTTAAGTTGATCTTGTATTTATGTTTCAATTCCAAGGTCCTATCGAATGTTGAATCTCACGAATCCCTAAATGCAAGCTACATGCCATAAAATACCATTTCGTTTGATGAAAAGCTATCTAGGAGAAAGTTTAGGAGTTTTCAAGTGATAGCAAATAATGAGAACACAGAAGCATCCACTGCATTACCTAATGCAAGCTAATGAGAATGAGAAATCTTTCCTAGAATGCCCAATGTTAGTTATGCGAAAGATTTTCCAATTCCACAATGCAAGTAAGAATGCAAGCACAATTTTTTTTTTTTTTGATTTTTCAATGTAATAGAGCAAACAGTGCACTAAATGACATGAAAAACGAACCTTCACACTATCTCAAGAATGTTCAAGCGAGATTCGAAACGAAACAATTCAATCAACTCAAAAGCAAACAAAACAAAACTCAAACCAATGTTGCAATCTCTCAAATCGAAGAAAGATGTCGAAACATACCCATACAAGCAATGTAATCTATGCTTGGAGTGACGAGAAGCACAACTGAATGAAAGAGGCAAGACTCATTCCACCAAATGCAATCACTCAAATGGATCAAGAGAGATGAATTCAATCAAACAAAGAACGAAGGTGGCTGTGAAACAAAAGACTGAAAATCCTACAAGAGGCTCAACATACCAAAGCACTAGAAAACCGTAGGGCCATGATGCTCACAAGAAATGGATAGACAACTGAAGGAAGGAGGTTGTTCACAGTCACAAACAATCCCAAAGCACTCAAAACATGCCAAAACGTAACTTAGAAGCACAAGCACTGACCAAAAAATTCCAAAACAGGGCAAACCTTAATGCCTGCAAGAAATGGCGCAACTGTTTGGCTGTAATCAGCGCCAAACAGGGGATGGCGCGAGTGCTGAACTAGCAACAAGCGCCAGTGGGCGCGACTGTCAGACTGGAAACCACGCTAATCAAGCCAACCCTAGTAAAAGGAAAATTTTGGAAAAACAGAGGTCAGATTTAATCCTCTGGGGCTGAACAGGGGTCTTAGACTCAGCAAAAATAATCAAAAAAGGCAAGCTAAGCAAGCAAATACCAAGAAGAAGACCTAATAGATGAAAGATAAACTCACACTGATCCCTAGCGGAGTCGCCAATTTGTTGGTGAGGTAAATCCCCTCTGCGGACAGAGGCGATCCCACTAGCCCTAGAGTGGGTCTAGCCACAAATGAGACACACTATAACATTGGTACCTAGTGAACGAATGGATGGAGATTTGATAGATGACTTATCGGAGGTCCTACGCTGTTGTCGTCATCGGAAAGAGTGGTTGCCTCTCGCTCCTGGTTTGACAGATCACGATCTGCTCGCCTTCACGCTCGGATACCTGCACACACACAAGAAATAATGAATATATACAACATACTATTTCACATTCGTAACTATTATTCAGTCGAAGAAGACTAAATCAATTGCATTAAATAAACATAACACAATGATGGGACCAATGCCATAGTCGAGTATATTAATGAAAGAAAGGAAGAGTACAACTAAGCTTCGACGTTGTGGTCTCCTCCAACAGGATTCCAACGGATTGCGTCTCACAAAGGCTCATTGGGGATTCGGACGGGGCTCTCTCTACGAAATTCTCCTTGGTTCTACCTTCTCTATAGCAATTACTTAGCTATAGTATCTCTTCTCCAAGTTCAGCTTCTTGGCTATATGTTCAGCTAGATTTTGTAAAGGGAGAAGGCATGTTTATATAGAGGAAGAAGGAGAGGTTAGGATCCCTATAATCATGGAGGGGAGTCCTATCTTCAAAGAATGTTCCATGGGAGGTAAAAACCACTACCTAAAGAGAGAGATCCGTGGCTTATCAAGTTTAACCATTTCCTGTGAGTCATCCCTGAGGTAGTTAGAAGGAAACTTTCGCCTCTTTTTGTTAAAAAACATTCCTAAAATAGCTGGCGCAGGAAATACACAGAGACAGAGCGCCAGGTGGCGCGGGCTCTAGTGCAAATTTTCCCTATTGGCGCGAGGGGTGAACTGGCTACCCGCGCCAATGCCAAAACATAGGTTTTTGTGTGCTTTTTGAGGAAATGTTCAACAGGAGAAATGATGTCCTTATGCAAAAGGATGCAAATAAGGTATTTGTAGAGTATGAAATTGCTCACAAGTCATGGAAAAGACCCTCCAATATTCGAGGCGAGGGATTGCAGGGATAGTGACAAAATGTTGTGTACATTAGGGGAATTTTGAGGTCTAAAATGGGCCTCCTAAGAAAAATGTACAACAAAAATAAAATTTATAACAACCAATAGGATTCAAGATGATGATGTCAACCATGGGGGATGATTTACCATTTTTTAAATAAAAGGGTAAAAATATTAAAAAATAATAAAATAATAAAACTACTTTTCAACTCGTATTTTCAACTTATCTCCCAAAATTTTTACTCAAATTTCGAGTGGGAGTACTCGTTGGATGCAAAATTTAATTCCTCATCCAAGGAGTACCCATGTTGCATACTTTCAATGAACCTTGCTACATGAAAAATGGGAAATACATAAAAAAACGTGATTACAATCACGTTTTTTATGTATTTCTCATTTTTCGTGTAGTAGGACCCATCAAAAGTATGCAACATGGGTACTCCTTGGATGAGGAATTAAATTTCACATCCAACGAGTACTCCCGCTCAAAATTTGAGTAAAAACTTTGGGAGATAAGTTGAAAATATGAGTTGAAAAAATAGTTTTTTCATTTTTCCCTCTAAAATTTGATGATGTCATCAAATCTTATTTGATTTTTTCCACTATTATTTTATAATTTCCTTAGGAGGCCCATTTTAGACCTCAAAATTCCCCTAATGAACAACAAGTTCAAAAGGACATCACTAGAGAAAATGGTAAAGTCGATAATCTGGTGGGTACAGGCGGTCCCACCTTCCCTGCGACGTCGCTTCCCCCTCCCTGCACTTTTCACTTCGCAAGTGTAAAAGGATAGCGCTGAAGAAAATTTTAAAGTCTGTGGTCTACGGGCTGCCGGCAATCCCAGTTTTCCTACCATGTCACTTCTCCCACAATACATCGCAAGATCGCAACCTTACCTGTTTAACCACCATTTTGCATTGCAAATATTTTAACTTACCATTTGAAGCGCCTACAATGTATCTTGTTTAACTTGCGATGCGATTGGCCCCACCACAGCAGCTCTGCCCCACACTTCTGGCCGCTTGCAATACATATCATATAATATGAAACCTCATACACTTACAGCGGAACCATTCGCCGCCTTATAACTTCGTCGACGCAGTGGGCTTCATCTTGCCACATCATCCTCCAATCATCGCACATCGCACTTCGGGGATTTTAGCACTTACCTTATTTTCCCAAATTTTGAACATTGTGATGAGCGATGCGGGTGGGTCCCTCTCCTCGCACTTCGCACTTTGCATCTTTTGGAGTTTACATTCGCTTCTTAATGTTAATATATGTGATTTTCAATGGTTGGCGGGTCCCACCTTCCCTACCACATCACCCACTCTCCCCGCACTTCGCACTTTGCAAGATTTAAGGTTTACCTCTATGGCTCATAACTAAACCTTCTGATTTGCAATTGCAATGCGGCCGGGTCCCACCTGTGTACCACGTCACACATTTCCCCTCGATGCTCATCCCCGGACCTGGGCCCACAGTCCCATCACCCCGTCGCATCAGCACTAAACATCCCCCACCTTACCCTCCATCTCCTCCCCTCACCTCGCCATGGACAACCCTCAATTCATTTTGGCCCCCCTTCAGCCGCTGGACATTAACAAAGGGGGGGGGGGGGTCCGAAATGGGCAGTATCCATTACTGCCCTCTCCTCCACTTGTCGCACTCCCGCAATTTCGCACCCCCCTCTTTATTACCGCTTACCACAGGAGCCCCCCTCTGAAAAGTTGTTTCTGCCGTCCCCCAAACCGCTGCCGCCTGTGACCATTCTCAATGCCGTCGCGCCACGTCCTCCATCACCTGTCCACTTCGCCCCGTCACATCCCCTCCCACCAATAACATCGTTGCACCATGAATGGTCGAGCCATTATCCAACGGATCCGCGCCAACTCAATGGTTACCCTCCAGCCATGTGTTAAAACACGAACTCACCGCGGCGCCAAATTTTACATTTTTGTTACTGTTGAATTGCTACAAGTTGTGATATTCACAGACATCTACAAAAGATATCACTACCAACTACCTTGGACGAAGGGTAAATTTCACGTTAAATAAGGAACAATCAGTGCTTTATGAGCCTGGTTACAGTCTCGTTTCAACTATTTTCATTTCCGATGTTGATCCCCTTCGGTCTTACCCCTTCCCCAGTGTCAATTCATACAGTTTCCCCCTTCTCTATTCCCATTCTCTTGCAGCCCATTATTCATTGTAGGTGAAACAAGGAGTGAAAAGCAAATCATGTCTCCCAAGGAAGATCAGAAGCCTGTCAATCCCATGGGCTACCCCCAGGTAGACTTGGACCATATTCCCTTGGCTGACAGCGATTACAAGATCCATGAGACAGAGTTAGACCTCGACATGTTCGATGTCTACTGCTGGCTCGAGGACAAGCTCCTTGACGAAGAAGATGGTATCAGCCTGTTGAAGACCAAGATCCCACACTACATCTTCCCTAGAACCCATAGCTGCCTTGAGCTAATTAGGAAATGTCAGTCTTGCTATGAAATTAAGCAAAGAGCCATAGTGAACTCTGCAGGAGATATTTTGTTTCATGTAAATGCCCCATCCATTCAAGAGAGGTTACAGGCCCCCGTTATTGAGAACATTGTCCCTTTTTCATATGAGGCCCTTATAGGACTATAACAAGGATTAGATTTTCCCAGCAGGGCCAAAACCTTAGAGCTTTTCATGGCCCCCAATGCACCAATGCCTACAAAAAATCCCCCATATCCATCATCCACCTTCCCATAAAGGACCCAACACATTGTCACCACCTTGTCTTATTTGTTATGTTATCATAATGATCAGTGGATAGATGAAGCCATAATTAGTTTCTTGTCTATACTTTCTGCAGATTCTAAGCCCAATGTTATGTTCAACTATGCTCAGTTCCTTACTGATCCAATCCACGATCAGTTCTTGAATTTTCAAACAGAAGGGGTATTCAAATACACCTCTGTGTTTGTGTATATGTTTACCTATTTTCAATCCAACAAGTTTGAATTTCGACATGATAAAGCAAGGTGAAGACTCTCAATCCCAATCTGTCATTTTTTGGAAAACTCTATTGAGAAAGGAGCAGGAAGACTACTCATACAAGAGCTTTGTAGACCTATTTTTTCATCCAACAATCAATGCACTCAACAACACCATAGAGTGCAGGGTCAGTGAGGAAATTAAGAAAGTGATGCAGTTTACAGTGCAGATCAAGACAACAAACTAATATCTCTACAAGAACTACACATATATTAGGGTTTATGGCAGTGAATTGGCCCCCTATAAACTACCCAAATACCTCTCCATGAGGATATTTTCCCTTGATTATATCAAGAAAATAATAGATGCTAATGAGGTGCATTTTGTTTCAACCAAGAAGAAGTCACAATTCAGGATCAAATCCCAAATCGGCCCATTCATCTGCAACATCGGGGCAACAGGGGGAGAGGCAGATAAAATACTGAAAAAGATGAAATTCACACACAATTTCACCTGTTCATATGATCCAATGGGGATCATCTCCAAGAAGAGGGTGGAAAACAAGTCTACACCCTACACCCATGCCCACATATTAGAGATAGAGAAGTACATGAACCAAGACAATGGGTGGCAGACACACTCGAGGAGGCTGAAGAGCAAGTCATATCTACTTCAGGAATCCAATCACCAACTCCACCAGAGAAGAAAGCAACAGGAGTTCAAGATGACAAAGGAAATGAGCCTAAAAAATAAATAGGAAGTAAGAGGACCAGGGAGGATCCAACAGACATGGACATCGATTCCTCCACTAAGTAGTTCAAAATGAAATATAGGAAGAGAGCCAGGGTCAGCATGGGCCTTGACCAAGGAAATGAGAAAAACCATCAAACTGTCATCACAATTGGTGGTTCACCAAGTTCATCTTCAGCAGATGGCCACCCGATCTTCTCCACATCCTCTACCACCGTCCCATTCCAACAGCCTAATCACTTATATATATATATATATATATATATATATATTAATATATTACTCATTTCTAACGTATTTATTTACTTTATCATTAACCTAATAATTGTCTCTGCGATGACGAAAAGCTTTGGTTCGTATGCTTTGATTCTTTGTTCTGCACTTGGAATGGATGCGTACCACCTTGGTTTAGTAACAGTTTGCCATGGAATATGTTATGTCTGAGAGGAATTTAACGTGGTTTGCGAAGGTTGATAGCTCCTGCTAGTTTGATTACTGGGATTTGTTTTTGTATGAAACCCCTGCTCTAGTTATCTTTCATGAGTCCATCACCGTCTCTCATTTGTTTGGTTGTGTTTATTCCCATTTCCCGGGCATGGAAAATGTAGGTGAGGTGGCAGCTCAAAGTTTTTGGGAAACTCTGTGCCCTTACTTGGTTTGTCAGTTTAATTGCTTTCTTAATTTTGCACGCTACTTAAATAGTATTGCATGTCAAGTCTACAACGCAATATATCAACTTCAAACCGTTGTATGCAAATTCCGTGGCTCTGCATGTCAGTTTCACAACCCTGCATGTCATTTTCATAGTTCTGTAATTCTACTTCATAGTTTTGCATATAAACTTCAAAGCTTTGTTAGAAAATTTTGTAGTTCTGATTGTCAAGCTGACAATATTGTAGGACAATTTCAAAGCCCTTCCAGTCTCTTTTTTAATTCCGCAAGGCAATTTTATGAAATTGCATGCATGTCTTACAATGACAATTTGGGGGTTAGAGGTTCTATTGATAATGTTAGTATCTAGTCAGGGGAAATTTGGGGGTTAGAGGCTCCATTGATAATGTTAGTAGAGTCAGGGGCAATTTGACTAGCATGCCAACTTACAGATTACTATTTGGGGAGGTTAACTCAACTCCCAAATAGGGGGAGTTTTTATTCTAGGAATTCATGGGAGCAACTGATCATTTTCTCAGTGTCAGTCATTGTTTGGTTTTTTTGTTTGTGGTCAATGTTGAGAAGGGGATATATAACAATAGTTGGAAGGTCGTGGCATGTTTGCGAGGCACCGGTTTTGGAACTGTTGTAACTGAGAAGTGTGTAATACTCTTAGGCCAGTTCAAGAGGATGTTGGTGGCTCCAAACATAAACATTTCTAGAGTCAAAGGAACCTGGATTGAGGATCAAAATATTAAGAAAATGGTGGGGGTGGCGACTCCCAACAAGCATGATATTATTCTTTACTATTTTGTTTCCTTCTGCAGGTCTTCCTAGCATATCTCACCCTCAGGCCATTGCACGTCGGGGGAGAATCTCAGTGTGGATCTCGGTGAATGCTCAGCTGCTGGGAGACTAGTCTCAAACAAAAATGGTGAAAGCACAGCCTGGGAAAAGAGAGGGCAAGGGCAAAGGGAAGGAAAAAGTGGGGCCTAGAAGAAGGGGAAGGAAAATATGAAGAACCTCTTTGAGGCTTATGGAGAAGGGACACATGGCTATGTAAAATCTTTTATTTCTGGATGGGAACAAGATCTTAAAACTAAGGTGGAGGAAGACATCCTTGATGACGAGATGGATCTGATACTAATAGATTAGGGGAACATCAGAGGTAGACTATCGCAATTCAAGCAGTCTATTCATATTACTGGACTATGAAGTTTTTACTGGCTAAACCAATTATCAATGTTCAAGAGATCAGAGGAGATCTGAAGGCTGCCTCCATTCTAGCAGAAATCCGCAGGGATATCCAGGAGATTCACCTCCAGCAGCATCATCAGAATGCCTACCTTGGACGAATAGACAGGAAGCTTCAGAACATGAACCGAGTTGACATACTTGGGTCAAGTATCAAGGTCCCGACACCCATTGAATCATTAGATGACTAAGTTTAGTGGATACTTTTTTTTTTGTTGATATGCATAGAGCAGATATCATTTACTTTTTTTATATCACTAGATGTTAAGATAGACAATAGACCTGTTAAGATAGCTAGAGACAGATTCAAAATTTTTCAATTTTGGTTGGCTTATAATTCTCTGAGATGGCCAACAGACCTGGTTTCCTACGGGCAGGTTGAGGCCATCAAGTATACAAACTGATAATGTAACCTTTTTCTTTGATTAGGTGAATGAATAGCGAGGCACTACCAAGTTTACAAAAAAAAAATATTCTATTTAACTTAGTCCACTCATTATTCTCAAAAAAACTGTCTCTAATTATGGGTGGAGCAAAAGTAACAAGTTTCCCATAATCTACACAATATTTTCCCAGAAATAAATTATATATATATATATATATAAATATTTCAAATTCTTAAAAAAAGGAGAGCGTATAAAAAAAGGAGAGTGTATTCAAGATTTTTTAAAGAAGATAAATTCAACAACAAAATTATATTTTAAATTTTAAGGAAGAAAAAGTATACTAACAGAAAGGGAGTTACTTTTAATCTCCCATATTGAGTTAAGGAAAATAATTAATCAAAAAGAAAATCTTAATAAAATCAATATTTAGGTCAAACCTAAATAATTAAAACATTAAACAATTAACAAAATTAAAAATAATATTTGGGTCAAACTTAAATAATCAAAACAATTAATTCTAAAAACTTAAAAATAAAAATAAAAAATAAATGGTCAAACTTAAATAAAAACATTTGGGTCAAACTTAAATAATCAAAACACTAATACAATTAAAAAAATAAAAATAAAATTTAGGTCAAACATAAATAATCAAAATGATTAATTCTAAATAAATAAAGAAGAAAATAATGTAATTAACCAAAAAAAAAATACAAATAAATAATAAAAATTAAAAATCAATAAATTAGGAAAAATAATATATTAAAAAAATAAATAAAGTGCATAAATAAGTAAAAATGGCAGAGAACCAACAACTGCTAATTTTCAAACCATCTTATCTATCCTAGCAATTACCCTAGTGTCTTCAATGCATATGCTTTTCCCCATGTTCTGCTAATGCTGAAAAGTGGGCCCTCCCATATTTGATGGATGCAACATGTTTTCTGATTTATTGAATGACCAATGTCACCAACATAGAGTGTCCCACGTGAACAAGGGATTACATAAATACGTTTCATATTCTTAGGGTCCACTAGATCTTTTACACATCTAAGGAAACTTTGAATGGTGTTAAGGGGACTAAAGATAGAGGAACCTTGTGCTTTTTTAGGATCCTTGCAATCTTAAGTTACTAAATAACTCATAATCACACCTCAACCAATAAAAATAAATAAATTTAAATTTAAAATTTAACGATAGTTAAGAATTCAGAGGACCTTGCATTTTCTTTTAAACAGTTTGTCGAAAGAGAGGGGCATTAGAGACCTATTAATATGATAGTTAAGAATTCAGAGGACCTTGCATTTTCTTTTAAACAGTTTGTCGAAAGAGAGGGGCATTAGAGACCTATTAATATGTATCAGGGAGGAACAAATTTTGGTTATACAGCAGGAGAATAGCTATGACTATGATGCTTCCTCTGATGAATATATCTGAATGGGATCACCTTAACGAGCGAGATGGACACAGCCATTAATTTTGTGAACTAGCATTGGTTAAAAGTTAATGTAGAACACAAATACACATCTTCTGGTCCTCAACCAGTCGCACATGCTTACCGGGTGGGGACCGGAAATATGTTAAAGCATTTCTCGTTAAATATAAATATCAAGTATGAAGCTACGGCTGAGTTCAATGGGGACTCGGATTATTTGCCTGCGTGGTATGTCAGCATCTGCCTTCATTGCAAAAATGTTGCCTTCTATACTACAAGAATTGGTTCCTAGAGCACTTACATATAACTGAAGCCAAAGGATTATCCATTGTCAGGATCCAATTATGTGAAAACAAAGGATTTTGGAATGACAAAGTATTGGTAATGGACGACATCTCTGAGATTTGGTTGAAGAAAATACTTTGGTGACCATGAAACAAAACAAACCAACAACCGGTTCCACAGAAATAAAACAAACCAACAACCAAAGATCGCAACGCAAACAACTTCAACCACACATTTTAAAAGGCAAGCCACTTGTGCCAACTACCTTCTTCCTTAAATAAAAAGACCACGGGTATTGAGGAAGGGCTCTTGCTAGGATGTATGACTCCAACCTCCAATAGCTCATGAATGATCTTTTTCTATTTCATTCTTCTATACAAATGGGTGCCTACAATGATACACATTGGGTGGTTGACCACCTAGAACCAAGGGGACGTCGTCTTCCTCTCCCTCCCTCTCATTTCCTCTCCCTCTCCCTCCCCCTCATTTCCTCTCCCTCTCCCTCCCCCTACCTCACTTTGTACCCTCTTCCCTCTCTCCATCCCTCCCTCTCCCTTTTTTTCCTCTCTCTCTCTCTCTCTCTCTCTCTCTCTCTACCCATATTTATCTCTATTTCTCTCTCCATCCACCTCTCTCTTTCCCTCTAAATGTTTCTCCATCCCCCTCTCCCTCACTCACTCACTCTCTTTATCTCCCTCCTTCCCTCTCTCTCTCTCTCCCATCCACACCCCCCTCCTTCTCCTCCCCCCTTCATCCATCCTCCTCTCTCTCACTCCCCCTCCTCCTCCTCCTCCTCCTCCTCCTCCTCTCTCTCTCCTTCCCTATCCTTCTCACTCCCTCTATCTTCCCTTCTCTGTCCCTCACACTTCTTCTTTGTCCCTCTCTCTCACACTCTTCATCTCTTTCTCTCTCTCTCTCTCTCTGCCCACTCACATGCTTTTCCTCTTCCTCCCCCCTCTTTCTCTTTCTCTTGCTTTCTCCTCCCATCCCTTTCCCCTCTTCACATGTGTTGGTATCCCGTGTTTTGACAGTTTGGCAAATCAAAAGACAAGGCAACATCAGAACCAATCTTTAGAGTTCCAGGATCTAGTCCTCCTGTTCTCAGAGAGGGATCTCTCAAATATTTGTTTGCAAAGGTTTATCTTGTTTGCTTTGGTTATGGAATTTTAGACTAGTTATTACATGCAGATGTTTGTTTGGTTGGGTTGAGTTGATACAGCAGAATATGAAAGGTCTAGGAAAGATAGACAGAAAGAGGAAATATCCGATTCATTGGGCAATGGAGTCAAAATAAGATCATGACAAACTCTTCAAGGGATATGGGATATCAAAGGGCAAATCTAACTTGGCCACAGGATCCTTTGTTTTGGAATGAGATGGACATTAATGATTTGGAAAAATAAATTTAATTCTCAACAAAGGGAACTTGAGAAACATAACTTATCAATAAAGAGATATTTGATAGACAGGGCTAACCATAAATTCTACAAACATTCTTTAAGCAAATAATGATTTCAAGACAACTTCTAAAATGAAATCTAAGATTCGGGGCACACCCTATTTCCTCAAAGATCTTATTTTAAAGGATTAAGAAAACATAAAAGATTCACTGATAATTGCATTCATAGAAGAGGGAACACCTAAATAACATCTGTGTTTGCAACTATAAAGACCTTCAAAACAACTGTTTAAGCAGGGGCAAAGGGTAAGATCAAAACCGACCTCTTTGGTTAACTTAAGACAATGGTACTTTGAAAGGAGATTTCAATAACGGCTTTCAAGTGATGGCAGACAAGCAGGGAGAACCATAACATGCTGAAACCAACTATTTGAGCTATCAAGGAAATAAACGAGCATGAAGACTAAAGAGAAGTTTTAAAGCCTCTAAAATACTTCAGCAGAAGAAAACATAAAACAGTGAAGGGTGAACAGGTCTAAGGTGCTTCCAGAAGTCATTTCTTAGCCTAAAACTTTTAGCCTACTGTAGTAAGAAATTATGGAACATAATGAAAACAAGGAAAAAACATTTAACAGTTCAGAGCACTTCACCAACAGCCAAGCTCATGGATCAAATGATAGAGCCTTCTCAGGAATAGACATGCAACGGCATCATCAAGACATCCAAGACTCCAAATTATTTTCAACTTCAACAGACTTGTATATTTATTTCAGAGATTTTGAATATTACAACTTGTGATCAAACAACAA